>ML781117.1:131571-169593 GCA_009831015.1 Picea engelmannii | reverse complement strand
CAACGCAGCGCCAAGCCCTTTATTTTAAACATTTCTGCGTAAAGTGTTGTGTCTGCGCACAAGTTAAGTAAGTCTAAACCAAATCCAAATTCTGAGTCCACTTGTCGAAATGCAAGTCACGAGTGAGGAGTCCACAAGGCGCGCAAGGGTTAGAGTCATTTCACATACCAAGCAAAAAAAAAAATATGTAAATATATAAAAAAAAAAAGGTATAAATAAATAAAAATTGCTCGTTTCAGTATCCTTGATATTCAACAAGTTTGCAACAGTTCCCAGCACATTAATTGAGGCTAATGCAATTTGAGAAAGATTTTTTGATGCTAGCCCCATACCATCTGATATCTCCCTGAACCTTGCAGCTTGAATAAGGTATTATGTCGCTTTCTCCCACAAGTCACTTGCTATTACTTGTGTTGCCTGCGTGAGAGCCTTAAGATCCTGAAAGCAGCTTCAGGGAAATTAGCTTTTGGATCTGCGAGTAGAGGGCAGACAAACAAACAAAAATAATTGAAATTGAATTAAAAGTGAAGAAGCAAACAAAACTAGACATCCTTGGGACGCAATTCACCTTGTTCTAGAGGTCTCTTTTGACATACTCGTCTGTTTTATCATCCCCTTTTATCAACATTTCTTTTTGAATCTGAGATGCCCTGCGCATAAAATAAAATTCAAATTTATGGTAAATCAGGGCTAAATCTTTGGTAAAAAGCGTTAAGAGNNNNGCCAAGCAGACACAACAAGATACACAAGTCGTGAAGGGAGAATCCCAGGAGGGGTTCCTTGGTAAAATAAGTAAGATAAAAAAAAATTATCCCTCAGGCCTAGCTTTGAGCCCCGAGTTTGTGCGCTTGTTTAGCATGCAACATCATACAACCACAAGTCAAGAAACAATACACAATCCTAGCACACAAGTGATAAGCTCCAATGCCCGAAGGCCACTCTACAATCCTCAAGACTTGCACCTGCAACCACACAACAACACGATTCAAGCATACAAACACAATGTAGGTTACAAGCCAACGCTCAGTGCCAAGCTAAGCCACCGAGGAGGAGGAGACCTTTGTGCATAACGTGTCTGACTGAGAGGGAGCCCGACGGCTAAGACCACGCACCTTGCCCATAGGAGGAGGAGACCACGAGGGATTGTTCATGGCACCTTGCCCACAAGAAGGAGCCCGATGTAGTTGCATAGCCAGAGGACTGTGCGACCAAGCCCATGCAGCCTACGCCTTCCCTCTGCTAAGAGGATGAAAAAAAAAACGAAATGAAAGAGGTCGACAGAAATAGCTTAAAGATGTGTTTAGGGTTGGGGGCAGAGCATGTAGGGTTTTGAGAGTGAAGAGGGAAAAAGGGGCACGTGGGCCTCATGCGAGGACCCACGATGCCCATATCAATTTTTATTTTTATTTTTGTGTTATTTTGTTTTATTTTTGTTTTAATTATTATTATTATTCGTTAAAATTTTAAATTTAAATTTTTAAATTAGTTTTAATTAGTTCTAATTAGTTTTAAAATTTATTTATTTATTATTAGTTTTAATGGCCTTCCATAAATTAGTTTTAACTAGTTTTAAATTAGTTTTAATTAGTTCTAATCAGTTTTAAAATTTAAATTTAATTTTTTTTTATTAGTTTTAATGGCCTTCCATAAATTAGTTTTAAATTAGTTTTAATTAGTTCTAATTAGTTTTAAAATTTAAATTTGTTTTTATTAGTTTTAATGGCCTTCCATAAATTAGTTTTAATCAGTTTTAATTAGTTTTAATTAGTTCTAAATTTAAATCTAAGAGTAAAATTTAAATTTTAAATTAGTTCTAAATTTTAGAGTAATTTTTTTTTTTTTTTAAGTTTTAAATTTTTAGAGCAAAGTTTAATTTAAAAAAAATAATAATAATAAATTTTGATTGAATTTTATTTCAACTATTGATATTAATGATTAATTAATTAAAGCGAGTAATTGATATTAATACTTGAGTACATACTTTAATCATTAAGTATGTTCAAGGTCACATTATTCGTTTTTTTTTTTTTTTAAAGAAGAAAGTTTAAGGACTTAGACCAAGATAAACGGGAGGGGGTTTCATGCATGCTAGGAAAGTAAGCTAGAGGAATTGACGAGTGTGGTGCGATGCTAGCATAGCTACCAGGAGAGGGAGTCAGTAGTTTTCTTAGGTAGTGACACCAAGCTTAGACGGTTTAACCCTAACCTAGCCACCTCCCCTAAAGAGAGTAACATATGTTTCCAGACAAGTAAAAAAAACTTATGCCTAACCCTGTTTTCTAGTTTAAGTTGCGCAAATGTGAAATGTCCTTGAACTCACCTGACCACTTGGGTTGATGCAGATTAAATTATATGGGATGGTTAGGACTTGAGGAAATCGAGGCAAAGGGGCATCGTCGTAGGGACCGCCAATGCCACCACCACCATCACCTAAACTAGCTCTCATACTGTGCTCTTTGGAGGCCATAAATGAGACTTTAAAGGGGAATCAACCAACAGGGATCAAAGTGGAGCCCCCACCATCTGGAATGGGTAATCCAGAAGCGTAGAGGGATTTAGGGGGAGGACCTCCACCCGAATACATCATTAGAGAAATGTAGAAGATCAAACTTTTGGAGTTTTCCGAGGGTCGTGCCAATGAACGTGATGAGGCATGGTTGGAAGGCATGACAAGGTGTTTTTCCCTAACAGACTATGCGTCCACTTCAAAGGAAAAGATAGCGATTTTGAGAGACAGTTCCTTGAACTAGTGGGGCAACCTGGAAAGGCAACTGCATCTTACCCCGGACACCGTATCTTGGGAACTTTTCGAGGAGAGGTTCCGAAGGAAATATCTACCATCTTTCTACGAGGAACAACAGGTGGGAGCATTTCATGCTCTAGTGCAGGGAAATAGAACCGTAGAAGAATATGAGATCTGATTTATGGAATTGCTCAAATATTTTCCATACATGGATAATGACCAACGACAAGAAAAATGCATTGTCTATGGGTTAAACCCTAAGACAAGGGATATGGTGTGGATGTGGAAACCGTCTTCAGTAGTAGAAGCAGTGGAAAATGCGCGTTATGCGGAGGAACACATGAACTTAACTGGAGGTACAAGACCGACCTTTCTGCATTGTCTTGGATTCGTGGGGAAGGCCCCTAGGACATTTCCCAGAGGAGGGGGCTCAAGGCCACCTCCATATGGTAATAGAGTCGCACCAAGGACAGAAGCCGCAGGGATTTCAATGGCAGTGAGTGTAGCATATTGTTCATCATTGACATAGGCAGGTCCACGACCATCTTAGGGGACAGCTAGTAGGGGAAGGGGTTCCAGGGGAAGGAACTCATTTCAGAGATAGTCACAGAACAGTGCGCAGGTTCAATCCCGTGTTACCTGTTCGGGATGCAGAGGACCCCATTACCAGCGTGACTGCCCATAGTTACAATCATGATTTGTACATAGAGAAGGAAAGGCCAAGATATGAAGAGCAAGTAGCAACCACCAGATTTATGCGGCGGTTAATAATCATCAGGCAGAACATCAATCCACGGTGGTGGAGTCATCAGATACACTAAATCATATCAATGTTAAGATTTTATTTGATTCCGGTGCTACAGATAGTTTTATTTCACCATCTGCATTAGAAAAGAGTGGGTTGGCAACCTACGAGCACGATGACTTTAAACAAGTCGAGATGGCTTCGGGCGAAAAACAAGAGGTAGGACCTAGCGTTGATAATTGTATAGTAGACCTGGGAGTGTGTACTACCAGGTTGAAGGTATACGTCACTGCTCTCGGGGCATATGACCTAATCATCGGAATGGATTGGTTAGAATCTCATCAAGCTTTGGTTGATTGTTTCGCAAAAAGGGTGCTTTGTGTCGATGATGAAGGAAGACCAGTAGAGATCCATAGTGTACGGAGACAGGTGTCTCTACGCTTTATCTCAACTATGAATG
The DNA here is from genome assembly GCA_009831015.1 of Picea engelmannii. Lineage (NCBI taxonomy): Eukaryota > Viridiplantae > Streptophyta > Pinopsida > Pinales > Pinaceae > Picea > Picea engelmannii. The sequence continues at coordinate 165,645 of ML781117.1, read as the reverse complement.
TTAAGCGGTGCATGAGGCAAGGGTGTCGAATTTATGTAGTGGAAGCAGTGAGTGAAAGGAAAAGACCCTCCTTGGATAAGCACCCAGTATTGTCAGAGTTTAAAGATGTTTTTCTGAACGAGTTACCAGGGTTACCTCCTGAGAGGGAGCTTGATTTCACTATTGAGCTAAAACCTGCTGCAGAACCAATTTCCAAAACTTTGTATAGGATGACAGCACCAGAACTTTGTGAGCTACAGATGCAGTTGAAAGAGCTACTCGACTTAGGACTAATAAGACCCAGTGTCTCACATTGGGGTGCACCAGTAATTTTTTTGAAGAAGAAGGATGGTTCCTTACGACTGTGCATAGATTACAGGGACTTGAATCGTTATACAATGAAAAATAGGTACCCAATGCCATGAATAGATGACCTCTTTGATCAGATGAAAGGAGCAGCGGTATTCTCAAAAATTGATTTGCAATCAGGGTATCACTAGTTAAGGATTAAGGAAGGTGATATTCCTAAAACTGCCTTTCAAACTCGGTTTGGATATTACGAGTTCATCGTAGTACCTTTCGGATTGACCAATGCACTAGCAGTATTCATGAGCCTCATGAACAGAGTATTCCAGAAGTACTTAGACCGTTTTGTACAAGTCTTTCTAGATGACATCCTCATTTATTCCAAGAACAAAAGAGAACATGAGGAACACTTGCGAGTGGTGTTGTCCTGCCTTAGAGAAAAAAAATTGTATGGGAAGTTGTCGAAGTGTTCCTTCTTCCAGAAAGAAATCCACTATTTAGGTCATATCATTTCCGGTGAAGGAATGTCTGTGGACCTAGAAAAGGTAAAGACCATTATGGAATGGCTAGTGTCGAAAAATGCCCATGGGGTAAGAAGCTTCATGGGTCTAGCAGGTTATTATCGGAGGTTTGTAGAGGGGTTCTCTAAAATAGTGAAACCCATCACCACTTTGCAGTGCAAGGGGGTTAGGTATGACTGGACAAAAGAATGTGATAGTGCATTCATTGAGCTTAAGAGGATACTAACTAGTGTGCCAATTCTACGAGTGTCGGATATGGAAAAGGACTTCACAGCCTGCACGGATGCCTCGAAGCAAGGATTGAGGGCCATGTTAATGCAGGATGGAGGAGTGATAGCTTATGCATCAAGGAAGTTGAAGAAACACAAAGATCTTTACGCTACTCATGATTTAGAGTTGGTAGTTGTAATGCTATCTCTGAAACTTTGGAGGCACTATCTTGTGGGGTGAAACTTTGAGCTCAAAATGGACCATCAAAGTTTAAAATAGCTCTTCACTCAAAGGGATCTGAATGCCAGGAAAAGGTGATGGAGTGAGTTTATGAGTGAGTACGATTTTGGTATTTCATACATCAAGGGAAAGGAAAATGTGGTTGCAGATGCCTTGAGTAGGAGACCACGTGTCTTCTCCTTGGTACCATTAAAAGTCAATCTGAGGGAACATGTGTTGACGCAACTCCTTGGAGACAGTTGGTATTTAAAGGTTACCTCAAACCTCCAGAGTGGGAGGTAATTAGATCCAAAGTATGAATAATATAGTCTAGAAGCAAAGAGATTGTTAAGATATCGAGAAAGGATGTACATCCCCGAAGGTGGGGATATTCGAAGCATCATACTGAAGGAAGCCCATAGAGCACTTTATTGTGCACATCCGGGTGTGAAGAAGATGTATGAAGACATGAGGAAGCTCTTCTTTTGGGTAGGCATGAAGCGCGATGTATTCCATTTCATCGCCAAGTGCCTAGAGTGTCAACAAGTGAAAGCCGACCACCACCACCCAGCAAGCCTCCTACAACCACATGATGTTCCTATGTCCAAGTGGGAAGTCATTTCTATGGATTTTGTTGTGGGGTTGCCGCTCACATCTCATAGACACAATGCCATTCTTGTGATAGTTGATAAGTTAACCAAGAGTGCTCATTTTATTCCAATTAGAGACACTTATGATGTCAATGATGTGGCACGCGTGTTTGTAAGCGAGGTCATCCGTTTGCATGGGATAACTAAGAAGATCATTTCAGATAGGGACTCCATATTCACTTTTAGGTTTTGGACAAGTTTCCAGTTAGCGTTGGGGACTCAGTTGAACTTAAGTACAACTTATCATCCTGAAATAGATGGGCAAACTGAGAGAGTAAATCAATTCATGGAAGACATGCTCAGGATGTATGTCATGGATAATCAAACCCATTGGGAGAATTACCTACCTTTGGTAGAGTTCACCTACAATAAAAGTTTTCATAGCTCCATCAGAATGCCACCCTACGAAGATCTGTATGGAAGGCCATGCAGAATGTCGTTGAGTTGGGATAGATTAGAAGACCGAGTAACAGTTGGGAAAGAATTGATTCAAGAGATGGAGGAACAGGTGATTCAGATTAGGCAGAGACTAAAGGAAGCACGGGATAGACAGAAAAGTTATGCGGATGCACACAGGACTGATCGAAGTTATAAAGTGGGAGATCAGGTTTTCATTTGTATCAGGCCTAATAAGAGTAAAATTTGGTTCAGGAAGGGGACAAAGTTGTCACCTGGATTTATAGGACCGTTCAGAATCCAAGAGAAAATTGGACCCATTGCCTATCGTCTCGTACTACCACCCCACTTGCATAAAACTCATAATGTTTTTCATGTGTATGTTCTACGTCATTATGTTGCTGGTGAATCACATAAACTAAATTGGAAGGAATTGCAAGTATCAGATGCGGGAACCCTCATGGTAGAACCATTACGCATATTGGACCGTAGAGTCCGACAGCTTAGGAATCGTCTGGTAGACCAAGTTAAGGTCCAGTGGGACAAGTATAGTCTAGGATCTGCTACTTGGGAAGATGTCGAGACACTACAACGAGATTATCCCTCACTTTTTTTACTACCTCGAGAATATGTTTCTCGAAGGTTGGTGTATGGAACACCACCTTTTGAATTAGATAGCCAGGATTACCTAAGGCCTAAACACCTTTATTTCCCGTTTCACAGTGAAACTATTAAATGATATGCTTGAACTTTTAAGACGTATGAACCTTTATGAATGTTTAAATGTATTTGAATAATGATGGATATGATGCGATATATTGTGAGAATGTAAATTTTATGAATGTTTAAATATTGTTGATGATGTTGGATATGATGCGATCGATTATGTGAATGATAATTCTATGAAAGGGTAACGTTAATTGAATTATGGGATATTATGAGATCTATTTCTAACTTGAAAACTTGGATGTTAAATTTGTTGGTACGGGGATACTGAATTGAGATTTTAGTTATATGCAATTACATGATAATAATGCATAGATGTGTATGAGTTTGTGTTACAGACTAATCTGCAGGTCATTGGGCTATGAAATAGCCAAGGGATAATGATAATGAAAGTGGATGGCGTGACCACTGACCAATAAACAATATGGTATGAATCTTTGTATGTGAAATTATATTGGTTTGGATACATTGCTATGATATGTGGACCAATGCAGGATTTCAGGAGGTGAAACTGCCCAAAACCGAATAAACGATGACAAAACTCCCAGCAGCACGGTGCCACTGTATATTCCATTGTAGGGTGTGGACCCTAGTCCTGTTAGGAAGGGTGGAGGCATTTCCCACCGTGTATCCTCCGAAACCTGAAGTCATGGGAGGACGGTGTTAGCTCACGCTCCCCTGGACGTGTGATGATGACTGTCAGTTGCCTGTTGGGGAAGCTTGGTCAAGATAGTGACACTTCTGCTTACGTGTTCTATTTGGAGTTAGGTCAATATAGTTGACGCTCCAAGATAGTCCATCAGAGGAAGGATAGGAATGGAAGATGGAAGTAAGTTAGGGAGGAAGGATGAGTAGAAATAGTTGAGAGGGTATGGAGATTTGTCTTATGGTGGAATTTATTGTTTTTCCTTCTGAAAATAAAATGGGTATATATGAATATTCATAATTACGTAACTAAACTACAATTGTCTAAATAACATTGTTGAGCTAGATAATTGTAATTAAAGGATTTCGCAAACGTTTGATTGGTTCATTGTCTTTTATAAAATGAATAGTCTTGTTGATTGGATTGGATGCATACATAAATTACTATAAGGGTGATAGTTATTGATTATTAGTACATGTACGAGACTTGTATGTACTAGCTACACATGCATTTCTTGTACATGTACACTAGTATGTATGAGTTTTCTTGGCTTACTTACTAATAATGTTGGTTATATGTTATGAATGTGTGAACCATGTGTCTTTTCCCTTGTATCATAAAATACTTTAACTTTGGGACGAAGTTTCCTAAAGGGTGGGTGTATGTAACAACCCTAGTTAAATAATTTCTTAAGGTTTATTAAGTTTAATTAATTAAATAATTAATTGTCCTAATGTATATTGGTTAAATAATGATTATTTATTAATAATAATAATTAATTGATTAATTATTTATTTATTGTTTAATGTATGTTAATTAATTAATTAATTAATTAACTCATTTAATGTTTGGGTAACGAATTAAAGTTTAATAAATTTTAATTTATTTAATAGAAAACTTAACGTATTGAGGAATGGTTGGCATTGAATGGAGGGATAAGGCATTGAATGGAGGGATAAGGTGGTTGGCATTGAATGGAGAGGTGGTGAATGGGAAGGAGGATATGAGGGGGCAGAGGCATTCAAGAGAGGGGACTTTTGATTTTGGGGGAAGGAAGCATTATTTGATATTAGGGAATGTATTTTTCTGGTTTGGAGTTGGGTGGACTGTCACAGGGAAGCATCGGTTGCTGGGAGTTTTGGACTCGGGGGCCAGGAATCCTGGAGCTAGGGAGTCAGAGAGGCTATGTTCCTAGTTGGTTGGGTGGTTAGACGGTTTTGGGCAATACATCAAGCAGAGTTGGAGACAGCAGCGTTGGGGACAACAATAGCATCAGTTAGAGGTAAGCAATTTCATTATTATGTTGTGTTATAAAATTGATTATAATCTGCTCGTAAATATTATTATGTTGTATTATGTGGTTATCATCATGCTGTTGAATATGCTTATTTGTTGATTAATGAAATTGCTTATACGTTGAAAGAAATTTTATGTTTAAATTTATTAAATTTTAGGTTTTGTTAGACAGGACTCTACATTTTACATCCATCTGATATACTTTAACATTTTTGGAGCATGCATAAGCTAAAAGAAAACGGGTTGCTTCCATTCTGGAAACTGGGGAAAATGTATCTTCAAAGTTGATTCCTTCAATCTGTGCATATACTTTACATACCAATCTAGCTTTGTTCCTTGTAACATGTCCATATTCATTCAATTTATTCCTGAAAACCCATTTTGTGTCAATCACATTCTTATTCTTTGGTCTTGGAACCAATTCCCAAGTGTCATTTTTCTCTATTTGATCCAATTCTTCATCCATGGCCTTATTCCAAAATTCATCCTTGTTGGCTTCTTCAAAACAGTTTGGTTCAATTGTAGATAAGAGTGCTAGGTGTGTTTGTTCTGGTGAATTGATTTTTCTTCTAGTCTCAACTCCTGCATCTTTGTTTCCAATAATCTAATCTAAAGGATGATTCTTCTATACTCGTTTGCTAGGTGTCTTTGGAGATACTTGTTGAACTTGCTCTTATTATTTTGTTGGATTCTCTTCATCTCCATCTTCCTCTTCTACTTCTTTTTCATCTTCTTCTTCGAAAAGTTGTTCCATTGATTTGTTTTCTTCTTCCTTTGATTCTGGTCTGCTTGTTTCATCAATTGTTACGTTGATGCTTTCCACAACTTTGTTTAATCTTAGATTGTAACACTTGTATGTTTTTCTTGTACTTGAGTAACCAACAAGTATTCATTTGTCCACACGAGAGTCAAACTTTCCCATTCTTCCATCTTCTCTTTTGATGTAGCATTTTCTTCCAAAAACTATGAAGTGCTTCACATTTGTTGGTCTTCCTTTCCATAGCTCGTAGGGAGTTTTGTCAGTGTTGTTTCTGAGCATTACTCTGTTTTGAATGTGAATTGATGTATGCACTACCTGTGTCCAAAACATATTTTTCAATTTGTAATCCATTAGCATTGTTTGAGCCATTTCCTGTGTAATTATCATCCATTACAATAATGTTCCTTTGTCTTTAAACCACTCTCTGAACCAATCTATGAATCCATGCTCTTGTCCACTATCATATATCTATCCAAACCTGCTAAGTGTTCTTACAAATCCATCTGTGTACATATTGTCCAAGACTCTACTTGTGCAACTATCCATAATGCTAACCCATTTATCATTATACTATCAAACTGTACTTCTGCTAACTGATTGCTCTGAATCTGTCTTCTCAAACTCTACAAGCTGCTCGAAGGATGGTTCTTTAGTCTGTCACAGCTATCGTATAGACTCCCCATGTCTAATATTCATATTACTTGGGAGTCTCTAAGCCAGATGGCTCAGAACAATTCATGCTCTGATGTGTATTCATCATCATCTTCATTGGTAGATTCATCATCATCTTCATTAGTATATTCATTATCTCTCTGAGCTATGACTTCTTTCTTTCTATCTGTGGATTCATCTTTCACTACAATGTCTGAAAGTACAATATCTTGAAACTATTCCTTATTTACCTGTCTTTCCTTTCTTTCAGTTATTTTCCAAACCTTTTTGTATCTGACATCTTTCCTTTTCTTTCAAGAATTTTCTTCATCTCATTTTATTATCAATATTGTGATATCTAGTACCTGTTCTTTGTGCACCTGTTCTTCCTGTTTTCTTATCCATACTTTCTTATATCTCATATCAGTATTCTCTTTCATGGAAGTATCGATCATGCTTCTACAATCACTGGCTATGTGTCCATAGTTATGACATTTGTAACACTCAATGTTACATGTGACCACATAGGCACGATTTGCTTGAACATTTCTTTTATAATCCCTGCAATATGCAACCTTATGTCCAAAGTTAGTACAATAAAAACAATGACCATAAAATAAATTTTCATACCTGGGAGTGAATGATCTTCTTTTTGGCGTATTCCTTTTGAATTTTTTCCTTGACTGATCATGATCATGATTGAAGCTTCTTTGTGGCTTGAACATGGATGGTATTCTGAAGATGTATCTTCAATAGTTTTCTTAGATTCTAGTTGACCATGATTCCTTCCTTTGAGTACTTCTACATAACTCGTCACTTCACTTTATTATTTACATTTTAAAATCCCTTAAACCACTTTGACTACTTTGACCTTTTGGGACTTCTAGATGACATGTGAGGGTCCTCCAACTTCGTAAGGCCATAACTCTAAAACCATGAGGAGTTATGTGACATTCCACATACCACCAGAAATGGAATGACATTTAATATCCATCTAGAATAGTATTACCTTCAAATATAGTAAAAATCATACTGTTATCCATCAAACAAACTTGGGTCCATTACCCAAACCTAGGTTCTCCAACTTCACATGGTCATAACTCTCTAACCGTGAGGAGTTATGTGACATTCCACATACCACCGGAAATGGCATGAAAAGAACTATCCATATAGGATAGTTTCCCTTACAAATTCATTTTCCTTCATCTCATTATTACACAATTAATCATGGGTTCTCTTACTCCGCAAAGCATCTTCCCGTGAGGGCTTTCACCATAAGGGTACCACTTTGGAGTTCATCCATATTTACTTCTTATCAACCATGACAAAACAATAATGATTCATATTTACATCAAACAATATTGGGTCCATTACCCAAACCTTTGTGCTACGGGGCTTTCTTCAAGGGTTGACATTAATGAGAACCAACCTTAATCAACAATGATGAACTGTGAATGATAGGAAAACTTCAACTTGATAAGTTACAGGTCATCCTGCAACTAATATATGGGTCCAATAGCATTTGATAGCAATGGTTATAGGATTTCATGATGGTTATATGATTTCTTGTAAATGTTGGAACATGTGGTTCCATTGTAAACCTCACCTTGTCAGTTGAGTGGGTCGACCAAGTATTTGAATCAACGATCGACTAAATTGGTGGTTGACCATGTCCACTTAAGGATCCTCGGTCCATTTTTTATGGATAGGTGCAACCTCCTTCACTCAAGTTTGTTGGTTTTGATCCATTACGAAAACCCATTTATAGAAAATCCTTGTGATCGGTCTTTCATCATCTCAAATCATCAGATCATCTCATGAGATATGGTTTCATTCTCATTGAGTTACTTGTGCTTCAATGCTACAGTGTCTTTCGACACCATTGCTTCCTCTTGGATCCATTCTCCTTTGTGTTCAATCCATGTTCCAGCATGGTATCATATTAGTTGGTTCTTTGATCTCAAGATCGCGGAAGAAGACTCGGACAAGAATGGAATAACATTGAACATCTGTGGTTATTTTGGGCATAATATATTTGTCGTATAATGGAGGTGATTAGCCAGGGTTTACTCGAAGATATTCTTTTTCAGTGAATGATTTGGATTTTTCATTCTCTACTGAGATTTATTCATGGATACTCATTGATGGTCGCTCTTTGTCTCATCGATTTGACATTATAGGATGAAACAAAGTCCTCCTCTTTGTGTATTTTGAAGTTTATTCCCTAGACCAGTTGAGAGTTAGAAGGTTCAAACTCCAACATGTAACCTTCCTCAACCAGAAATCAAATTCATTTTCATCTTGATGGATCTAAACCCTCAACTGATAAAAGGAGATATTGTTGGACCCGATTTCCTGGAGATCATTTCTTGTCTCTCCCAAACCCAAGTCGACTAGTGTGAAGGCACGTTGATCCTTTGAATCGACTAGTTCAGGCTCTGACTTGGATCATGGACTATATTTGACCTGACTTGCATATTGGGATGGTTGAAACCCTCAACTGAAGTACACTCAACCTCCTCCTTGCTCGACTCGATGCACAACATTTGTAGACTAGTGCATGTAGCTTCAAATCGACTTGATTTTTCACGTGATTGAAACCCTTGACCGGAATACTCGACAAGAGTTCACCCGAATTCCATTTGATAGTAAAATCAAAGTGCAAATCTGATTATGGATTAATGTCGACTACCTTATTAGGTTTCGACCGATCAATGTGACTTGACCTATCTCTCATTTCCCACAATTTCAACTGGTAAAAGAAGATCGACCAGCGAAGGCATTCTCTTCATGAATGAAAGGAGATTCGACTTCCACCCTAGTCAACTCATGTGTGGATACTCGACTCAGACTCAACCTTGAATATATGTTTGGCGTCTTGCTCAATCCAATTATGTATGTTCTCTCTTGATTGATTGACCTCTGGCATTTTCAAATCCTCCATCAAACCTCATTTTCGAGTTGCTCTCACTCATCGTGGACTTAAGTTCTCACCTATCATTTGGTGGATTCTTGAAATCGTCTTCTTAAATTCAAATTACATTTTCATTGCATCGACTCAAATGGAAAAATCACTTTCCAATAAGGAGTGAAGAAGGAATGACAACGTGCATTATTTGTTGAATAAAAAGTTGATTTCCCATTAGAGATACATCAACACCTGGTAAGTCAAATTTATTGTTGTCAACCATCTCTTTGAAAATTTAATGCCTTGAATATTTCCCTCCATCGACAATGGGCATGCTAGATGAATATGAAGCTCTAATGTTTTAGAAGCTGCAAGAAATTTGTGAGAAGAAGGTCATTTCCTTGGAAGAATATCATAGTCAACTTCATGCAGAAGTCACTTCCTTGCAGAATGTCATTGCACAGTTGCAGACTGAGAATCAACGCCTAAGAAATGACCTAGAGACAACCCACACCTAGTTGAAAGATGAGGTTTTCCTCTTTTAAACTAGAATTCTGCAGTGGCTTGATGAGAAATCTAGGAAGATTTTTGACCTAGAATAGACAATGGAAACCATATTTCAAGATCTGGTGGATGATTTTGGCAACAAAACCAATCAGGTTGATGATCTCATGAAAGAGGTGAAATCCCTTTCTCATGAAAATGTTTCCTTGAAGACAGAGAATGAAAGAATGGAAAATCAATTAAAGTGTGAATAAGACGTGTTCCTAACTGTTATGACTAAGCACTCCAGGAGGGTTACTTCCATAAGAAATATTGTGGCCAACATTTTTCAAAATCTCGTAGATGAAATTGGGAAGTATGACCTTCTTGAATACTTGGAGGAATAAGTGAAATCTCTTCCCCAAAAAGCAGTGAGCACATATGTCAACCAGTTGATGAAATCAAATTCCCAATTGACTCATGAGGTTTCCCACTTGCATGCCTCCATTGATGAGCTTCATGAAGAATTTGCTCCTATTCAATAATATAACAATCGATTGTTTGAAGAATATTAGGCATTGAACGAAGATTATGATGCCATATTGTTGCAATTGATTGAGAAGGATGAGGCTATTCAGGGCTTACAGGACTACAAACAGAACCTTGAAGAACAAGTCCACCAAACACAAAATGTCGAGAAGACTAATCAGAAGAAGATTGTTGTTGTTGAGTTATCATTCTCACCTATTTCTTCTTCCACCATTGCTTCTAATCCAGTTGTTAGTGAGAATATTGGTGTTGTTAAGATGTCAAGCTCACCCATTTATTCTCCACCCCCTCCTATTGTTTATAATCCAGGTGTTGTTGATTTATGTTTTAAAACTAATGATTGCATTGTTTCTCCTAGATTTGAAAAACAAACTACAGGTATAGGATCTCGACTTCTCAGCAAGATGGGCTATATCGTAGGAGGACTTGGGAAGAATGGACAGGGTATTGTTGCTCCTATTATTCCTGAGATAATGACACAATGAACATGTCTTGGATATGATGTTGTTGTTTCCTCCTTGCATATACCTACCCTTGATACAAAAAAGGAAGTTTTTTTTGTTGTAGGTGGAGTTCATACTGATTTTCTAGCAGATAAATCTACTGAATCGATTGATGAAGTGGTTGTTCCTAACATGCCAGAAGCTGAGAATATTATTGTTGATGACATTTTTATTGATATATCGAGTTGTTATACTCTTGAGAGTACCCTAGAACTTGAGCCTATATCTCTTGATAAACCAACACATAAATTTATGCATTATCATCATCCTCGCCATCATAGACATGGAAATCATGCTTTCATATATTTTTAGAAGAGACATGAAAGATAGAACAATGGACCAGTACCAACTACCAGGATAGGTTGTGGTTGTATTGATGAGTGGTCATGGGTGCATATGACCATATGTTTGAAGAGTTCCTACCATTGTATTTTGTTGGTTGTATGGACGTTCAATGTTCCTCTTCATTATTGATGCTTTGTAGTGATTGACCAGAGGATCAACTCGACTTGACAGTCGACTGGCGCTCGACTGGGATATTGGTTGACTGAGACTCGACCCAATTTGGCAGTCAACTGGAGGTATTTTTGAATATGTATTTGTCGACTGAGTTTTGACTAGATATTATCCATCGACTGGTGTTTTCAACAAATATCTATTGATAATGATTTGATCCATAAGTTGTGTTTAAGGGGGGGAGTAATTTAAGTTGTTGATGTGTAAACCCAACTAATGTGCTTGGATTTGTTGAGGCCGACCAAACCCTGTTCGACTGTCTTTTGGGGAGATGTACTTCTACTTATTATACCTGATACTAAGACTATCTATATTGGAAGAGATTGTTGGATTGACTGAGACTAATTATATGGGTGCAATCTTATCTAGTCGACTGATCGATTGGACAGTGTTGTCTTCTTGTCTAGTTGACTACCTAACTAGGACCATGTTTCAACAATAGATTTTGCACCCATTTTGAAATGGATGTTTCCTCTTTTGGCCTTAATCTATGTTGATGGTGATCAGACTTACTCATGAGTGTTTTTGTACCATCTTGTGATAAGCTTTTGCAGTCATAACAAATTCATGGGGGAATGTTGCGGAATTTGTTTTCCTCCAAGATAATTTTAAACAGGGGTGTTGGAACATGTGGTTGAATTATAAACCTCACATTTCTGTTTGAGTGGCTCGATGATCGACTAAATTGGTGGTTGACTATGTCCACTTAAGGATCCTCAATCCACGTTTTATGGGCAGTTGCAACTACCTTCACCTGGGTTTGTTAGTTTTGGTCCATGACCAAAACCCATTTATAGATGATCCTTGTGATCAGTCTCTCATCATCTCAGATCATCATATCATCTTGGGAGATCCGATCTTTCTCTCATTGAGTGACTTGTGATTTAGTGCTACGAGGTCTTTCGACACCATTATTTCCTCTCAGATCCATTCTCCTCTGCATTCAATTCCTGATCCAACAATAAATGTTGAAAATGCCAAAAATATGAATGTTGAAGTTGTTATTAGAAGGTTGGACATCTGCAAGACCATTAATTTTGAAGCATCGGAAGTTGTCATGTATACAAAGTGAACTGAATGATGAACTCTGTTTCTAAAATAACCATGCTTTGTTTCTAATTTTGATGTGTATTGCAGGCTAAAGTAGGTGTTATGTGGAACATAATGCATATTGAATGAAGGTTGAAGATGAGGCATAACAAGGCTGATAGTTGTTGAGAGTCTGAGAGAGAACTAGAACTGATGAAATTTGATTTGAATTTGTTGAAGAAGAAGGATTGGATGAAGTGTGGCTACTGACAGGACTGAATGGAAATATTTATTGGAACAATGTATAAACATATTATTGGAAGAAATCAAACTGTTGCAAGCTATTGTTGATACCATAAAGACATATAGTCTTCATTCTTATCCCCTAGTTGTACATTTCATTCTATGTGAATAAATTTACTTGGATTTGAACATAGAAAGAATTCATTGGATTATCGATCAATAATTTAAATTATTAACCAATGTGAGATGACCCACCATTAATGTCAACAGGAATCAAGGTACAAAAGCACATTCAAGTTGGTGTGAATGAATGTGTTGGAGTCGAACACATATACAATCCATTATTCAAGGGACTTTGATGTATTCCCTTGTTGATAATGAAAGGACCTGTCATTAAGGCATGCAGGCCCCAAGGTACTTATAAACATCTCCAGTCTCAATCCCAGATGATGTGTTTGGGTCAATGGGATGATATTTGTCAGAAGGTGGACCTTAAGGAATCCCACATCATTCAACACGAGCATCGAACAAATGATTTTGAAGAAACATACTACAAAATTGGACCAACATGAACTTACATAACTTTATTGAGAATTTTTCCTTCCAGTTGCCTAGTTTTCAAGCAAAACTCATGTCCAGTTGCAGCAAGAAACTGGTTTTCACAACTGGACTTATTTTTCTCTTTATTATTTTATTTATTTATTTAAACTATCCTACTTTACTTGAAAAAGGAAACCATTTTCTCAAGTGTATAAGCATTTCCAATGCATCCATTTATGCAACAGGATCTTTATTAAACTCATATCCAAGTCTGAAAATTATAACTTAATGAGTACCAAGATATTAGAGGCCAGTTTATTTAGTGGAGATGGTGTCAAGAAGTGTTGTAGGATGGAGGAATGTCATGTCTTAATGATTGTTTGGAACCAATTCATGATGTAGTCTTTATCTTCCTGGTCCTCCTTGATGGTCATGCCATGAAGTTATTTGGAAAGTTAGTCATCACACTTCAGAATATACAAGGGATTTGGTGATAGACATGCCAAAAATTATTCAATATATGGCTCTAAGTGTTTCTCTTCATCAGTTGTGTTCCATGGTTCTTGGATCTCCTATAGATGTTGATAAGGATAACTACAAGAAAATTCTAAATTATCCTCTTGTGGTCCATGTTCATGGACCTTTTTGTTTCTCTACTACTACTTCTTGAGATGCAGACTCATCCTTAGTGATGATTCTGAAATTGGGACAAGGATTTGAGAAATTCCTTGTAGCAATGCATCCTCCCTTTCTCAAAAAAAATTTGAGCATTCTTAAGTTCTCCTTGATGATATGGAGATCCTACTCATAAATGGATTAGTATACAGGGGGATTTTACATCTCCAAAAGAAAACTTTCCTAAATAAAATTGGCCAAAAGAAACAATTTCAAAACAAAACTCATCATGTACTTGGACGATCTCACGCTACTAAGACCCTTCTCTCACCAAGTTATTTGTTGGCATGAGTTAGCTTCTTCCTTTTCATGAATCAAAATAATAATAATAATAACAGACTTGAGTAAAAGGAAACAATGAGGCTTCAGAGAAACTCACCAAAGTGAATGCATCAGGCTAGAACCCCTTCATAAATTATGAAGTAAGGGCGCCTTTGGGTCTTGCCGCTTCTCCTCCCCCAAGTTGAAATTGTAGCTAAATTACACACAGAATAGGAAACTTATGAAAACAACCTACCTATGCTCTAATCCCTTGTAGCATCTCCCTGACAATGGTGCCAAACATGTTAAACAAAATAATTAACTTAATTGTTGAGATTTAAATCATCAATATGGTGGTGTAAACCTAGAGATGCCAACACTGTATGTGCAGAGACTATAACATAAATGAATATCTAATCTATGGAAAATAACATCCTCAATTTAATGAAATCAAACTATTATCCTAGCAAATCACAATAAATCGTTCATTGGGAAAAAAAACAAGAAAGTGCTTTGTTAGCACAGGCTACAATCTTTCACTCAAGAAATTCTCGAGTGTTCATGTATGCAATTCTTAGATAAAATATCATTCCTACCTTCAAGCGACATTGTTCTTGTAATTTCAAAAATCAAACAGGGCATATAAATGATTACCGAGAATTTAATCTACTTCACATTGATAATTGTAAAAGAGACTCACTGAGTTAACAATATAGAGTTTTACAGGCTCAGGTTATAAATCTTGCATTGAAATTTACCCAACATTTATTTCAAAAAAATAAACTTAATTTTACCATTTAAACTCCAATGAGATATTTATTATCTGTAATCAAAGAAATTATATCACTAAACTAAAAGGATGGAGAAAATAAATGGTAGGAACATGGATCAATCCACACACAAACACTTACATATAAAAATTATATTAGCAATATCAAACACTGTAACACTAAATATGGAATCATGGATGATACAACCCTGTAGTTCAGAATCAACAAAGTTATTTCAAATTATGAGTGAAAAAGTAATGCAATTATAAATCAAAACTGCAATGTAATTATTCAAGTTATGCTTGGTTTATTACTCAATCAAACTCAAAAACAGAGATGTTGTCTGCAAAATGAAATTGTATGGAAATAGAGTTATGCTTCTAGTGTAATCAAATTGTGAAATCATAATGGTTTCAAGGTTGTGTTGATAGCACAATTCCAGTTCACACAAAGTCTATTGATGAGTTGATACACTGAACACCATTAGATAATAAATAACCACAGAATTAATTGCATAAAATAAACAAAAACATAACTAAATGAAATAGAGGAAGTTTATAAAACACACTTACAATCCCATGCTAATTGTATAGGGAAATGATATCCATATTGGTAGGCCCTCCCAATTGGCGTATCATTGCTTAAATAACTATAGAATGAAGTTGATTTGAACCACTAACAAATCTCATAACATCAACATTTACATTAAACAATCTTGATGATACAAGTCGATACAGGAAGTATCGGGCTCAAAGTATGATCTCTAATTATATATCTCATACTACACGCATGCATGTACATTGTTTTGATCCTAAGTATACAATATTACATACTACATATGCACAAGTCGACCTGGAATGAATTCCTTGTTTTCATGCATTGGATACCTCAATCACAAAAATGAGATTGTAATAATGGATACAATTAGACTAGTGGGTACAAAGATAGGTGAGAAATCGTTCAAAGAATATTCTCATGACATACAAACGTATGAGAATATTTCCAAACCTTAACCACAATCAGATTCATTCGTTGGAATGCTAGATATGTCATCCCCTTCCTCTATTTGGCATATGATTTAGAAAATGGTCTAACAATAAATATAGACAACCCAGATTAAAAAAAAAAAAATGGTCGCATCTCCCAAACTATACTTCATTCTGGAAATTGTCTTGTGTTTCACTCAATTTGGACCCTTCTGCACAAAACGCATGTCTTGGATTTTCGAGATTCACCTTCATTACCTTGGAATTCATGTATGAAGTTAACTTCCTAGATGAAACGTTATGCATGAGCTAGAGGTCCACATTTGTGACCTAGGTGCAAGTTGAACAACATAAGATCATTTCAATGATCCTAGTGACAAAAATTTTGTCTTGGATTTCCTTCTAGAACTTTGGAAGCATGAAAAACGATGATGTGGGTTATCGGACCTCCATATGGGTCATAGGACTTGAACTTAGCCAACCATCATTAGTAACAAAACAAGCTTTTAATCCTTCTAAATCATTAAAAATAATGGTAAAATGCTAATAAACCAATGAAATTACCATATGAACCCTTGCATGGCCTTTATAATAAAATGTGATGAAAAGAGTGGTAATTTTGGTGGAAGGAGTGGTTTGATAAGTCAAAAAGGGTTCACTGGCAGTGAAAATGGCGTTGATTTGGAGGACTAACAATGAATAACCAAGGAAGTGGATTAATTGGGTTTTGGCCTTTGATCATAGTGATGAGATTTCAAATATGTTTGAAATTTATATCTGTAGCTATGTTTATTACTTTCCATGCTATGCCACTTCTCATGCGGCCTATCATCAACACGAGAAGTTCTTATGAGACTTTCTCTAGGTTTATCTACAATGGAATAAATTGTGACAATTGGGAACTATATTGTTGTGCAAAGGAGTGAGGAGGTCTAGGGATGATTGGACCAACCCATCAATCCCAATTCCAATGTCCCAAGTGGGCTAGATATGAAAGGGTGGGGGCATCAAAAGGTCCTCTTGCACAACTGTATTTTGCACAGAGCCCTGTTGGGGAAAAGTGTATGGTTAAATATCAACTTTCAAACCTTTTTTAACTCCAAAAAAGGCTCATATTCTTTGTGGCTTGAATAATTTGGAAATCTTGGGAATCCATCAAGAAACATTTGAGTTGGTAAGGTGATTCCCTTTAGAATGAATTATATTTGATTACCACTACATTTGGTGGTCTCTATTGGTATTCTTTGAAGTAAAGCCTCTATTTGAATCTCTTTGGATCTTGGCTAGGATACTATTTTAGAAGGGTATTACGTGAGTTAAGGACCTTTATGATGGCATTGCTCATTACTAGAATACTTGGGTGTCTTTGAATGCTAAATTTAAACTTTTTAGTCTTACCAAGGCTATTCTCAAGAGGGTTCAAGATTGAGTTAAAGATGAGTTGTTTCTTAGATTGGAAATTGTTGGCCCAGGGCTATGGTGGAAACATTGGGAGTGGAATGGATCTAAAACCTTCTTGAAATATAATCCACAAATGAATATCAATGGCTTAGTGTTGGACCTATACCTAAAATAGATTTGGATTCTTGGCTCTAAATAGTGTACATGGTTGGTTTGGATCTAATCAATGTGGAAATATTTTATTGAGCCTAAAAAGGCTATTTTTTCCTAGTCTTTTAATCTCGCCAACACTTGCAATATTTGGCAATTCACAGTTGCCCCTTTTGTCACAAACACAAGACTATTAAACATATTTTTTTGGTAATGTGCATATGTTAAATCAACTTAAGTTTGGGTCTAAAACTTGTGTGGTCAATTTATCCCTAGCTGTTACCTGGAAGTACGTTCTCCTTGGAAATAATCTCCCATGGGTTGTTGAATTTCATGTAGCTTGGAAACTTGTTAGGATATAAGTTCTCTTCTTTATATGGTAAATTGGAATGAATTTTTTGTTAAAAATTCTCATTTTGTTCATTTTACCTTGTATTATGGATCTCTAATATGTGAAAATCTATGGTTTTATAGCCAAGTCGACATTGGGAAAGTGGCACTAAAGTTGGCATATCCATATACACTAATAGAATACTAGGGTTCCACCCCATGCACTATAAGTTGGGTCCCCTTGGAATTTCTCTCTCCCCTGGCTCAATCCATTTGCATTGATATGGTAGTAGGCCAATTTCTTGGTGTGATGGAACAATGAACGTTGGAACCAAACTCACGAGCACTATAGATTGTTCCCTAGACTAGACTTGGTTATTTCAACATAGGAGTGATCAAAGAAATAAGAGGAGGATGTATGGGACATCACCCAACCTATTGTTGATCCACCATTTATTGGGTGGGCCCCAACCTTAATGATCATGTCCTACCTCCAAATTAAGGGTCCAATATTTCTACTTTATTTATGGATATATTTATTGTGGCCAACTTGACATTGCATTTGTTTTTATCTCCTTTCTTGATATCCTTGAGGCATATGATTTTGGACGTGTTATGCATGTCAGGGTTACTCACTAGATTTTTGTTAAGCCCCTTGGCCACCTCTACCACAAGTTTTTCCTTGTGGTGGAAACTTTCACAACCCATTTTTTTGTATAAAATGCTTGTACATATCGCTATACTTTTAATAAAAATTTAAAGGAAACACTTTAGTAAAACATAATAATTAATGTTTGTAAAAATAAGAATCCTTTGTGTACTTTGTTCTAAAATCTCATGAATAAGGTAGTGATGATATTTCATTTGGGTCATGGTGATGAATTTGTATATCGTTTGGGAATACATTCATTAGGTAGTTGGGAACTCATAGAGAGGTAAGGGGCCTTGGTTAAAATTCATATATTTTACTTTGAGTTGGCTAACCTAGTTTAGATAATTTTTGACAACTCAAGAAGTTATCGTCTCAATCATTTACAATGTATTTCCAAACTCCAAATACTTTCCAAAAGTAAATTGAAGAACTATTTTAGATCCATAATACAAGGGGAACTTGGCCCTCCATGCTTCTGATTTTCACAATTTTCCCCATGGACCTAACAACCCATCTCAATTGTGTTGCATTCCTTCCTTTTTGGGTTTGCATGGTCAAGCGAATTTAGGATTTTGTGGTTTCAAATATCACAAGTCATCCCACTAACTCGATGACAATATATAAATTGGTTCTATATTATTTCAGGTATAGAATTATTGGGGTGACTTAAGCTTTTGAACATGATAAGCCTTACAATTCCCTACGAAATTAGTGGTCCTAACATATGGAAAAAGAGCTAAGGAAATAGTTCACACTCTTGTATTTTTCTTATTTACAGAGCATTAGTGTTACTAGTGTTCTTTTACTTTGTTACCATTAACATATACATCATGTATTGAGCAGTAGCAACATAAACAAGAGACAGGAAAGAACAAGATTTATCATGGGGAAACCCCAAATGGGGGGAAAACCCAACAACCTTTCTTAGATAGTTTATGTTCACAAAGCAAGTACAATCAGATAAAACCTAGAAAAAGTGCTAGATTAACCATAAATACCACCCTAGTTGCAGCAACAACACCATACAAAGGTAGTGCACCTTCTTACGGAGTACCGTACAAGAGAGAGATACCAAAATTCTAAGCAATGATAAATTGTGCAGCTACTGCGTCACCTCCTCCAAACTTGCACCTTGCTTCTATGTAGTTGGGAGAGTGTGAGTGAGTGAAAAAATGAGGTAAGGCACCTCCTTACTTATAGTCTTCATGTCCTTCTAGTTGGGTTGACTTCTCTTCTAGGAAGGTGTCTTTATATTATACTTTATTCTTCTGGGATGACTTCTCTTCTAGGGTATTTCAACATATTTCCAATGGATCTCTTGCTTCTGGAATCTTCTCTGCATCTAAGAAAGGTCATCTAGGAGGGAAATATCCTCCTGCAGCTACCAAAACACCAACAATCCCTCTTAGCTAGGGAGGCATATTTCACGATGTCTTCATCTGGTATTCCACTGACTACTCTGCAGTCTACTAGCAGGCACATGCCTATTACAATCCCTTCGGTAGATTGAATCATTAGGCATAGTCTATGTGATCAAACGGTAGCACACACAGCTACATCCAAACGATCTGGTAATCTCCATGACAATCAACTAGTAGCACACAACTGCTACAATGTCATATAATAGATCACAACTACTTCCAAGTAGTACACAACTATTGTCCAGTGACACACAGTCACTACTAGTGGAACACAGTCATTGTAGTAGCACACAACTATTTTCCGGAGTCACACAACCTCCATCAATGGTACACAACCATCGAAGTATCACACAGCTACTTTCTGGAGTCACACAACCTCCGCTAGTGGAACACATTCATCATAGTATCACACAAATACTGTCCAAAGACACACAGTCCCCGCCAGTCGTACACAACAACTGAAGTAGCACACAGTTATTGGTTGTATTCACACAGCCTTTGTCATTGGAACACATCCATCGTAGTAGCACACAACTACTATCCATAGACACACAGTCTCCTCCAATGATACATAACCACCGAAGTAGCACACAACTATTGTCTAGAGTCACACAACCTCTGCCAATGGAACACATCCACCATAGTAGCACACATCTATTTTCCAGAGACACACAGTCTTTTCCATAGTATTATGACTATGTGTGTGATGTTTCTTCTCTCAGAAGGTCTGACAATGCATTACCCCCTCAATCACCTCACGTGACCAATATAGGGAACCCTTGGCCAGAGGGGTTAGTCGGTATGAGAAGAAACATCACACATTCCTCTCAACGAGGGTGGACATTCGACAACACTCCAAGCTTGTCCCTGAAGTACTCATACTTCACTCTTGACAAGGGCTTGGTTAGAATCTATGTTATCTACTTGTCTGTGGATATATATTGGAGCTCCACAAATCTTCTCTCCACCATGTCCCGGATGTAATGATATTTTATCTCTATATGCTTAGACCTATCATGGAATACATGGTTTTCGGTAAGCTTCATGCAACTTTGATTATCACAATGTATCAAAGTTGGATCTAATTCTAGATCAAATATTCGGCTAACAACTTCCGAAGCCACACTACTTCATGTATTTCCATGCTTGCTACAATATACTCTACTTATGATGTATTGAGTGCCACTTATGTCTGCTTCCTTCTCAACTGTAAGATCATGCTTGATCCCAGACCAAAAAAACAACATCCGAAAGTACTTTTAGGATCCACTGCACTCCCTTCCCAGTCAGAATCTGTATATCTATGTAGCTTCACATATCAACCTGAGACATATCTCAATCCATACCCAACCATACCATGAAGGTACCTCAAAATATTGTTTTCTTCCATCCAATGTACATGTCTAGGTTCAACCATGTGTTGATTCAAGGTATTCACTACAAAGAATATGTATGTTCTAGTGTTAACCAGATACATCAAGGATCCAATCAATTGTATGTACATCATGGGAATCACCAAATCTGAATATTTTTCACTTAAGAGCTTCAGATTTATTGTCATGGGTGTGGGCATGTACTTGCGGTCCATCATCCCAAATTTCTTCAGGATCTCAACAATATATTTTCCTTGGCTAAGGAAAATCTCATCTGATCTCTGCCACACTTCCAATTCCAAAAAGTATTGTATCAAACATAGATCCTTCATCTCGAACTATGAAATGAGCTCCCTCTTGCACCCAACTATGAGATTCCCATTTCCTATCAGAAACAGGTCATCCATATGTAGAATCAATGGGCAACCATCCCCAAGCTCATCAAATAAATGTCCAATATAGTATGTCATGTCATGGGTGCCTGCATAATATTGTACAAAGATTCATTTGATCTTCATACATGATACTCCTTCGTATTTATCTTTGTGGCTACTTTAAGTACACTTCTTCTTGTTACTAGAGCAAGTGTCTTGTCATAATATTCTTCCTCTTACTGGGAGAATATTCTAGCCACAAATCTTGACTCACGCTTCCATCTGTAGCATGCTTGAACTTTTATATCAACTTGAAAGTCACTACTGACTTTCCTTCTAGTCTCAAAACCACCTCCCACACATAATTCTTTATGATGGACTGATACTCCTCCATCATGGCATCCTTACATTCCTACTTCTCAACAGTTTCCTCAAAGGTGGAAGGCTCTAAATCAATGCCACATAGCATGTGTGGTTTCTAGAACTGAGGCAAGTCTATATACCAGTCTTTATGACTGGTTATCATTGTAGAAAGATCTATCGGTGAAAATGGAATCCTCCCAGGAGATCTCACATATCCTAGGAGCCTCTGAAGCTACGATCTATCCTCCTCAAGTCTCGAAAGAATTCTCTCTCTTTTTCTGAATCCACTGAATCTCTCTAAGATCAAGCTTCCTCTGAGTCTTAATGATCCTTCTAAAGCTTGAATCCCTCTAAGTCTATACAATCTTTGGAGTCACTTGCTTCCGCTTCATCTGTTGAATCCCTCTGAAGTCTGATATCCTTTGGACTGTACTGGGAGGTTTCTTTTCCCTACTGGATCCTAAGGATCGACTCCCTCTAAAATAAATCTCCTTCTGAGTTGGTACTTGGTGGTGCCACCTGCCTCACCACAAGTGAAGTCATATTCTTATCTTCATAGTATGACTTATCAATTTCATGTATCTATATATCCTTTTCATTATGCAAGGTATCACGAGAACATGTTGGTGTTACTGCATCGTTTCTAGGTAGGGACCTTCTGGCATTATTGACTCTTCCTAATGATCTGAAGAGTGGTCAAATTAGTTGTACAGTCATATTTGGAGCCTTCTTCTCCTCATATTCAATATCCATAAGAGATACTCTTCTTTGTCTTATTCTTCACATGGGTGTGTACGTTTATGTACATAGTTCTATGTCTCGGTTAGATATTGTCTAAATAGTTTCCTCCCACAATCATCATCATATATCCTTCTTAAATTTATCACCTGTGTCTTGCCTGGAACAAGAGACAAGAACAACATTTCCATGGTAATCTCCATGGAATGGTTAGTAATAAATAACATCTCCTAGAGGAGATCAATTTCATCTTGAATACAATTATATCATCAACAATGAGCATTTTCTTAATGGTAATCGTATCGATAGTATTCAGGTGTACCTAAACATTTGATAGCAATAGCGAATAATAAATTTGTAAAGATTGTTATCCTAGGTACAATACTTTCTTAAGAAACAACAATATAAAATGTCAAACTTGATATGCAAACCTGGAGTCTAGCATTGTTGTCATGCTTAAGTTTCCTTCTATCGCTCATATGAAAACACTATTGTCTAAAAGACAAATTATTCATCCTTTGATGCCTTTGATTTATCTTTGGTGTCTGCTGCATGTGCATGGTGTTTAATCTTCTCCTTTTCATTTCTATATGGACATTGAAAGGCATAATGTCCCAGCTTTTGGAAACTGTAGCATCTAATCTTTGACGCATCCTTCTTGTAATGAGGTCTCTTAGACTTCTCCGCGTTGCCTTCTTCCATTTTATTTCTCTTCTTCACTTGAGAAGCAAGTGCTTCATTTTCATCCTCATTAGTCTTTTGTGTCTTGGATATCATCATGGATTCCTCTTGAGTGCAATATGACCATAACTTGTCAAACTTGGGCAATCTCCTTCTTGTGCAAATTCCTTGGAAAAATAGATCCCATGAGGGAGGGAATCCATTGAGTGTGGTGGTCACAATTTCAGTGTCTTCTATTGGATCTCTACTATCTTTTAACTGATCCTTGATCTGAAAGATCTTCATAAAATAGTTGACCATTGTTTCTAACTTGTTCATTGTCAAGTTTCTGACTTGATGCTTCAAAGTAAGCTTTCGACTAGTATTCTTACTTTCATAAATCCTAGTTATGGAATCAAACATATCCTTTGGTGTATTTAGTTATGATACATTGGGTATCAGGTGATCCTTGATTGAGTCTATCAAGATACTCTTGGCCTTGACCTCGTTCTTCTTGAACTTTTCCTTTTCTTCTTTGTCTTCGGGTTTTGGAAGCATATTCTTAACATGATCCAGTAATTCATTCTCTTCTAGAATGAGTTATATTCTATGCTTCCAAGATCTGAAGTTATCTGCTCCATCCAATCTATCCTCAACTCTCATATCGATTGACAATTTCGTCGGTAGAAACCCTAGCACTGAAAAACATCAATTTTTCAATCTTCACCAAACTACAAAAATGAGGGTTTCAGGGGGTGTGCTAGGTTAGGGTCCACTGCTATGTGAAGGAATAATTCCCAACATCCTTGGGATAATGATCAATGAGATTGACAAATTATTGTAGTTGCAAGGTGCAGTTGTACCGATCTTCCTTCCAGTGGTTAAATTGTTCTGAAGGTAACCAACTCTGATACCATGTTGTATTTTCCTTATTTACAGAGAATTAGTGTGACTAGTTTTATTGTACTTTGTTTCCATTAACATATATATCATGTACTGAGTAGTAGAAAAATAAACAAGAGACAGAAAAGAACACAAGATATTTATCCTGGGAAAAACCCAACAACCTTTCTTAGATACATTTTGTTCACAAAGAAATTCCAATCAGATAAACCCTAGCACAAGTGCTATATTAATCAGAAATACCACCCCATTTGTAGCAGCAGCACCATAGAAAGGTAGTTCACCTCCTCAAGGACTAGAACACAAGAGGGAGATACCAAAAGATTGAGCAATAATAAATTTTGCAGCTGCAACTACTGTGTCGCCTCCTCCAAACTTGTGCTTTGCTTCTATGTAGCTGGGAGAGTGTGAGTGAGTGAAAAAATGAGCTAAGGCACCTCCTTATTTATAATTGTCATGTCCTTCTAGTTGATCCAACTTGTCTTCTGGGAATGTGTATTTATATTATACTTTATTATTCTGGGTCACTTTCTCTTCTATGGTATTTCAACATATGTCCTATGGATCTCTTTTTTCTGGAATCTTCTCTGCATCTGAGAAATGTCATATAGGAGGGAAAGATCCTCGCAGCTACAAAAACAACAACACACAAGGCCGCCTTTTAAGGATCCATGTGGCATGACAATGCCATATTTAACAAAATTTGGACAAACAAGATTCCACTACATTAGTGTTAGAGAAACAAAAAACCCCAACTTAACACCATAAGTGATCTGAAAATGATCTTTAAAGACTTGGTTAAGTTTTAATCATGTGTTCAATTACCATTTAGGAATTAAGGAAAAAAGAAGAACTTAATGAGAGATTATTGCATCCATCATAAATAAATTTAGATCAAAGTATAAGCATAAAGAACAACAAACCATAACAATAAGGTTGTTAACGGAGTTCGGCAAGATTGCATACGTCTCTGGGCCTTTGTCTCAGTGGGGGACGCTTTCTTATTTCTCTTCAATGCTTCAAAATCACATCCTAAATGTATCAAAAGGATTAAAAACTAGTATGGATGTGTTCTACTCGACCTCAAGAATCCAACACAACCGACGGCACTGAAAAAGGCTAAGCATAGCTCCCGAAATTGGCCTCCAAAGTTTGCTTCCTCAATGGCTTCCCTGCATAAAAATGGCTTCAAGATTCACAAAATCATAATAATTCTACTAATATGAACCTCTTGGTCTGTCAAAAACCTCTAATTTATATAGGATTTGAGTTGGTGATCCTATCCCAACTTCCTCCCAAGATCTGACCTCAAAAAGGGCTCCAGATCCTCAGTTTTGGGCAAAACTCTCCAAAAATCAGGCTAATAATCCAAAACAATCCATATAATATAGTTAAAACCCAAATTGGGAAAAATATGTGCACTAGCCCCTCTGCGTTGGGCTCCTGGTCATATGGTATGTTGTCATATGGCCCTGGGCTAAGTGTTGGCATGATGGCCCCTAACTTCTGGTTCAGGTCATGTGCATGTGACCATGTGCCCAAGTGTTAACCTCTCCATGCGCCCAAAACTATGGTGCTTAGCTCCTGGTCCGTAGCCTTGGTTGCGATCTAGCCCCACACCGACCAGGACCTATACCCAAAACCGCTCCCAATCACAAGTTAAATGTAAATTCAGCCATATGGTTTGTTAAGAACCATAGTAGCCCATGTGGCTAGTGCATGGTGGTGATTATGTTGCTTGTTTCATGAGGTCGAGAGTTCGATCCCAACCAAGGTGGAAACAAAATTTTTACACAGCCAACATTGGCTAAATCTAGGGTGCCACGTGGCACCCTATAATTGGGACACATGTCACCTATGAATTGGCCTGTACAATCCAGTCACCTGCCACATCACTATTGCACAACCATGTGTCATACCCTGAGCCTTCCATGTCAGTATTTGTACATCCAATTCACCTGCTCAGTCACCTTCCACGTCAACATATGTACTTCCTAGTAACCCTGCCATGTCAGCATTTGTACTGCCACTTGTCATCCGTACTGCCATGTTTCATCCAGTCATTGGGCCACGTCAACTTTCTGTACCTCCACGTGTTGTGTCCTTACAGTGCCATGTGTCATTTTTTTATTGGTCCACATAACCCCCTGGAAATGCCAAAACTAAGTGACACATGTCATATCCTCGTGTTTCCATGTGTCCCTACTGACATCACCTGTCATACTGCTAACGTCAACAATACATCATGTTGACTTTGACCAGTTGACTTTTTGCATGTTTGGGAAATCGATCAGAACACGATAACTTTCACATACGGTGTCCATTTTTGGAAAAAATTATATGGACATAATCGGTGTGATGAGCCCGACGCAACGGCATTGGTTTTGTCTGATTCTAAGAAATTTGAACTTTAGGACTTCCTAGATCCATTTTGTATCATGCCTCCCTACTAAGACCTTTTGGTCCTCCAAAAGGGTGTTAACCAATAATCAAGTGCGGGATAGGCCACCCCACTTGTCCTTTGTCTTTAAACTATGTCCTGTGCACCTGCCGCATTATAATCAGTTGCAAAACAACCATGACAATTGAAAGCATATTGTTAGACACTTGAACTCATTCACATATTACTAGAGCCACTACCATCCATGTTGAAAACATTAGCAGCGATAACATTAGAAATATGAATGCAAATGAACTAATATGTTTGATGTGCTTGCACAACATTAGCTTATCTTGAAGAAAATTATGATTGAATTTCCATTCAACAACCATCTCATGTTCATGCTTAATATCAACTACTTTACTTGGCACAATTATAGGTGTGTTTCTTGCATAAGCTTCCTTCCTTAATTGTTCCAATGTTTGAAGAGATTGATTTTCTTTTAAGTGATGAGCATGTACAACATATTCATTGCCTTCTTTAGTTAAGTGATATTGATTATGTTCCCTGTAGAATATTTCTTTTTGATCATACAAATAAGGGTTTCCTAAGACCATTCTACATTCATTGAGTGGCACCACATCACATGTTACCTCATCCACAAAATTTGATGAAATTGCAAACTTTAAAGTGCCTTTCTTTGTTATGTGAAATTTATGGTTGTTGCTTATCCATTTAAGTGAGTAAGGTTTATGATGCATCTTAGTGTTTAATCCCAATTTTTTAACCACTTCCTCTAAAATCAAGTTATATTGAGATCCACTATCTATCAATGTATCGATCTTAGTATGTTTCATTATCACCCTTATGTGAAACAATTTACTTCTAGAATCATATCCATCACAAATTTTACCTGTCAAACCAACTTTTATGATTTTAGTCTCATCACATGAATCATATCCCAAGTCTATTGATTGTGTTGTCATTGCAACTGTTTGCCTCCCTTTTCTCTCTTTGAACCACTTTGGTCTCTTCTCTGGGTGCAATTGCCAGCAATGGCCATCATCATGCCCTTCTTTCTTGCAATGCTTGCAAGAGAGGTTCTCTTCCTTCCTTGTCACTGAATTTTCTTTATTTCCATTCCGCTTTATTTTGTCCTCTTTCCTTAAAGATGATTCCCCTGATACACCAACTCTTGTTTTCCCTGCTTCAATATATGTTGCTTGAACATAAACCTCATCAAGATTAGTAGGTCCAAACATAAATACAGTGTTATGAATATGTGCAGGTAAACCTCCTATATACTTCATGAGATTTTCTTGCGTATGTAATGGAATATTTAACATTAATGCCATCTTACGAAATTCATTAGTGTATTCTTTCACCGTTTGTCATTTTCTTAGTTTAAGAATTTGTCATTCAATTGAATCTTTTTCGTTATAACCCAAAGGATAAAATTGTTTTCTAAGTGCAAAAAAAAAAATCTTGCCACGATGGAAATACATTACCAACTTGTTGCATACCTTTTTGCAACTTACTCTGCAACCATATGAGTGTTGTGCCTACAAGACGAAGTGATGCCAACTTGATTTGGGTTGCCTCATCTTTGATTTGTTGCGCACTACAATAAACTTCCATCTGTCTGGCCCAGTTATCAAGCCTCTCAACATTGACTTCGCCATCATACATAGGAAATTCAAATTTCACATCAATCTTAAGTAAAGGCATATCATGTTTATGTTTATGGGAATGTTTTCTTGCGGTAGAAGTTGCACTTACACTTGAAGAAGAAGAAGAAGATGATGGAGATGAAGGAGGTGGAGGAGGAGGTTTATGAGGATCCTCTCTTTATTCAATTTTGCCTTGTTTTGAAGACTCCCCTTGGAAAGGCCTCTTATGTTCCAAGTAATCCTCATATAATACCTTTACCATCTCAGACATGGCGAATAAATTCTTTTGCAACTCTATCTTGTCCTGAGACATTCCTTCTTCTGATGCCATCTTCTCACTTTGAGAAGTCCTCTTTCTCAATCCAATATATGGATCTCCTTATACAATATTTCCTTCACCATGACTTAGCTTTTCCCTGGTAATCATGCAAACTCAAACAACCAACTGTCAACTTGCTCTTACCACTTGATCTGAAATTGATCTTTAAAGAATTGGTTAAGTTTTAAGTATGTGTTCAATTACCATTTAGGAATTAAGGAAAGAAGAAGAAATTAATGAGATATTAATGCAGTCATCATAAAGAAATGAAGATCAGAATATAAGAATAAATAACAACCAACCATAATATCAAGGTTGTTAATAGAGTTCAACAATATTGCCTACATCTCTAGGCCTTTGTCTCAGTGGGGGAGGATTTCTTATTTCTCTTCAATGCTTCAAAAGTACATCGGAAATGTATCAAAAAGATTACAAATTGGTATGGTTGTGTTCTTCTCGACCTTGAGAATCCAACACAACTAACGACACCAAAAAAGGTTAAGTGTAGCTCCCGGAATTGGCCTCCAAAGTTTGCTTCCTCAATGACTTCCCTGCATAAAAATGGCTTCAAGCTTCACAAAATCATCATCATTCTACTAATATGAACCTCATGGTATGCCAAAAACCTCTAATTTATATAGTATTTGAGTTGGTGATCTTGTCCCAACTTCCTCCCAAGATATGGCCTCAAAAAGGGCTCCAGATCCTCAGTTTTGGGGGAAAATCTCCAAAAATCAGGCTAATAATCCAAAAACATCCATATAATATAGTTAAAAACCAAATTGGGAAAAATATGTGTGCAAGCCCCTCCACGTTGAGCTCCTGTTCATATGGGACGCTTCCATATGGCCCTGGGTTGAGTGCTAGTGCATTGGCCCCTAACTTTTGGTCCAGGTCATGTGCATGTGAGCATGTGTCTAGGTGCTAACCTCTCCATGTGCCCAAAACTATGGTGCTTAGCTCCTAGTCCATAGCCCTGGTCGCAGGCTAGCCCCCTGTCGACCAGGGCCTATCCTGAAAACCACGCCCAATCACAAGTTAAACATAAATCCGACCACATGTTTTGTTAAGAACCATAGTATCCCATGTGGCTAGCGCATGGTGATGAGTTTGTTGCTCATCCCTTGAGGTCGGGAGTTTGATCTCGACCAAGGTGGAAACCCAATTTTTACACAGCCAACATTGGCTAAATCTTGGGTGCCACGTGGCACCCTCTGATTGGGCCACGTGTCACCTCTGGATTGTCATGTACAATCCAATCAGCATGCACAGTCACATGCCACGTCACTGTCATACAACCACATGTCGTACCATGAGCCTGCCACATCAGTATTTGTACAGCCATGGCACCTACCCAGTCACCTACCACATCAACATCTATACTACCCAGTCACCCTTCCATGTCAACATCCATACTGACACTTGTCATCTGTACTGCCATGTGTCATCTAGTTATTGGGCCACGTCAGCATTTCATACAACCATGTGTTGCGTCTGTACAATGCCATGTGTCAATTTTTTATTGGTCCACATATGCCCTTGAAAATGCCAAAAATGAGTGATATGTGTCACCTCCTCATGATCCCATGTGTCTCTATTGACGTCATCATGATGTCATTCAGACATCACCTATCGTACTACTGACGTCAACAGAACGGCCTGTTGACTTTGACTAGTTGACTTTTTTGCCTATTTGGGAAATCGATCAGAACGTGATAACTTTCGCATACGGTGTCCATTTGTGGAAAAAAGTATATGTCCAGAATCAGCACGACAAGCCCGACACAATGGCATGGGTTTCGTTTGGTTCCGAGAAATTTTATTTTTAGGCCTTCCTGGATCCATTTTGGATCAATAAGGGAAAAGATCAAGTGTCACATGACATATTAATCGTGTCACATAAACATGATGACAACATCAATACAGGTTTGGAAGGACACATGGATCAATAAGATTATGACACATGTAAGTCATGACATATGCAAGGGAGGATCCATAACGTAGTAGGTTATTCCATAATTTTCCATGTCACATTGTTGTGTACATGGATAGGTCGAATAAAATGCCTCTTTTTTAGCTGGGTAGTTTTTCCCCCTCCTTTTTTTCAAACTTACAAAATTCCTTCAAGAACCTAATGTTGAACTTAATTATATAGGCTTGAATTTGAATGCACAAATAACATATTCAAATATGAAGCTTTGTTTCTTGGTTTGGAATTGATCTTGGATATTGGAATCGAGCACATGCAATTGATAGGTGATTCATATCTCATAGTATTACAGGTTAAGAGACAATTTTCAAGAAAAAAAAGGCTCAAGGGATATAGGAGAACAAAATGGGATTACATTGATATTTTTGAAGCCTTTGATATTAGAGTAGTGCCAAGGGAACAAACGTCAAGGTGGATTTGTTAGAAGTAGTGGCAACGACTCTTGAGCCATGTGATGAGCTCATTTGTGGGGATTACAAAAAGGATACTATTTTTAGAGCCTCAGTTCTAGAAAACCATGAACGTGGGAATATTTTTCACGATGATGCTCAAATTGTTAGGTTCTTAAATAACTTAGATGAGTTTGAATATAACTATATAAATTGGCAAGGTGAGGATGATGTTAATGAGTTTGAAATAGAAGATCCACGAGATAACATAATTCCTCAGGAAATTGTCCCTTTAGAATATTTTTTTAACATGCATGATATGTAAAAGAAGCAACCAATAAAATATCAACCACGTGGTGTTTATGAGATAAACATTGGTTCTGAAGAAATCCCTAGAATTATTAAGATCGTGAAAGGTATGTCCCTTGAAGAAAGAAAAAGGATTGAAAATCTGATAAAAGAGTATAAGGATGTCCTTGCCTGGTTATGACAATATTAAAGCATACAAAGGCGACATCATTCAACATGCAATTCCCCTTAAGGAAGGAGAAAATCTGTTTTAGACAGAAACTAAGAAATAACAATATTAAACTTGCTCCTCTTATTCACAAATAATTGCAGAAAATGCTTAGAGCTATGATCTTAGAACCCACCAAGGATTCTTCATGAGTATCAAATTTAGTGGTGGTGGAAAAAAAGAATGGAGAAATTAGATTATGCACATATTTCAGATATTTAAATCAATTGTCTCTTAAAGATAATTATCCCCTCCTGAAAATGGAATAATTGTTACAAAGAGTCATAGGAGTAGGGATGTTTTTTATGCTAGATGGTTTTTCGGGGTATAACTAGGTTTTAGTCAAGAAAGAATACTAGGATAAGACAAATTTCATAACACCATGGGGAACATTTTAGGGAACATTTTAGTACCATAGGATTCCTTTTGGGTTACTTAATGTAGGATCTACATTTCAAAAGGCGATGGAATTCACATTTAGAGATATAATTGATAAATTGATTGAAATATATCAAGATGACCTGGAAATATTTTCAAAAGATAGAGGTTCTCATGTGGATCATTTGAGGCAAGTTTATGAGAGGTGTCGTAAATATGGGATTTCGTTAAATCCAAAAGAAGTCAATCGTTGGAGTTGATAAAGGGAAGTTGTTGGGCCATATAATTTCGAAAGAAAAAAATCACATGGATCGTGCTAGGGTGGATGACATTCAAATATCCCTCTTCCTAAAAGTAGAAAAGCTATGCAATCATTCTTTGGTAAGAAAAAAATCATTAGGAGGTTTATCCCAAAATTTGTAGATATTGTAAAACCATTGTCAAATTTACTAAAGAAGGATTTCCAATTCAAATGGGATGATGAGAGTAGGAAATCATTCATGAAGATTAAAGAAGCAATTATTTCCACCCTTGTCTTAGTAAGTCTTGATTACTATAAATATTTCATCTTATTTTCATTTTCTTCTGAAGGCACAATCATTGGAGTGCTCCTACAAAATAATGATGATAATATGGAGCATCATATTTCTTTTATGAGAAAGAACCTTAGATACTAGAAATTGGAGTACTCTAATATGCAGAAACAAGACTATGCTTTGATTGAGTCATTAAATCATAACATATGTAGGATAATCTAGGATCATATCTTATGTTCCACTTTCGGTCGTAAAGGACATTTTGGCACAACAAGATCATTTGGATGTCATAGAGAAATGGGTTTCCAAAATTCAAGAATATGATCTACACATAAAACTCACAAAGATAGTGAAGGGACAAGGCTTGGAAATGATGTTAGTTGAAGTAAATGAGAGAGCCTTGGATTTCAATTATGTAGATATGGTTTCTATAGTGTTTAATGAGCTTGAGAGTGATGAATGGTATGCAGATATCATATACTTTTTGAAGAAATTATCATTTCCTAACCATGTGATGGGTCATAAAAGAAGACATATTATAATAAGAGCTACAAGGCATTGTTTCATTCAATATACTCTAGGATGGAGGGATCTAGATGACCTCATCCTAATTTGTGTAAGTAAAGAATAATCAAAGAAATTTTTGGAAGAGTTTCATTCGGGTTCTTGTGGGGTTCATTTCGCTGCTCATACCACATCATATAAAATATTAAGAGCAAGTTATTATTGTCCCATGTTATTTGTTGATGCACATGCCTTGGTTAAAGTTTGTTATCCATGCCAATTATTTACTGGAAAGAAACATTTAGAAACTTTACCTCTACAACCGATGGTTTTTGAAGCACATTTTCAATACTGGGGTTTATATTTTATTGGTGAATTCAAAGATGACTCTAGTAGTGGCCACAAATGGATATAGAATGCTGCAAATTATTTCACCCAATGGATTGAGGCTATTCCTACCAAGAAGGAAACTAAAAAGGTGAATTTCATTGAATATAGGATTATAACAAGGTTTGGTGCATCAATGAAAATTACAACAGATAATGCAAAGGTGTTTAGTTTGGCCGAGTTGTCCACATTTTTCTTATTATGGAATTTTTTTATCCCATTCTTCAAAATTTTATCCACATGGAAATGGATTTGTATAACCAAGTAACAATAACCTCATGGAAATCATCAAGAAAGTAGTGGGTGATAATAAGAGGAATTGGGGAAACAAAATAAAATATGCTTTGTGGGTAGATAAAATCACTAAGAAGCAAGCAGCGAGAATGATTCATTTTCAGTGTATGGGTTGGAGATTAAATTTCCTATTCATTTGAATATTCTCATGTATTAGATATTGCAACACTTCACAACATATCATAATCAAATATAAGTTAGGATTAATCAATTGATAGAACTTGAAGAAACTTGTAGGAAGGTATTTGATCAATTGATTGATAATTAAGAAAAGACCAAGAGTACCTTTGATAAGAGATCTTGTGAAAGAACATTTGAAGAAGGGAACTTGGGATAAATGTGGAAAAATAAAAAATAGAAGCTAGGGATGCATGTAAAATTTGAAAGCTTGTGGCTTGGTCATTTCAAAATTCAAGGAAAAACAAGAAATAATTATTTCAATTTATGTCATCTGAGTGGTGAAAAGTTTCCTTTGTATGTTAATGGAATATTTTGAAATTGTATAATCCAAGTGATGATATA
>ML781117.1:99031-131143 GCA_009831015.1 Picea engelmannii | reverse complement strand
AATAGTGGGTTAAAGTAGTTGCTTTGATTTCATGCATTTGATAGCATTTTGGCTCCCTCAGTATTTTAGAGTTGTTTTTTATGTCATGCATTTCATCATGTAGTTTTTCTTTATATATAGACGGTGTTGTCATATGGATCTCCAAGGTGATATTATCATTATTTTATTGTGTATTTGATCATTTCCTTACTGAGGTGATTTGGGTTGTTATCAAATTTTATAAAGTCCTCATGTCCCCTTTCAGAGCACATTTCTCTATGTTGGAGCCACTATTACCACAAATATTGCATGGGGGTCTATGCAACATGATCCCATGGTATTGTAGTGGTTTCAAATAAGAATAAATGAGCCTATTAGGGAGCACAGACATCATTGATCATGCATATGTGATCATCAAATATTTTCTATCAGTCTCCCATGTAGAATTTCATGGATGAACATACCTTTCTAGGCATGGCCCTTATGGTTCACTAAGAAATCCCAGATTTCCTAGTAACTGATTGCTATGGTGGATGTGTAATGCCTTCATGTAAAGGTATTGATGCAAAGAGATGCATGCCTCTGGTGACAATGTTGATCTCACCATTTCCAGTATATGGATGGCTTCCATGGTGGTGTCTTGGTTAGGAGAGTGTATCATATCACCCCTTTTCGCCCCTTTGTGTATCATGGTCATATTCTTGTACTCTAGTAGCTATATCATGCATTTTATTCATATTGGATACATAATGGATGTATTTGGATACTTCCTAGTGAAGATGGCACATATTTCTAATTAATTGGGATTAATTAAAAAAATAATAAGTTTGGACTAAGGTTTCTAGGATTAATTATTTAAAAAATGATGAAATTCACTTTATGTTGGGCGCCTAAGTTATTTTGACTATGAGTTCACTAAGAAAGTGAATTAAGTTGTTGATCATGATGGATCAAGTGGGGCACACCACCTTGGGCACACATGTGGAGGTAGAAAGTTATTACTTTGTTAATATTTGGAGCTAAGAAAGGGGGTGCACCCCTTCTAATGTACATGGAAGACTTATTTCATGATTTTATTGGTCTATTTGACTTATGCATGACAAATAATACATTTAAAACTATAATTGACCAGGATAACTTCTAGAAGAGAAATGTATACTTCTCTAGAAGCTATTCTCCCCACTTAGTTCGTTGTTGGAGATAGTTGTTACAAGGAAAATCACTCTATGGCATGGGGTAAACCACAACAAACAGAAATGACTGCAGAAATCAACTCTAATATAAGGTATGATCTATAAACAAATATGATAACAAGACAAGATAAAGAGCCTACCTCATCTAGATGTTCGATGAATTCCATCGTTGAGCACTTGACCCAAAGCACTACACCTGCAACTTGTCCTTAACAACCAAGATATGCAAGCATATGGTGATAATATATAAAGTTAACACATTCAATATCATAATCCATAAATATTCATAGCAAATACACCCATGGAATAACAATTCAAATATTTGCAAGACACTAATTGGAAGAGAAAATAGTATTTCTATTAAAATGTAATCAACATAAGTGTATGAATGACAAACTTATGTGTCGGAACATTCGGAACTGAGAAACTAAGTCCCTTCCAGCTAGGCCTCCACCACTTTAATCCTCCACCAAAGGAAAGCTCATATAAGAGAGACAATGGGGTTCTCCATCAAATAGGGAAGAGCTTAGGGGATGAACAATGTGTTCAGACTTAAAAGGACAAAGGGATGCAGACTCAATATGAAGTGAATAATTTCTCCAGAGTAACTTTGCTCTCAGAGTTGAATTCTTCTGCTCTCTTCCACATCTTGGATATGGCCCATTAATAGCCTTCATATGGAACTGAAGGGTCGATTCAGAAGGTTTCCAATATATGGAAGGTCAAGGATCATGGATCTCGTGACGTGACATGGAAACCCAACACCATTTTTTACTTTTGAGAAAAAAAACCCGATTTACGTGGGATGTAATGGTGCAACCTACGTATATGCATGATGTATAGTTGTTAGGGTGCGTATATGTGGAAAAATACAATGTTTATCACTGGGAACTGCAAAAAGGGACTTCAATTCTGCATAGGGAAATGGAAAAGGCCTTCTGAGAAAGTTTGCATGTGGTGAGACAAATCTTGCTATAACATATGCCCCCTAATGTGTGAGTTCAGAGGAGTATCTGTGATGGCCGAAATATATTATAATTCCTAGAAGTGGAGTAATGGAGACCCAACTGGACAAAGTAGTTGCTCATAAGAATATTACAATCCATGTTGACTTTGTGCACATGGATTCCAATTTAAATTACACTGTTGATCCATGTGAAAATATACCAAATAGTTGTTCATGGCCATGAATGGGAAAGACAAAAGTAGATACATGCCATAGGCTATCATAGTCACGAACAAGGCCCAGTGAAAACCAGTCTCAAAATCAATATGAAGATATTTGTATACAATGGAGTACAATTTGATCTCCCATTATCACTGAAGTCATAAAGGTACTCGTCCAATGAAAGATAGCAACAACTCAGGAAAGTTACGATTATGAACCGATGTCTTCAAGTTTTATACATGATCCGCCAAAGGTTAAAGTCTACATTATGTGAATAAAGGAGTTTAGTCCGAACACAATGAGAATTTGTTTGATTACCAGTCATTAAGGTATATCGTTATCAAACGTGAGACAACCTATCGATAATGAAAGTAGGTATCAAGGCAAGGAGTAAATTCTTGCAAGTGTGAATAAAGGGGTCGAGGTAGAACACTTGAAGAATCCATCGATCATGAGACATTGATGTATTCCCAACTGTCCATGGCAGGAGAACCTACCATTGATGACTGCAAGCCTCTAGGTACTCATAGGAATCTAGGTCTCTTTTCCATAATAGATGGGTTGAAGTCGATGGAAGGAGACCCACTGAAAGGAGAGCATTAAGGAATATCTCATCATTCAGCATGAGGTACAAATCAGGAGCTTGATGATTTGGAGGAACTCAGACAAATAATATGTTCACGAACCAACGACCTTGTGCATATTTCGCATGCACCAGATGCAAGCAGTGCACAAAAAATAGCCTCTGAAAAGAAACCAATAAAGAAAATTGTTGAAAAAGGCGAGGAAACCACCAACAATGCTAATGGCATCCAAGGCATTGCATGAATCCCAATGTATGAATATATTTCCTTCCATCGAACACAAGGGAAACCCCCCAGTCAGTGACCAATGATGATATGTCAATTGATGGGTTCAAGGTTACCTACCCATAATGAAAGTAGAACCAGGGTGCACGATAGGACTATAGCTTCATGTAACTCTGAGAAACAATGAGGGTATGGCCAACATGCAAAGTCAAGGGTTCTGAGAAATGTCTGACATAGGCTGATAAGCATCCTTTGAATAAGATAATGAGACATATGGATGAGTTTGGCTGCATAGACTCACTGATGAAACTTTGTGAAGCAGGAGGCACCAAACAAACTCTCCATGGGGGTTGGAAGAGTAGCCAGTCAGGGGAGTAAAATATTAGTAATGAGATCAACTTCCTAAGGTCATGCTAAACCTAAAATTTTTATGAAAAGTGGACTCAAAATTTTATGCTTTGTTCAAAGGCGACACAACTGCTACCAACATAAGATAATATTATTTTACTGACCTTCTTTTTTTGTTTTTTCATAGTCAAATGAATGTTATGATATAGAGGAGGAAACGAGTGTCACTAGTAAGAAACTAGTTCCAACATTGGAACATGCCTATCCTCAATGCAAGGAGGTGCATGCAAGATATGGAAACTAGGGGGAATGTTTCCTCTTGGGTTACAGGGTGTCAAGTTGCAAAGGATATAAACAAGGCTCTACTTGGTTAACGATGAAAACTGTTGAGGTGATAGGATTATAATGTGAAAGTAAGAACCAGAAATAGGCTCAATAATGCAAGCAAGAGAATGAGATGCAATTACAATTTAACGCCAAAGAATGTCCTTTTTCATAAATTTAGTCTACTTGGTTTGAAAAACAGTTAAACTTACACCAAATAGACATCCTTTCAAATCCAATTTACGAGTGTGAAAGAAACAAGTTCACTCGACAATCTTTTCGCTTTTTGAGAGAGTAAGAAAAGGGATTAAACCAAACTCGTTGGGAGTATTGCTAGGTATAGGCCAGCATGCTTGTGATTAATAAATGAGGTTCGAATGCAAAGTCATATATTATCTATAAGGGACTCTCA
Source organism: Picea engelmannii (assembly GCA_009831015.1). Classification (NCBI taxonomy): domain Eukaryota; kingdom Viridiplantae; phylum Streptophyta; class Pinopsida; order Pinales; family Pinaceae; genus Picea; species Picea engelmannii. Next base: position 126,910 of record ML781117.1, on the reverse strand, counting down.
GTCCTACGAACAAAAACATTTGCATGGGCACTGAATGGCACGGAGGTTCTAACTAGGGAACCCATGTTTGGTAAGTCTCTATCATTCAATAAATACACTTCTAGTTGTTGAAAGAAGGTTCCATGTCGCTACTAAATGGGTTTGTACCTAAGGCATATGAGTTGCAGTTATAGGGTAATGCAAATGTGCAAAAGGCAGTGATTTCCTATCCTATATGTTGGTCAACAAAAATACTGGCCAAAGTTACGAACGGGCGACATGGCTCTACAAACTGCAAGAATCCCTGGATAAAACCACCAAAACCAACTCCATCCATTGCTTTATTAGTCCATTAGGCAAAAATATTAGCAAAACTATGCAAAGTGGGTAAAAATTTTCTATAAATAGTGAAAATCACCAATTGTACTATATCATTTATATTTTTTACCCAAATAGTGCATTTTGGACCAAATTGCCCCTGAATTTCAATTGCGGATTGTGGGAGCCACGAGTGACATAAATGACAACCGTCTGGACCAAGTAAGTCATTTTTACATTCTCTTCATTTCTAGTGGATTAGTATTTGCAATTAGGTTTCCTTTTTTGAGTATTTTGAAGCGCAAATTAGAAACTAGGGTGTACTCGGGTTGTAGTTTATCAGATTGCGTATACACAGCCATATACGTGATTGTTATCAAAACAGATCATGTATATGAATCCCTATACACGATGGTGTAATCTGAAGCTCGCGTACAAGTCTATGGATTGCATTTTTAAAATGTTATTGACTCACAAATTGATTTTAAACTTGCAGGATGGTGCTAGAGTGGGGAGAAAGAGAGCATGAAGAGGTTGATGTTGTAGTGGAGAGAGATCCATGGGCCCAAATGGCATTAAGAAGATGTGGAATATACAATTTTTGGGTTCTCAAAGGCATGAGGGCTCAAGTGACATTGCTCCATATGTTGGTGAACTACTAGGATCCAGATACAGAGACCTTCAACCTTGATGGGAAACCATTAAGGATTGAAATTGAGGACATATACTTTTTGATAGGATTGTCACTTTGGGGTAAGGTGGTGAACCTAAAATACCAAGTAGTTGGGAGTGGCATGAAAATAGAGGACTACATAGCCACCCATTGCATTGCAGGGACCGAGAAGGTAGAGAGCCAACTCCCAATCAGAGAAATCAACAATTTGAGTCTCAAGATTATTGTCCTAGTGTTGACATAGATCACAGGGTTGGCCTCTTTGCATCAGGAATCAATGTCACTTATGTTATATTCAGTGTAGTTATTGCGACCCACAGTTTACGACTAGTGCACCTTATTTCTGGCCAACATGAACATCGAGCTGACAGACTGCAAACATGGTAGGAAGAGGAACTTTGGGTTTGTGTATATCCCATGTAGTTGTTTCTTCAAGCGGGTTCCAGGATTAGGCCCTAGAATTGAGATTGTCCTGCATGGACTTCATTATCCATGGCACAGTGGACCTAGGTGATGAGGCGGTTGGGGGGTGGTAGGGTACCAACACCATGCAACGATGAGTTTTCCTTCTGGTGGCATCAGCAGGTGATACATATGGAGGAATAAACTTATGCAAGGATCGAATTAAGAGGATATTTGGACATGCCATTACCACCAAGTTCCTCCTACGGAGACATAGGTATGCAAAAAAAAATTGAATATTTCATTTTTTGTATTTTTGTATAAGAAAAAAAAAAAAATTGGATGATGTCAAGTACTGATTAAAACATGTATGTTATGCAGATGTGGGTCGACGACAGTTGGAAAAACTTCCACGACACCAGCAGAGGCATCGGGGGGATGAGAAAATGGGAGGAGACATAGAGAGAGTGCTTCAAAATGTGCAAGGAAACCTGTCTTTTTTGATGCATAGGATTCCCATGGTTCATGTGGAGGATCTATCAGAAGCAATGCAATGGGAGGTGGCAGGTGTTCCCTGTGCTTGGGTGTGACTCTTACGACGTCTCGCAAACATTGTACTATGTTATCATGACACAAATTCCAATCCACAGGCGTAGATGTTGTGATCATTGTATTGATCGGTCGTATACGTATTTTGAGGGTGTGAGCCCCAATTTTGTACTATAACACCATTTTTTTTGGAGGGATGAAATATAAAAAATAATGACCTTCAGCTTTACTTATATTACAATGTGTGCATTGGTGAATGTGTTTTTTTTTCTTTAGTTATGTGACAAATTCCAATCTAAAACATAATTAGTGTATACATCGGATACATAGTTAGAACTTCTAGGTATGAGATGATAAGTACTAAAATCAAAATTTCATTCCAAAGGTCGTACCCATAAGAATTGTCGGAGTAGAGTAGCGTCTCACACATGGTAACTGTCGTTCAACTAACATACTACTAATTGGGATTCCAAACAAACTTCTAAAGAACTAATACCATGTAAAATGGCATCGCGTAAAAGCTCTATAACGGTGTTATATTCAACCACATTATTCATTGATGGCCCTAGGCAAACGCCACCTAAAGACACCAGTAGACCCTCAGGTGAGTAAAAAATCCAAGGGACGGAAGCCAAGCTCCGTGTATGATGACTGACCCCATCTGTGAATTATAAGTAGACCGAAGACTCCGTTGACATCTTCCAATCAAGGGAAAACTTGATAAGCAAGATGAAGATGAAAAGAGGAAAATATATATAAACTAAAATACATTAGTATACAAATACTTACGCCCAATCTTGGGGATCAAGCATAGTATCTTTTCAAGTAGAGCCCACTCCTAGGATTAGCCAACATATTCCCTTCATAATCCTCAAATTCGTAGGATCCTTTTTCTAAGACATGTCACACGATATAGGGACCATGCCACATGGGTTTGAACTTGCCTACCCCCAGTGGTTTTTTGGCTTGGTCATACAGAAGGAACAAGTCACTCTCAGCATACTATCGAGGGCAGACATATTTATCATACTAGACCTTGACACATCGTTTATTCACTTCGATAGAAGTAGAGGCATCTCAACATTGCTCATCAAGACTCTTTAGGTGCACGAGGCATTGTTCGATATTGGAAGTGTTAGGTAGGAGCATAATTTCCAATCTAAGAGAATGGATTTCACATTCAATAGGTAGGATCGACTCCACACTATGTAGTAACTAGAAAGGAGAAAAAACGGTGGAAGTCTTAACCGAGGTTCAGTATGCCCAAATCTTAGGGTAAAGCATGATATGTCTATCAGAATTGTTTTGGCTGATGGTTTTCTGCAAAATGATCTTGAGAGACTTGTTCACGGCCTCTACTTGTCCATTTTATTGGGGATAGTAAGGGGAAGAATGACCATGTCTAAACCCCAGTTTAGATGCTAATTCTTTCATCATCTCGTTCTGAAAGTGACTTCCATGATCAGTGACAATCTCACTCGAGATTCTAAACCTGGCTATAATTTTATTGAGCACGGAAAATACGGTAGTCTTACCATCATATTTCACTATAGACATGGCCTCAACCCACTTATTAAAGTAGTCTACGACCACGATAATATGTTGATTCTGCCCAGCCGAAGTTGGGTTGCAATCGACAAAATCCACCCCCTACTTGGTGAAGGGACCGACGGTGATGACCAGGTGAAGAGGCATTGTATGCGAGTGCATCTTCCAAGTGAACACCTGGCAGGGGTGACACTTATGGACCGCTTCAATGCAATATTTAAAAATAGATGGCAAATAATAATCTGCTCGTAATATTTGTTTCCTTGTCGCAAGCCTGGATAGATGACCACCACAAGCTCCATTGTGACAGCCATTAAGAATCGAATTAGCTTCTTCGTGATTCAAGCAACGATGCTAGATATTATCTACTCCTTGATGGGTGTTCTATATGCACTAAATCCCTCAATTAAATTGTCAACCTGGGGTAAGTAAACTTAGAGTTGTAGCATTATATGTGCCAAGGAAGAAAATACAAAGGAAGTATTGTCTAACTAAGGAGATGGTCTATATAAGGTTTATTCTACTCAAGCAAAGACTATTAATTAGCAAACCCTATGAAATAACTTTGAGCTATTTACCCTAAGCAACTTTAAACAATGGATCAATGGATTATTCCTAAAGAAGAAAATAAAACCCTGCTTTGAACAAGTGAACCTATTCAATCTAATGAGAAACAGTAAGTAAATTACTTTTATCTTTTATCTTTAAGAAAATAGGCATTCAAACAACTAACCTATCAAAACTTATTCAGCAAGTAGACTCATCAAAACTATTCAGCAAGTAAACTTATCAAAACTATTCAGCAAGTAAACTTATCAAAACTATTCAGCAATTAAACTCTATTCTTAAAACAAAACTCATAATCATTTCTAATATACAAAGGGAAATATTAGCCTACTTAATCAAAAGCATCATGACAGTATTCAGAAATTAATCAAAACTATTCTTAATCTACAATAACAGGAAACTCAAAGATGATGATTATGTCTTCGGTGCCTAATAACATCACGTTGGCATATAATGATTAGTGATAGATCAAGAGGAATGAATTCAATATTTACTTCTATGGATAAATGAAAAGTATGAATCAAGCAATCTAACGAAAGCTTAGCCATCATAGAAGAAATATTAATTATCCTGAAAATCCATGTGATCTCTCAATTTCATATATCAATCATCGATGATAAGAAAAAACTATTATACTTAATTCAAATGCTCTCTTATGCTAACTCAAGTAAATTCACAAGGCTATAAAGTTATGATTAAAAACTTAATTCAAATTCAAACTTCTAATTAAATTCATAACTCGAATATAAAACTGAGATTTCATAAATTAAACTAAGCTTAATTCAATCATTAAAAACTTAGATTTCAAACTAGAATGCTTGTAAAAACATAATCCAAAACTTACTTCTATTCTAGCACACTAAAACAAGATTGATAAACAAGATTGATAAACAAGATAGATTCATTAAAGCATAACTAAAACTAAGAATTAAATCAATTAACAAAACTTGCAATTATTAATCCATTGAAACTTGCAAAAGAAACTATGTACTTTGTGTTAAACTAATACTATGTTCTAAAGACTACTTTGTTTCAACCTATAGAAATCAATTTAAATTCTAACATGCCAACTAAGTTAGTAGCTTGCAATCCATTCACTAAGAAATAAAAGACGCAACATAATAAACAACTATCTCCTACAAGCAACCTGCAAAAGGGAATTTAAACAATTAAATGATGAACAACAAACACAGCATTTAAAATGACAAAACACATACAACAGGGAAATGAAGTAAATTATAACTACACAACTAAAATATGCAATCTGTCTATCTAAGTATTCACCTAGACCATTGGTGGGCCCCTGTTGCCACAGGGGAAGACCCAGGGTTCAACGCTTCAACAGCGCATCAACAAAACCCTAACTATCGGCCCTTTCGACAACACCTACGAAGTAGGATAAGTCTCACCCGAGGTAGAGGCAAGGGGGGTTACAGGACTCAAGTGTCTGTAACCAAGCTGGGATAGAGATCTGTGATTATAACACTTCACAGAGTACTTAGGAACAACACAAATTAATTCATTAGCTTCATTCACATCGCAGATCAAACCCTAAGAACGGATCGATGCAGTAACAATGAAAAAATATACATCGCACTTAGCATTGGAAGTTAGATCTAACACATTCAATATAAAAAAAGCACTAAGCATTCATAGATCTATCTATCATTCATATCATTTAATGCACTAAGAAAATTCACAGCATAAACATTACAACACGAAGCAAACCATCAACAAATGATATACGTGGTTCACCCCAGTGTGGGGCTACATCCACCAACTGCTTCTTCTTCTTTTATAATTCTTCAATCTCTTACATTCCTCTGCTTCTGCGCACTAAGACACAAAGACAAGATTCACACTTGAAAGGTGATTTGCACACTTTGCACCATATCCACCTTCCCAAAATCAGGTCAAGGCACATAGCCAACTCCTCTACTAAGTACAGAGCCTTACATACATGGTTTGTTGCACTAAGAAACTCAGAACTACTTGCCTCTTGCACTTAGCCTCTTACACTGTTTTCTAGTACTAAGATTCCATGCTTTCTACATTACATTCCTTCCTATATATACTTTTACATCCCTTACAAAAAGTCCTAATCATGGGTAAACCCATGGGCCAACATCCCAAAACCCTAATACAAAAACCCTAATGAACCCCTTGTTGGGTCCACACAATAAGTGAGTTCCCGTGATCTCAGCTCTACCTGGGCGCTCCATCTTCGACCAGCCTGTCGATGTCCAAAAAGAGATCAAACCCAACCAATTTTTCCTCAAAACTTGGTCGAGGGCCAACAATCCCCCAACACTCACCTATGACTCATCCCGAGTCACTCAGATCTGGGAAACACTGCTTCGAAAGCCTCAAGCTTAGCTTGAGCTGCCTCAGCCTGCTGCTTCGCCAGAGCCTCCTGCTCAGTGAGCTACTAGAGTACTTTCTTGGTAACAGGCCCTTCCAAGTGTCGTTCCACTATCACAACCACTTGGTCTAGCTGTGAGCCTTATCCTTCGATCTCTTCAAACACCGTGCAAGCTTCGTCCTGCACCGGTTGTAGATTTTGTGACTTCCATGACTCTGCCCTAGATGGCAGTAATATGTTGTTGGACCGTGTGATGTTCTTGTGATCTCTTCATTCTCTCGACTACATTGAGTGACTTCATCTATGCTTGAACTGTCAGTCTCTGTTGTTGCACCCCCTGTAGTTGCGCTTCCAACTTCCTAAGCTATGGGTCTTTCATGAGGCGTTCGTAGGTATATGTGCTTTTGTTGCTTAGTTTCTTTCATTCTGAGGCAAGGACTCTAATTCTTTCCACTGCACTCTTAGCGTATTCCTCCCTCTAATTGTGAACTTCCTGTGGAGTTCAAGGTACTACTTGAAGCTCCAACTTTGTTACCCTTGGACCTCAACTACCTCATGTTCCTCGTGTGCCAAGCTTGGTATAGAGCGAAGTGTTCCACTCACTACTTCCTTGACTACAGTCTACTCTGTGAGCAGTTGGTCCTTTTACCTCTGTATCTTCACCTTGTCTTCCTCGAGCATCGCCCAGAACTCATCCTTCTCATTTTCATAAGTGGTCACACAATATCGCGCAACTCATAGTTTCTCCAAGATTTCTTCTTTCTCTTTCTTCAGGGCTTATGTAGCCTATTCCTTTTCTTCTTGAAATTTCTAGAGTCGAGCCTATGTTGCATCTGCAATTCTTCGAAGTTGGGTTGGTTCATCCCCCAAATCTACAGTATTTGACGAGGAGGGCGCAGTAGGTGTTGCACGAATAAATGAATATCTTGTTGTATTTCCTTTAGTTCCTTCTCAACTCTTACATACAAATCTTCTTTCTGCATGCCATATCTTTGTAATAGGTCCTCGAACACATTCTCCATCACTTTGTGGACTATATTAATGGCATCCTCCATGAGAGTAGCCTATAGTTGGGGCTTACTTGTGCAGGTAGTATTTATTGACGAGGGTTTCTGCGGAGAACCCTTTCTCTTCTTCGATGTTTCTATCTCAGTAGGGGGGTCCTTCAGTGGTGTAGCTTCACCTTCTCCTTTCTTTTCTCATTCTTCCCTTCCTACTTCTTGATTTACTTCATCTCCTCCTCCTCCTATGGGTGAGCTAGGTCTACTTTCTTCTGAGGTGTTTTCCTCCTCATTAGTCTCTATGTCTTAGACTTCCTCCTTTTTCTTATTCTTATTCACGTTGGTCTATCTGACATGCTCAACCCGGGTGACCAAGGGGCTTCCGATGATGTTAGGGTTGGAGAGTTCTACATCATCGAATGGTACAAGGAACTCTATCGGACATTCCTTGGTGATATCCTCCATATCTTTGTCGGTCATATTATAGTAGGATTGTAATTGCTCCTTGCTCTCATCCCTGCGCACAGTGATATAAATAAAATGTCGATCTACGTGGAACTTAGCTAATGGTATGTACTAGTGCAATGTTCGCAGAGTCATGCGAGGGGACGATTCTATGGAAACCTTCAGTTGCTGATAGTAGGTGTGGAACACTGCATTCGACTACCACTTCTTTGACATGTCATTTGTGTACCATCGAGTGGAGAACTTTGTGGCCAAGGGATCCAAAGGTTCAATCTCCGGGAAGGCAGCTCCTTCTGGCATTTTCCAAGCGACAAATGCAATCATCATGACAAGAAACCAGATGAAATGGAACTCATATCCTTGAAAATGTTCTTCACGGCAGTATTTCTCGATCTCATTAACAAGGTAGCTTGCCCAGTTCATTTGCATCCCCTCCACGCAGTTCCCTGTGAGGTCCACTACGAACCCGGTGACCTGCGTGGAGCGGTTCTTTCTGATGAGCTTGCCAGCTATGAGCTGACAAGCTAGGTGCACTGCGCCATCCTGGATGGAGGATACCTTGTAGCCTCACTTTCCCTTCTCAACTTTGTCATATGCCTCCTCTATGCTATGTGTCAGGGAGCGCTCTGAAGTCTTCCTTGGGTAGAACTGTTGAGGGTCGGGTCCCTGCATGCTCATTACTATGATCAAGTGGATCAGCGCCAGATCCACATTAATACACTTTTCGAGCCATAGATATCCTTCGTGATAGCACGACAAGAGGAGTTTAACGCAAGTGTTAACATCCTAATGTCGGCCAAAGTGAGGGATCTTCATCACGTTCAATATCGTGGACTACGCGAGAACCTTTATCCAAGGCTAGGAGATGATGCAGGGCTTCTTCCCAATCATCTTCATCAAATATATGTGAGGCGCGAGCATCGCGTAGTTCTTTCTGTCGTCGAGATTGAAATCGTTGTTCTTCAATGCCAGTATCTGTCCCAACTGGCTTCCTTCTACGTGTATCCCCTTTGGGATGTATGCGATGATCAATGTATACTCGAAGTCCCATGTAATGTTGTCTTGGTTAACCATGCCAACCAAAGGCAGGATCTAATCAGGTAAGATCAATGGGATCTGCTTCGCATTAGACAGATCGTCGCGATGCTTACTTCACTTCTCGGTAGCAGGGTTGGCACGTTTCGAGCTACATCCAGTGGAAGGGGAAGCCTGCAGTCCCCTAACCGATGATGTCTGTACTCCCTCAAACATATCTTTATCAACCATAAACTTCCTCAGAAGTTCTTCAACAAATTTCTCTAGCTCAGTGCGCTTGGTCGACATTCTCACTGTTAACAAATAAGTTAGGGTAGGTAAATGGATAGGAGGGTAAACAACAGATGGAAAGGTCTAATAGCACAACTCGAGACACACAATCACTTCTATGTTAGCTCAGATAATCACAGGTAGAAAAAGGTGGTCCCGACGTAGCGTCCGATGGGTTAAATAAGCAAGTGTCGTAACGGATTCCTCCAACGGGCAGGAATGCCTCAGTCAATACGAATCATTCTTTTGTGGCATGGTCTCAACATCCCAAATGCAGTATATTATCCCATAAATGTGTTTCCTAGACATTTGGAGTGTCGTTCTAATGGTCGGGGTGCCTCCAACGGTCATGTAGATTCACCGAGGCGAAGTCTCGTTCTACGTGGTTCTGCTGTTTCGGCGAGCTTCAAATCCTGCAAGCTTGCCTCGTGTGAACTATTCTTTGGAACTTCCTGTAGCTTTCCTAACTTGGATTTCTTCTTACTGAGCTTCCTTTCCTTCTTTCCTGTGATATGAGTCTCTGTATTCCTCTTTCTATTTTTATTCTTATCTTCCCCTAGTGTGGTAGTTTTGTGTTGTTGATGTGCTCTCAAAGGGTTTGAAGTTAATATCCCTTCTCTTATTATTTCTTGGGTGGATATACTTCTTTTTTGAATGGATAGGTCCTTCAAACCTTCTTGCGTTCTTTCAACCTCGATAGCTAATTCTCTGGTCTTTCGTTGCTTCGACTCAACTTCTCGTTCTTCTATCAGTCGATCTATTTTTCTAGCTATGGCATCCCTTAGTTATTTCTTTTTATTTTTTGTATCTTCTTCCTCTGCTTTCCTTCTGATATGATCCTCATTGATCCAAGTCTTTCCTAACAAAAGAGGAAAAGGAGCGTTGTTCTTAACAAACCTAATAACTTCAAATTCTTCTTGAGTCGATGTTCCATGGATGATAACAGGTATATTAGTAACTCTTCCACATAGGGTTATCATATTTCCTTTAAACAAGCCTATCCTTCCTAGTGAAGTTACCATAGTAGGCTTTCCCAAAATTTCCCAAGTGATTTCTATCATAATATTCACTTGTGTCTCTTCATCCAAGACACAGTCTATGTCGAAGTCTCCTATTCTTGTATTTGTGCGTTGTTTTTCCTTCAAGATCTCTGATAAACTTACATCTTTGTGATCATCCATTACTTATTTTACTTGTACTAACATAATCTGATCTTTCTTTGATTCTTTCTCTTTATGATTTTCTAGTGTGCTCTTATTCTCTTGACTCATATTCATTTGTTCAACTTTAGCAATCATCCTTGGACAGTCTTCAACATTATGACCAACAATTTTACAACAAAGACAAATAGGACCTATACCATGGAATTCCTTAGCAATCTATCCTGGTCTTCTATGGTTATAACATAATGTCAATCCTCTCTTTCTTTTAAATGTTCCCCTATCTTTCCTGTACTGCGCACTAGAATCAAAACGCTAATCTTGTAATCTGCAAAAAATCTTTCTAGGTTCCCGCATCCATTCATTAGTCCAAAAATTATTTATATGCATAGGAATAACATATCTTTCTCTATTTCTATCAAATTTATTTAGATCAACTCTTTCTTCTAACTGTACCCTAGCTTTCAGGCTAGGACAAAATATATCAAACATACCTAGATTCATGCTTTCAAAACAAAAATTTCCACTTATCTTACTCTATCAAAGTACAAAATTTTACCTTTTTCAAGATCTTACCTCTTTTCTTCAGATCGGGTTTCTTTCTTAGCACAAAGCTTCGCAAGTCAAGTAGACTATTGTGCACTACAGCAGCAAATCTACGCACAAAGATTCTCTTTTCTTTTAGTTGCCATCAATCACAGTTCCATGTCCTGGCAACGGAACCATTTGTTGGCACAGGGGAAGACCCAAGGTTAAACGCTTCAATGGCTCACCAACAAAACCCTAACTATCGGCCCTTTCGACAACACCTGGGAAGCAGGCGAAGTCTCACCCAAGGTAGAGGAAAGGGGGGTTATGGGACTCAAGTATTTGTAACCAAGCTGGGACACAGATCTGTGATTATAACACTTCATAGAGTACTTAGGGACAACACACATTAATTCATTAGCTTTATTCACATCGCAGATCAAACCCTAAGAATAGATCGCCCCAGTAACAATGACAAAATATACATCGCACTTAGCATCAGAAGTTAGATCTAACACATTCAACATAAACAAAGCACTAATCATTCATAGATATATCTATCATTCATAAAATTTAATGCACTAAGCAAATCCATAGCATAAACATTACAGCACAAAGCAAACCATCAACACATGATATATGTGGTTCACCCCAGTATGGGGCTACGTCCACCAACCGCTTCTTCTTCTTTTATTCTTCTTCAATCTCTTACATTCCTCTGCTTCTGTGTACTAAGTCATAGAGCCAAGCTTTGCACTGGACATGTGATCTGCACACTGTGCACTAGATCCACCTTCCCAAAATCAGGTCAAGGCACAAATCCAACTCCTCTACAAAGCACAGAACCTTACATACATGGTATGTTGTACTAAGAAACTCATAACTACTTGCCTCTTGCACTTAGCCTCTTACATTGATTTCTAGCACTAAGCTTCCATGCTTTCTACATTACATTCCTTCCTATATATACTTTTTCATCCCTTACAAAAATGCCTAATCATGGGTAAACCCATGGGACGAAATCCAAAAACCCTAATACAAAAACTTTAATGAACCCCTTGTTGGGTCCACAAAATAAGTGAGGTCTCGCGATCTTAGCGCCACCTGGGCACTCCATCTTCGACCAGCCTGTCGATGTCCAAAAATAGGTCAAACCCAACCAATGTTTCCTCAAAAATTGGTCGAGGTCCAACAACCCCCCCAACAGGTCGTGGCTACTCCTCAATAGAAAATTGCAAGCTCAATCAACATGGTTATGTCATCAAATTAAAAAAACACAGTCTTAACACAAGTTTGCAGAGATGTCTCAATTACACAGCGAAATATATTCTAACAATTCTTGTCTTTTTCTGGCCACTACTGGTGGTATTTATAATGATTACAATTCGAGAGGTCGACCACTAGAAGGATCGACCTCCTCTAAAAATGGTAAATCCCATTAAATGCGCTATAACAGCCTTTGGCTTCTAGAAACTCAACGATCCACTCAACGATTAGCATAACTGCTTAATCTGAGATGTCAAGAGATCAATAGTTGGAGTCCATGAGGGGGCATGAAACCCAAGTCATTGATTCACCCAGCATAGGCCACCAATACGCCAACTTCCAACTCACCTACGCTCCAAGTGTTGGATCGTGTGCCGGATGCAATGTCGGATGAAGTACCGGATCGGGTGCTAGATGAAGTGTCGAATGAGCTATCGGATGGAAAATTGCATTGTGAATTTTCCCTGTGACACACAGATCATGCATTAGATCCTCATAATCATCAAATCGAACTGAATCTAACTCAAAACCATTGCAAAACATCAATTGTGCATACATGTTATAAATCCATGATGATTCGATACAAAATCCTTTGAAAACATCTTCAAAATGGTTATTAACACATATAATACCGATGCAAAAAGGATTCAATCATCACCACAAAACAATCAAAACACGAGCCCAACATTACCCCCATGTCTAAGGATTTGCAAGTCCCACTGCAAACAAAAATGAATTACCCAATATGACTAGACTTGCTGAGAAGGGGATGGATTAGCTTTAAAATCTTCTTGCCCTGAAGACTTTGTCTTGGCCCTCTTGCGATGTTTCAATTGTGCACGGAGGCTACGATTTTCATTGGTCATTTGATCAACCAATCGTTGGAGGGAATTCCCCTTTGCTTGTAATACTGCATTGTCATGGTGGAGATGCCTATCCATGGCCTTCCTTTCTTCCAACTGCTGCAGCAGCTGAACATTTTATTGTTGTAATTTTTCAATGACTGGAGTATGATCAGATATCTCAGAGGAGGGCTTAGATCCCTTGAAGGATGTAGAGAGTCTATCGGCTTTGGGATCTTATGTAGGTATTTGTGAGGTAGGAGTAATAGAAGGTTTATGAGGGGGAATGGGTTCAGATTTTACTTCTCTATCAGGCTCCAACTCTTCTGCAAAAACTTCCCTAAGTATTTTATGGGGGCTTTGGAGATCGGAAGATACTTGGATAGGGTCTGAAGTGCTTTGGGGTTTTTCATAAGGATTTCCTGTTGCATTTCGGGAACTTTTTCAAAAAGATCCTCCTTTGAACTAATTGGATCCTCTTCTATTTGTAGGGACTACAGGGAAATATTATTGCATTGCCTCTTGTAACTTCTTGGATGCAGGATCAATAGATGTTGAGGGCATTGGAGAATTATCAGTAGGGTTTTTAGTCTTCTTGCCCGATGAGGCTACAGGGGTATCAACAAGTTTCTTGGTATTTTGTTTCCAATAGAGTGATGGCTTGAGTAGGAGGGTTTGTATTCTTTGGAGAATGGGGTTTGGATGGAGTAACAGTCCCTAGACTAAGTTTTTTCTTGTTGGACTTGATTGTGATATGGGGGTTTGAAAATTGATAAATGAATTCATCCCATGTTTTCCCCTGTTTTTCCAACTCGACTATGACAAGAAATTTGATGAGGCCATGGTGGAATAGGCTTTTATGAGGATTGGCCACATTCTTTCATACTTGGGAATACATCTTCTCAATAATTTTCAAGAAGTAAAAAGGAAAATTCAATGGCTTGTTAAATTGGAAATGATCTAACAGACGAAAATGGAACGCTTTAAAAATAGAGTATCTACCTTCACAGGTGATAATCCTGGTGATGACAATTAGGGGTTTAATCAGCTCATCTTTAATCCACTCTTTGGAGTACCCCTTTCCTCTGGAAAAATTCTGAAACTCAAGCTTAAAAACTTTGTTGTAGCTTGGTTGTGGCAATTGGTGGTGCTTAAACTGGTGATCTCCAACCCTTGGAAGCTTTGTGGCTGAGGAAATTGACTCCTCAAAGACCACGAAGGATAGAGACCCCGCACGCACCATCCTCCCATCGAATCTAAGGGTGAATTTTAGTGAAACACCATCATCGTGGCCCTGCAGACAGGCCAAGAATGGTCCCCACCCCGCGTGAAGGAAGACCTCCCTACATTGTGTGAATTTGGGGATAGAAAAGAGGTCGGCATAGGAGGAAGGATCGTATCGTTTGGGCATTGTTACAGTGTGGAAGATGAGCAGAGGAGCGGAATTGGACAGAGGAGTGAATTTGGGTAGAGGACGAGCATAATTGGGAAGGGGATGAGCACAACACAACGACCATGCAAGAATTAAATAACAATTTGGATCTAACCCTCTGATTTTTAATGTGCTCAAGGTGGAAACGGTTGAATTCATTGATGAATTTATCACACACGAATTTCCATGTGTGAGTATTACTGCACTGATTTTGAATTCGAAGAGTGTCCTTTGGAGAGAATTGTAATGATGAGAGAATTAGATCAATGTCCAAGTCTTTGACTTGGACATTTGATCATAAAAATGTATTTATAGATTGTATCATTTAACTATCAAATTCCATTTAATATATCTCATCATACAACTGAACAGTCAAATTAATTAAAATGATTCCTAGTTACTTGAAATCGTGGTCATTTACTATGTGTGTGCACCGCATCTGATCCTTCATATAGCGCGTCATCCAGTCGTCCACATGGCACCCCATATGGTATTCCAAATGGCACTCCATATGGTACTCCATATGGCACTCCATATGGTACTCCTGTGCAAAATGGAATTTGTTCATCCTGTAATGGATGTTTTATCCATAGCACTCAATCTTAAACACTTTTGACAGTCATAGTGAACAGGAGCAGAGACAGGATAAGAGTGTTCCACTATTACTTGTTTTTCCATCATGCTTGCAGATCATAACAATATGTTCCTCTGTCTCAAGGCATGTAATCACAAGTCTGTAGTGAATAGTATGTAAAGAAAAATCAGTTAAGTGGTTTGTCGAAGAAATATACAGCAAGATTATAACACATGAAGAGTTTAGTATTTCAATAAAAAATAACTATTGATATAATAACCCATATCATAAAAACAATATACAAAAAAAAATTCAAAGATTCTACTTCTTCTTCTCATGGATTATAGATAGGAAGTGTTGTCATTTGTCATCTCATGAAACCCCTCCCCCACTCCTAAGTATTGTGACACCTCATAATCAAAAGTATAGGAAACCAGTCAATTCTCCCAATAGTCGAAGATTTACAGCTTGTTAAGTGTAGAGATAAATTTCACATATCGGTCTGACGAGACGGTTAGACTATGGCCCCACCTATAGGATAGAACATCCTAGATATAGTTAAGAAGAGGTAGGCAAGAGAGTTTTAAAATAGTCTCAGAGTTAGTTCCCAATGCTAGATTTATGGATTGCATTAACCTTAGCTTAACCATACATACTTCTTGTCATCTTTGTCTACAAGTAATGTCATACATCAGGACAAGTTTTAAGATTTAGTAATTTATTATTATTTTTTGTCAAATTATCATCCTCGTTGGGTAGAATGCCCCGCTGCCAGCAAGCTCGTTCAGTACTCCGGTGGGTTTACCCAGTCATACCACAGGCCGATACCCGGTGCCAGCAGACCTCTTCAGTATCTCAGTGGGATAGCCTCTTACACCCTCAAAGATTGTCCATCCATCTTTTAATATTTTAATATAAGATTGCTTTGTGCAAGAAGATGGGGCGGACAACTCTGAACAAAAATTTTCTTTTTTCTTCTCTTTTTTTAGATTGGGATGGTATTTATGTTAGAGGATGACTCTCCTTTATATATTCCTTAGAGAATGTCCTTATGTAAGGGGTACTTAAGCGGCCGTATCCTATCTAAAGATATGATATAATCAATCATTTTTAGTGTGTAGTGGATGGTACCAATGGGAAAGAACAGAAAGGTATCTTTAGGCTCAATTCACTTTCTTTCTTTTTTTTAAGTTATTGTGATGTTTCCATGGATAACCATTAATCAGACCTCCTTGTTACTCTTTAATAAAGATACTTTACTCACTTACTCAAGGTTCTTGGGGAAACTGTACGAGTTACCTCTAAGTTTGATGGTTACAGTATCACTTCCTTACATCCTCTAGTGGTGAAGGTTTAAGAGAAAATGCTACTAAAGATGCTTTGAGAAAAAGAAGATTGAAATCTTTGCAAAAATGTGGCTAATTACCGCAAGTCATTATTCAATTGATGCTTAACAGACAACAAGGTTTAAATATAGCAATATTTTTTAAGGAAAATACTTCCTTTATATCTCCTTGAAACTGTCTACTCCTGGTGAAATAAATACCTACAGAAGTCTCTAGAATTTTCCATCAACATACTTCAAAATGATTTACATATGTACAGTCGAAAATTCAGAAAAACATTCAAGAACAAGGGGGGACTTCTCCATCTACTAAGTCCAATGACTTGTCATTTGACATGACCTATAGAAAATCTTCTTTGGAAATGGGTATGTGATAAAGTTTGAGTTGGTTTCCATTTACTACAAAGGAGACTTGTCCATTGTCAATTGTTTTAATTTTCACAGCCCCATTGTCATACACGGTGACTACCTCGTAAGGACCCAAACACCGAGTGGTAAGTTTTCCTTTGAAGGTTTTAAATCAAGAGTCAAACAACAAATCCCAATAACCAGGTTGGAAATGTTTCTTCTTAATAAACTTGGCATTCCACTTGCTCCTCTGGTTTTGGACTAATATTGTTCATTGGATACCATCTTGCCTGATCTCATCCAACTCATTAAATTGTAGGGCTCATTGTTTCTGAGCCTCATCTAATTTTAATCCCAATTCTGCGGAAATACAAAAGGTCCTTACTTGGAATTATATTGGTAGAAGTACTTGTTTCCCATATACTAGCTCATAAGGGGTATGCCCAGTGGTGTTTCTCAAGGTGGTCTGATATTCCCACAAAGTCTCTGAAAGCCTATCAGCCCAATCTCGGTGATACAATTGAATACTCTTGGTTAAGATAGCTTCCATAACTTTATTTGTGGACTCTACCTGACCATTAGCTTGTGGGTGGTATGGAGAAGACTTGTAGTGCTTGATCCTATATTTCTTCGTTAATTCTCTCATCAGCTTGGAAGTGAATCGAGTGCATTGATCTGTAACAATTTCACGAGGAACACCATAGTGGGTAAATATGTCTTCATAAATGAATTCGACAACAATTTTTTTGGTAGCACTGAATAGGGATTTTGCCTCTAACCACTTGGTGACATAATCTGTACAAACCAAAATACAATTTTTCTTACAAGACATGGGTGAAACTGGTCCTACAAAGTCAAGGGCCCATTTCTCGAAAGGTTTTATCATAACTTGGGAATGCAAGGGCATTTCCTCGGCTAACGTGGGTCTTCCTATCCTTTGACAGCTATTGAACCTCCTCACATACTTGGCAGCATCCTTAAAAATGCTAGGCCAATAGTAACCTGAATGTAACACCTTATATGATGTACATTTGTCATAAAAATGGCCACCACATGATCCATCATGAAAACTTCGTAGGATTTCTGGTATCTCATCTTCTCGGACACATCTACGAATAATCAAGTCTGGACCAGTATGAAAAAGGTCATGGCCAACCTAGGAGTAGTTGGCACTTTTTGTAATAATTCTACGCTTTTCATGAGGTGACAAATGAGATCGCAACTTCCTAGTGGCCAAATAGTTTTCCATATCTACAAACCATGGGCTATCTATAGAGAGGGAAAAAAGGTGATCGTCTAGGAAACTATCATCAACGCGAATATCATCATCCTCATTTTTTATGTGTGAAATAAAATCAACTACCAAATTTTCCTTTCTAGGTTGATCAAGAACGGTGATATTGAACTCTTGCAATAGCAGGAGCCACCTAGTCACTCGGCCATTAATAATCGGTTTATTCATGATAAATCTAATGGCAGAGTGATCTGTATGTAAAAATACTTTGTAACCTGTGATGTAGTGGCGAAACTTATTGATAGCATGAACTACTGCCAAGAATTCATTTTTGGTATTTGTATTGTTTAAATCGACAGGGGACAAGTTCTTGCTCACAAAATAAATGGCATATGATTGTTGGTCTTCTTTTTCCCCTAATACTCCTCCTATTGCAGTGTCGGAGGCATCAATGGATATGTGAAATGGGAGAGCCCAATTGAGCCCCCTAAGAACTCATGCCACAAACAAAGTAGCTTTCAGAGTTTCAAAGGCGGCTTGACACTACTTAGCCCAAAGAAAATCAACATCTTTTATTAGCAATCCAAACATGGGTGCAGCAATCATTGTGAAATTTTCAATATATCGTCGGTAATATATGGCATGTCCAAGAAATCTTCTCACCTCTTTTTGAGTCTTGTGGGGTGGAAGTCTGACAATGACCTCAATCTTAGAAGGATCGACTTTGATCCCTTCAGATGAAACATTATGTCCTAGAACCACTCCTTCAGTCAACAACATTTTACATTTTTCATGACTTAAGGATAGGTTCATTTCTTGGCTTCTGATAAGGAATTTTTCTAAATTATCTAAGGCTTCCTGGTAAGTATTTCCATATACTGTGAAGTCATCCATGTATACCTCCACACAATCATGAATAATATCAACAAATATCCCTATTATTGCTCGTTGAAATGTGGCAGGAGAATTACACAATCCAAATGGTAAGACCCTATAAGCATAGATGCCCCAAGGACAAGAAAATTTAATCTTGTCCTTATCCTCGGGTGCTATGAGAATTTGATTGTACCCACTATATCCATCTAAAAAGGAGAAATGTTTCTTTCCTAATAGGGTATCCAAGACTTGTTCAATGAAAGGAAGAGGAAAATAATCCTTCAGAGTGGCCTTGTTAAGCTCCCAAAAATCAACACAAATTCTCCATTTCCCGGTTACTTTCTTTGGAACCACTACAAGAGGGGATACCCGTTTACTATCAGAGATGGGGTGAATAAATCCAACATTCAATAACTTTTTTATCTCCTCTTTTACTATATCTTTGAGTGTCGGGTTCATCCTTCTATGGGATTGCCTAACAATGTTACTCCCCCCTAGGTATATATGTGATGAATGCATGTGCCAGGGTGTATACCCTTCATGTCAGTGTATTCCCCGGAAAATTCCCCTAATTGTTCTTTAAGGAAATTTGCTAACTGCTTTGTTGGTCTGCATCTAGTCCGAAATTTATATGTAGAAATTTTCATGGACTGATCTCGTAGGGCATGGTGTAAGATGTGTCAAACTCATATATCTCAAAGATAAAGGATGTCGAAGACAAAATCGATGGGTCCAACTGTTCTTGAAATTCTTCCCCAAACATGTACTCAAATTGGGGAAAAGATTGTGGAAAATCAACACACGTGATAGAAAAAATAAACTGGTTGAGCACATTTTACGTTGCGTGCTCCTGAAGTGCCCAGGAATGATCACTTAGAAACACGGGCTCTTCCCAGTCCTCATTCTCATATGGAAATTCAAGCCACCATAGATTCTCCATGATAGGTTGAGCTGGTGGATATATGGTGAGATTCTAGATAGAGAGTCCATTTGAGATGGTCATTTCTCCCTCTCTACAGCCAATAAATGCATTGGTTGTAGCTAACCAAGGTCTTCCCAAAATAATAGGATGCCCTATAGTAGGATCCTTTGAGTGGATGACCAGAAAGTCTATTGGGTACTCCCACGAGGCTAAAGTAACTATGATATAATCCAAGATTCCTTCAAGTATAACCCTTGTCTTATCTGCTAATTCAAAAATAGTTGGGGTAGGTCTAAGAAGAGGTTTTAACTGTAATTCATCCAAGGTAGTAACGGTCATAACATTGATGGCTTCCCCTAGGTATATGAGAGTGTTTCCAATGGAAACCTCATTAATGGTTATGGTCACTACGGGGTTTCCTGGGTTCCCATATTTTGCGACCTTAGGTTGCTCTGATATGTACTCAGAAAGTTCTCCTATCAAATGTATTGTTGGACGATCCTTCTGCTTCCTTCCTGGATTCTTAATACACAATTATTTGACCACCTTATTGTGGATTGGAATGTCCCTAATGGCTTGTAGCAGTGGAATTTTGACACAGATATTATTCAATTCATTCAAGATGTCAAATTCTGGTCTGGTGGTAGGTTTCTCAATTACTAATCTTTCTAGACAAGGAGGGGCCTTCGTAATTTGCAAAGGTTCATTTTGGGGAATCTTGGGTTCTTGGTCCTTAGAAATGATAACATCTTCCCACCTAGTGTCATCCGAGGGTTGTTTGGGGGTTTCCTCTTCTTCTTCTTCTTGGATGACTACTGAAGGATTCTGCCTGTCCAGAAATTTTCCCGACCTTAATTGAATCTCCTACAGTGGAATAGGAGAAATAACATATGTCGAGAAGGCCTGCATATCAACATTGTGAAGAGGTTGAGTGGGATTATTATTGGGATTGGTAATTGGTTGTGCCGGTAATAATGTCGGTCTTGGGGATCTTGCATTCTGGTATTTTTGCAGTTTTTGTGGAATAGGAGGTAAAGGTGGTAGAACAAAACCTGTCTGAAGTTGCTAGATGTTCGGTGGGAACTGAGGGTAAGGATAGTTGGGCATAGGGACAGGTGGAGCTTGAGGGTTTCCTTGGTTATTCCCTCCTCTCCATCCTTGAAGACAAGGATGGTGATACTGTGTAGACCAGTGTTTCCAACTCGGTGAGTTCAACTATTGTGGTTGTTGATAATAGGGTGGAACTTGAGGTTGTAGATCTAGGTATGTAGGTTGATTCCTAGGCTTCCATGGCCTCCTAGGTTCATAAGAGGACTCCCCAGGATCCCCACTTCTATATATGGCTAACAAATCGGGCAATCCTTTCAGTTGAGTGGTCCTTAGTGTAGAAGACAGAAACTGAAATATTATCTAATGGGAATTCCCTTGAGGAATGCTTCCTCCTGAATCTTGGGAAAAATATGCTCACTGTTGTGTTTTCCTCCTCTTGTTTCTTTTTAATATTTAGGGTGTCCAACTGGGAACCTATTGTTCTTAAGATATATGTTTTGAAGTTCTCTAAGAAGTTTCCTATCTCTACCCTTGTGATACCACCTGAACTAACTGGTTTTAAGTTTCTACTATAAGGATCCTGAACATTCTTCCCTGTTTTAGCTCTACTCCTCAAGTAATTCTTACAAATTTCACAGATTTTGGAAAATGGTTTATGGGAGATCTCACCTGATGCCATCAAGTTAAGTATCTCTAGGTATTCTTCTGAAATCCCTTTAAGGAAAAGAGACATGATTGCATAATCTGGAAGGTCATGGTACTTTGATTTTTGTTAGATATAAGCAAACCATTCCATATAATCCTCGAGATTCGTGTCCTCTAACTATTGGATTTTGAAAATGTCATTACTGTTGAAATATTGTCATTGATGGAAAAGGATGAGGAAAAGGAAGAAGAAGAGTTTTCATGTATAAATATAATGTATGAAGAAGGAGAAAGAAAATGGGTGTATGGTTGAGTTTTTGTGATACTCTCTCAGGAGAAGAATACCCAGAGCAATTGGGGTATTGATAGGCAACTCTGTGATGATCTATGGATAGATTTTGGGGTGCTCAGGTCCAGTGGGCTTGAAAACCGTCAGATTGCATAAGGTAAGGGATCATGGTAACAACCGTTAGATGGGCGCGTAGGTTTAATTCAACTTCATTTTGAAGAGGGGAAAAGTTGTTATAAGTATTCTTCTTTGTTTCCAATTCAATCCTTTTCTTTCTTGATTCTCTTGTCATATGGTCTCAAACAAGCTCCAAGGGCATGGTACTATCGTCTTGAAAAATATATCCATCAACAAGGATTCTCAAAAGGATCTTCTGATAGCAACTTATACACAAAAACTAAAAATGACAAACTACTAATTGTAGTTGTATATGTTGACGATATCATTTTTGGAAGTAATGAAGAATCTATGAGTCAGAAATTTGCTTCTGATATGCAGCAAGAATTTGAAATGTCTTTACTTGGGGACCTAACATTCTTTCTTGGATTACAAGTGCAACAAGCAATAGATGGCATTTTCTTATCACAAACAAAATACCTTAAGCAAATCCTCAAGAAGTATGGCATGGAAGATTGCAAACCTGTAAGTACACCAATGATAACTAGATGTAATCTCAGTTCCAATAATGATTCTCCCACGGTGAATCAGCCAGAATACAGATCCATGATAGGAAGTCTACTTTATCTCACTGGGACAAGACCAGACATTATGCATGCAGTTGGGATTGTTGGACGATTTCAAGCCAATCCAAGAGAGTCTCATCTTCAGGCTGTGAAAAGAATATTCAAATATCTACAAGGAACTCAAGATTTTGGACTATGGTATCCAAAGAATGTTGATCTTACTCTTCATGCATACACTGATGCAGATTGGGATGGAAGTGTTGATGATCGCAAAAGAACTAGTGGTGGTTCATTCTACATGGGGCCCCGATTAGTATCTTGGTTCAGTAAGAAACAAAGTTCCATTGCCTTATCTACAGCAGAAGAAGAATATGTGGTTGCAGCATCATGTTGCACTCAACTTCTTTGGATGATGCAAACCCTTCAAGATTTTCAAATCAAATGTTCACCCCCTGTCTCTATTATGTGTGATAATACAAGTGCCATCAGTATCTCAAATAATCCTGTTATGCATTCCAAGACCAAGCACATTCCCATCAAATATCACTTCTTACGAGAACAAGTGCTTGAGAAAAAGGTGAAATTGGAGTATGTTTCCTCCAAAGAACAAGTTGTTGATATATTTACCAAATCTCTACCCAGGGAAGCGTTCGAATATCTCCGACAAAAACTGGGAGTAGTCTCTGCCATGCAAAAGATCAGGTCTACTTAAGTACAGAAGCTTCAATTGGTTGTAAGGTGCTGATGAGCATCTCTAAATGCTCTGGCTAAAGGAGAGCATTTATTTGTGTGCCCAAAAGAGGACTGCAAACTGCAGTTATCATCTATGTCTAATTTGAAACGTCATGTGAAGCGGCATGGAGAGAGAGACGAGTCATGGCAGAGTCTAAATATGCAATCCAGAGAGGTTATTTGCGGTGAGTCGGGCTGTTTGAAGTACTTTACAAATGCAGAGGCTTTGAGAGAACATGTGCAACAGAACCACAGCCGTATTTGTTGTGAAGTTTATGGGAGTCAAAAATTGAAGAAGCAGATCAAAAGGCACATGCGCATTCATGAAAGCCAAACATGTGTGGAGAGGATAAAGTGTCACTTTGACAATTGCTTGCATAGTTTTACTCGAAAATCAAATCTCAATCAGCACATTAGCACAGTACACCTTGGATTAAGACCATTTAAGTGTAGATTTCATGAATGTGAACTGAGTTTCTCACATAAGGCTGTCAGAGACAACCATGAGAAAACAGGAAGACATTGCTATGTACAAGGAGACTTCTTGGAGGAGGATGTTGCCTTTCAGTCAAGGCCACGTGGTGGCTGAAAGAGAAAAATGTTTACAATCAATACACTGTTGAAAAAGAGAGTAGCATGTCCAGATCGAAGCAGCACTGTTCTTGACAATGGATCATCATTTTTAGATTGGTTAACCTCAAGCAGCAGGGAATGATCCTTACGTTTATGGAAAATCAAGTACATTGTGTTGAGACCATTGGCTATATCTCCCTGTAACCAGATTGAAGTGGTAAAATGTAGAACAGCATATGAAGTGCATTTTAAAATATTCAAATGATATCAACCACACGTTTCAGGGAAGAGGCAAGATAAAAAAAAAAAAAAAAGGAGTTGTCTCTTAAGGCCCCCTTGATTACCACAGGGACTAGATTATGGCAATGCCAGCAATTTTTGTTATTGGGGAGAAGGGGTTATTGAAGCTTTTGTCCCAGCAACCCCAACAGCATCATTCCAAGCAATTGAACAAAATTATTATTATTATTCCCAACAGCCCCAGCAACATCAGTTAAACCAAAATAAACTGAAAAAGGAGCATGATCTCAGGGGGAGCATGGTACTGTCCACTCTTTTCCATTGATGTCAAAGGGGGAGGAAAAAGACATAGGACGAGTATTGCCATCAATGACAAAGGGGGAGATTGTTGAAATATTGTCATTGATGGCAAAGGATGAGGTAAAGGAAGAAGAAGAGTTTTCATGTATAAATATAATGTATGAAGAAGGAGAAAGAAAATGGGTGTATGGTTGAGTTTTTGTGATACTCTCTCAGGAGAAGAATACCCAGAGCAATTGGGGTATTGATAGGCAACTCTGTGATGATCTATGGATAGATTTTGGGGTGCTCAGGTCCAGTGGGCTTGAAAACCGTCAGATTGCATAAGGTAAGGGATCATGGTAACAACCGTCGGATGAGCACGTAGGTTTAATTCAAAATTTTTATGTGGGACCCGATTTCCCCAGAGCAAGAAATATGGACCCGAGAAATAGGGACCTTATTTCTTTCCTTTGCATTATTGGTTCATGAGGCCGAGATCTTAAAACCCTAGTCGAAGATTAAAGAGCTCTGTTGAGTAAACGAATGGGAGGCTATTAGCATTGAGTAAACGAATGGGAGGCCATTAGCGTTGAGTAAACGAATGAGAGGCCATTAGCGTTGTGTGGTTTTGACCCATGGTCTCAAGAAGGGGTCGATGCCCTCTTCTACAGTAGATCTGCAAGAAAAGGAGGGCGGTAAGGATTTTGACAGGTCGCAGGGGTCTTTTTGCAGACGTGGAGGCCATTTTTTGACCGTAGGGACATCTACAGGTTGCTGAGGTCATTTGTGCAGGCTGCAGGGAAGGTTTGAGGAGGGAGGAACCTCATTGTGGTAGTTGGGTGTCAGATCTACATTGACAGAGAGTTCTTTTCAGTGGGTTTAGCAAATAGGAGAGTTGAGGCATCATATCCAGGTTTATTGTCTTGTTTAATGTGCGTTTAGGAGGCTTTTGCAGCTGCAGGTTAGGATTTCTGACGAAGGATGTTGAATGCATATATTCTCTGATGTCTAGGTTACTGCTAATATTCTGAAGTTTTGGACAAAATATGTGTGTTGACAAATGTACAAAGGGTTGAAATTGCTTGATCCAGTGTGAAAATTGATGAAATGTGGTCAGCAGCGAGTCTGAGGGTTAAAGCCTTCAGTAGAAGCATCCTACCGGTAGAAACTGGTGCTATTTCCAGGGGGTTGAAGCTCCCTTCCAGGAAAGGATGGTAAACGAGAGAAGGTTGCAGTCTTCTGCAGGTAGAAGCCTGCGTACTAGTATGAGTCTGCACTAGTACAATGTTGTAAAAAAATTTCTTAATAATAATTATTGAAGACAGAGACAACGGCAGCGGTGGTTTTCTCTCGATTTGGGTTTCCACCTTAAATCCTGGTGTTCATGTGTCTTACTCATG
Organism: Picea engelmannii; assembly: GCA_009831015.1. Taxonomy (NCBI): domain Eukaryota; kingdom Viridiplantae; phylum Streptophyta; class Pinopsida; order Pinales; family Pinaceae; genus Picea; species Picea engelmannii. Next base: position 101,320 of record ML781117.1, on the reverse strand, counting down.
TGCGTTGGTTTATTTTGTTATTACTGCACTAAATTACTGCTCTGGATGCACTCTTGTTTTCTTAAGACTATACAATAGCTGGTCTCTACAAAGTAGCCTAAGGTTTCAGTGAAAGGAAAGGAAAATCAATTGATTGCACAAAATACTGATTCACCCCCCTCTCAGTATTTCTCAACAATTACGTGAATCCTTGTACTTGCAATAGTCTTGGTATTTATTAAGAAATATATCTTTCATGGCTTCCCAAGACCTAATACTGGACTCTCCCAACCCCATGAACCATCTTAGTGCAGAGTCCTTGAGGGTGGAAGGAAAGAGTTTTAGTTTACGGGCATCTTGTAAGTAATTGTAGCTCCTACACAAGATGTCAAACTCAAATGGGAAGGTATTCGGGTCTTCACTTATTTTACCATAAAAGGTGGGCAGTGTCGAGAGGGGAATGTTTTTCATATTGAAATTTTGTGTGGTGTCCAAAATTGGAAACTCGAAGGTGGTTTCGGTTTGGTTTCCAACTTCTTCTCCCTCCTCATGTCTTACATTGTTGTGATCCTCATGATCATCCATACTGATTTGGTTTCAAAAAAGAGAGTACCTAAATGGTTTTATCCTTCAAGATAACAAAGTATCCCAAGGTTCTTTTCTAGGAAAGGTATCCCTTTGATTGGGAGGTCTTCCTACTGCTTGGATGTCTAGGACTCTACTCAAGTCGGTTGAGACTATTGATGCCAAAGTTTATGTGTCAATTTGAGAAATAATTATATTGGTTGAACTACCAAACAAAGTATTCACTTGTTTAGGGTCGATAATGTCTACAAAGTTAGGGTCTCCCGATGGTGGTGAAAAAACAAAGGTTGTGTTGGTTGGTTCTATGGAAGGCTTGATTGGTCTTGCCTCATGTCCTACTATTATTTATGCTTCAATTTTATGTTCTATAGTGCTCCCTATTTTAGTCTCTTTAGAGACTGCTTTAGCTCTTTGGGTTGAGCTAACCCCTACTTTTCGGTATCGATCTGCAGATTTTATGAGTGGAGTGATCCTTCCCCCAAAAAGGTCAGAAGGAACCTTGGTCAAAAATCTTAGTTTAGTTTTAATGTATCTTCCCTTTGGGTCCCTAGGTTTGTTCATGAAATCAAATAAAAATAAAAACTACCATTGAGTTTGGGGGAACCTGCTATAACAGATGTGCAGTTTCTTACCTCTCATCTTAAAGTTCCCCCACCACCAAACTAATGCTAAGGTTCAAAAATGATCTATCTCCTAACTACTTCCTACCTTAAAACAACTCCCAGCAACGATGGGTGTTCTATATGCACTAAATCCCTCAATTAAATTGTCAAGCCAGGGTAAGTAAACTTAGAGTTGTAGTGTTGTATGTGCTAAGGCAGAAAATCTAAAGGAAGTATTCTTTAACTAAGGAGATGGTCTATCTAAGGGTTATTCTACTTAAGCAAAGACTATTAATTAGCAAACCCTATGAAAGAACTTTGAACTATTTACCCTAAGAAACTTTAAACAATGGATCAATCGATTATTGTTGGCATAGGGGAAGACCCAGGGTTCAACGCTACAACAACGCACCAACAAAACCCTAAATATCGGCCCTTTCGGCAACACCTGCGAAGAAGATGAAGTCTCACCCGAGGTAGTGGCAGGGGTGGTTGCAGGACTCAAGTGTCTACAACCTTAGCTAGGACAGAGATCTATGATTAGAACACTTAATAAATCACTTAGCACCGTTAGTTCCTCAATATATAGTCAATAACCACTTCTCTTATAAGACAGAGCTTTGCATCATTCACACTAATCTACAGTATTCAAGCACTTAGCATATACAAATGGATCAGAATGAGCATATCAAGCACTAAGCATGAATATCTAGATCAGATCTAACATTCTCACATATAATAAGCACTAAGCATGAATAGATCTATCTAAACATATCAGAGCATTTTGCATATAATATGTAAATACATCAAGACAAATCACATCACACAGGGTTTATGTGGTTCACTCCCACCCTAGGGCTATATCCATCGACTCTTCTTCTTTATAGTCTTCATTCAATCGGTTACAAGCACAGAGCCTCAAAACCCTTACTTCGCACAGGACAGAAGATCTGCGTAGCTCGCTAGATCCTTCTTCCATATGTTACAGCACAAATCCTTCTACAGCTTTTCACAAGGGCTTGCACTCAGCTCTACAAGTCTCACACAGTATGCATAGAGCACTTACAATCCTTTGATCACATAGATCTAGCACTTAGCACACCCGCCTCTTTCTATATTGCCT
>ML781117.1:75950-98837 GCA_009831015.1 Picea engelmannii | reverse complement strand
ATATATATATATTACAAAATAGGCCTAAACATGGGTAAACCCATGGGCCGACATCCCATTCCCGTTATATATTCCCAAAAACCCAAAAAGGGTCCCAAAAGGCGGCCGAGATCCCGTGATCTCTGCTTCGACTTGCGCTCCTCCTTCGACAGGCTATCGAAGTCCCAAAATAGGTCAACATGAACAAGAAACTCCAAAAACTTGGTCAAGGGCCAACAATTAGTTCTAAAGAAGCAAATCAAACCCTACTTTGAACAAGTGAACCTATTCAATCTAATGAGAAACAACAATTAAATTAATTTGATCTTTTATCTTTAAGCAAATAAGCATCCAAACAACTAACCTATCAAAACTTATTCAGCAAGTAAACTCATCAAAACTATTCAGCAAGTAAACTTATCAAAACTATTCAGCAAGTAAACTCTATTCTTAAAAAAAAACTCATAATCATTTCTAATCTACAAAGGGAAATCATAACCTACTTAATCAAAAGCATCATGATAGTATTCAAAAATTAATCAAAAACTATTCTTAATCTGCAATAATAGGAAACTCAAAGATGATGATTATGTCTTCGATGCCTAATAACATCACGATGGAATATAATGATTAGTGATAGCTCAAGAGGAAATGAATTCAATATTGAATTCTATGGAGAAATGAAAATTATGAATCAAGAAATCTAACGAAATCTTAGTCATCATAGAAGAAATATTAATTATCCTGAAAATCCATGTGATCTCTCAATTTCATATATCAATCATTGATGATAAGAAAATACTATTATACTTAATTCAAATGCACTCTTATGCTAACTCAAGTAAATTCGCAAGGCTATAAACTTATGATTAAAAACTTGATTCAAATTCAAACTTCTAATTAAAGTCATAACTCGAATATAAAACTGAGATTTCATAAATTAAACTAAGCTTAATTCTATCATTAAAAACTCAGATTTCAAACTAGAATGCTTGTAAAAACATAATCCAAAACCTACTTCTATTCTAACACACTAAAACAAGATTGATAAACTAGATTCATGAAAGAATAACTAAAATTGAGAATTAAATCAATTAACAAAACTTGCAATTATTAATCCATCGAAACTTGCAAAATAAACTATGTACTATGTGTTGAACTAATATTTTATTCTAAAAACTACTCTGTTTCAACCTGCAGAAATCAATTTAAATTATACCATGCCAATTAAGTTAGTATCTTGCAAGCCAATCAGTAATAAATAAAAGACACAGCATAATAAACAACTATCTCCTACAAGCAACCTGCAAAAGGGAATTTAAACAATTAAATGATGAACAACAAACATAGCATTTAAAATTACAAAACAAATACAACAGGGAAATGAAGTAAATTATAACTACACAACTAAAATACGCAAACTATCTATCCAAGTATTCACCCATACCACTAGTGGGCCCCCCAGCAGGTCGTGGCTATTACTCAACAGCAAATCGCAAGCTCAATCAACATGGTTCTGTCATTAAATTAAAAAAAATGCAGTCTTAACACAAGTTTGCAGAGATGTCTCAATTACACAACGAAATGTATTCTAAAAATTATTGTCTTTTGTCTGGAAACTACTGGTGGTATTTATAATGATTAAAATTTGAGAGGTTGACCACTGGAAGGGTCGACCTCCTCTAAAAATGGTAAATCCCATTAAATGCGCTCTGACATCCTTTGGCTTATAGAAACTAAACGAGCCACTCAACGATTAGCATAACTTTTTAATTTGAGATGTCAAGAGCTCAGTACCTGGAGGCCACGAGGGGGCACAAAACCCAGGTTGTCGATTCTCCCAACACATACCACCAACTCGCCTACGCTCCAAGTGTTGGATCGCGTGTCGTATGTGGTGTCGAATGAAGTACCGAATCGGGTGTTAGATGAAGTGTCGAACGATATACCAAATGGAAAATTTCATTGAAAATTCTCCCTGTGACACATAGATCACACATTAGATCCTCATAATCATCAAATCAAATTGAATCTAACTCAAAACCATTGCAAAACATCAATTTCACATACATGTTATAAATCCATGATGATTCGATACAAAATCCTTCGAAAACATCTTCAAAATGGTTATTAACACATATAATACCGGTGCAAAAAGGATTCAATCATCACCACAAAACAATCAAAACATGATCCCAACACTCCTCGATGATACAAAGTGTCGTCGATGATAAGGTAGTTCTTAGCTTGGTATCATATGCGTTGTCGGTCATCTCTCGAGAGTTGTTGAGGGAACTTCAAGGTTTGAAGATAGATCACAATATATCCATACTAGGGGTCTGACGACGAGACAAGGAAAATGTGTTCATCCAAAAATGAATCAACATGAATAACATCCTCATCCAACCGAGGGAAGTCCGATATTAACTGGACAAAAACTAGTGATTTCTTTGATTTCGCCAAGGAAAATTAAGATCAAACTCTTTTAAGATGACAATCCATTTGTTATATTCCCCCCCTATGATACGCATAGTAACGACGTATTGAAATGGATTGACATTAGAAAACACGGTAGTTTTTCAAAGAAATGTGTAGTGTTGTAATTGTTGAACTGCGTGAATGACAGCCAAAGTTATCTTCTCGACATGAGAATACTTGAGTTCAGGGTCAACTAGGTTTCAACTAAGATAGTAAACAACGTGCTCATGGAGCTCATCATCCTCTTGAACTAAAACCATACCAATTATCCCTTTGGATGCGACGATATAAAGAAATTAATCTCTACTGTAGTCTAGAGGATTCAGCAGAGGCATCGATACCAAGGCTTTCTTCAGAGCGTCGAAGGATTCATGGGCTCGCTCATCCCAGATAAAAGGAGTGTCCTTCTTCAAGAGACACATGAAACCCTTAGTAACATTGGCATAGTTTACTATAAACCGATGTAAAAAGTTATATTTCCCATGTAAACCTTGAATCTGACGAATAGTGCACGGGGGACGCAATCGAAGTATTGCCTCAACCTTTAATGGATCCACCATGATCCCAGTCTCAGAGACTAAGAATCCTAGAATATGACCTAAGATAACACAAAAGATGCATTTATGAGGGTTCAAATGGATGCAGTAATAGAGGAATATTTCAAAAACTAGCTGAAGGTGGGTAGAGTGATCCACTCTCTTTCGGGAGTGATCAACGAGATCGTCAAGATAGGCTTTGACTATATGCTTGAGATCGTGAAACGTGAAGGTTATAGCCCATTGGAAGGTTTCTCTAGCATTTTTAAGGCCGAAAGGCATCTTCTGGTATGCAAAAGTACCCCAAGGACAAATAAATGTTGTCTTATGTTGATCCTCGAGCTTAATCTAAATTTGGTTGTATCCTGAAAATACGTCCATAAAATAAAAAAACTTGGTTCTAGCACACTCATCAAGAATTTGATCAATGAAGGGTGTCAGGAAGTTGTCTTTAGGACAGGCCTTATTCAGGTCTCGAAAATCCATTCATACATGGATGGTTCCTTTCTTCTTATTCACAAGAATGGGATTGGATACCCATTCATTCAAGGGAACTGGGTAGATAAATCCATCATTAAGCAGGTTTTCCATCTATGCCTTAATAGAAAGGGCCTTCATAGGATTGACATCTCTAAGTCATTTTCGAATAGGTTTGGCATCCGGGTAGGTTTTAATATCATGTTCGTCAATTCGAGGGTAGATTCATGGCATCTCTTCATATTACCAAGTGCATACATCGCAAAATTATTTGAAGAGCTTGATGTAGATCAGAATTTATTTCGGCGAACAATCTGCACCGATATATACATTTCAACTTTACCAAGAATACGAGAGATATCGATCATGACAGTAGGAGAGATACTCGCCATGTTTTCTTCGGAATAAATGTCGTGCATATCAAGTGGAACTACGACGTGACTGGCTATCTTGCTCAAGGTAGATCTAAAATCATCTTGTTTGATTCTAGTAAGTTCTAGGAGGAAATAAGAGTGATGGTTCATATCATCCCATGGCCTGTCAGAACCATTCGTGGCCTCTATGATTGCTTCATCCGAGGGTAAAGTATCATCGAGGCAGTCATGTGATAAAGACGATGAAGTGGCCCATACAGGCTTAAGAACAGGATCCTCCTCATTCATATGTGAAGTGACAGGATCTAGGTCGACAGAAGAGTCAAGAACATCCTGATACGTTATCTATGTCGTCGACAATGGCATAGCCATTTCGGTATGTGACCGACCTTCACAAGATGCAGTCGAGGAAGGTAGGGTCCAAGGATCATTAAAATACAAAGGGAGGAAAGGAACAGACCTCATTGATGAAGCAGACCTACTAGACATGGCATAGATATGATGAATTGGTGCCATGAAATCAAAGGTACCCATAAGGAATGAATACATTCTGACACCAACATTTTCAGTTGTTGGCTGAGAATTGTCGATCATGGGGCTCAACGATCTAACCGATGCATTGGGGCTAGCGTACGCAAAGGACAATTGGTCGATCGTCATGATATTCCCATCGTGAGGAAAGCATAGAGTACGAAAGACGGACGATATGACTGCAGTCATAGGAAAAGTATAGTTACGTCCTAGTAACAAGTTATAGTCAAAGGGTGCATCAACCAACTTGACATCCACCTCCATTGTCTTCCCACCTAACTAGACCAGAAAGGTAGGAATAACACCGTGAGGGAGGAAAGAACGATCGTCAAAAGTAGTCAACATGGTCGGAGATTGTGAAAGGGTGGGAGAGACAAGGGATTTCCAACAGATCAGGGGCATCACGCATGTTGCAATGCCTTCATCAATGATAGTACATTTGATGGTATACTTTGAGTAACTCACATGGATCTGAAAGGACACATGATAAGGAAAGTGAGGATTCACATCCATGATGTCAAACTTGATAAACTTAGAGTCACAAGGGTCTATAGATCCTAACATAGATAGCAAGGCATTCCTCTGTGAAGGACATGTTTGGAGTACCTCCAGAACTGACATCGCGTAAGGGGTTTGACCCAGATCCTCAACAATAGAAAAATTATGGGTGGCTCTAGCATTAAGTTTGTGGGTAGAGCGCTTGAGTACTCCTTTCAAAATACAAGGTGGAGGCTCTAGTTTTTTTATCTGTATAGGTATCTCCGACAAAGGGGGAGACTCTAGACCAGGTACAGTCTGTGAAGAACTGTAATCGTGAGACCGAGTGGCTACATTAACCTGAGACTTAACCATATTGATGCATAGACAGTATTTTTCTTGTGTCGATGGGTTTTTATTTCCACTCGTCGCATTTCTAGCATTCAAGGAGATTGAGGCCATGTGTTGATTATGTGGAAAGGGATTAGTCAGCACAGTGGGTGGTAGAGATAAAAGCCTCACAGGTTCTGCAAGTTTGGGGCATAAGTGGGTAAGGTGATCGTTTGTACAAAGCTTGCAAGGAAACTTCACCTTTTGCCTTTCTTTCTTTCCCTCACCGGCACTATTATTCGACTTCTCATTATTACCATTGTCCTTAGGTTTATTATTATTATTCCTCCGACCCTTACGATTTTTACCCTGTCCTTTACTTTTATTCCCTCTTGGTTGTTGGTTACCATTTGGGTTGGTTGACGATTGCAAATAATGTACATCTGTTGATTGAGTGGGAGTGGAGGACACAGACGAAGATTTCCCTCCTACATACTGGTTTAGATTCAACTCTTTCAACTGGCTTGTCACCAAGTCTGCAGATTTCACATTTGTGGAGCCTACAATATCATCGGCATGAGGCCCGGGATTTTTTCTAGGGTAATACCTTGACCTCAGTGTGTCCGAAAGAATTTTGTACAACATCCCAGACTGAGCATATATAAGATCTAATTGTTGGGCTTTAAAAATCGCTTCTTCCTTGGAAATAACTTCGGATGTGGAAACATCCTTGGAAATATAAGGTTGTAAAGATTTAAGGAACCATTCTAAAAGGAACTCTGGAGGTATGTAGGCCTTGATCAAGCTCTTTTGTCTATGCCACTCTTGGATGTGATCTAAGATATGGGTGGCTTTGTCCTGGAGGAAGGCCAATAGAAGTTCTATGTCGGCATCATAATGAACTAGCAATTGGAAGTGGTTGAGGAAGACTAAAACCATTTGATTAAACATTTTGTACATCCCCCTAGGTATCTCTATATACCATTTCGTTGCAACCCCCGTGAGGGTGCATTGAAACAATATTAAACATATAGAATCGTCATTAAGGGAATTAGAAGAGAACTAAAGATGAAAAGTAGTGATGTGATCACTAGGACCCTCACCAGTCTTGCCTTATAATTTCAGAATATCCGAAGGAATATTGGTGGGGAAGGGGGGCCATGACCGGTCATGACGCATAGGTTCATTCATTAATCTAGACAAGTCTGGAAGATTGAGCGTGGCTAGAAAAGGGAGACAGGGTTGTGGCATCTGGCCCCAAGCTCCCTGGAAATATTTTTGTTGGGGAATCGCATCCCATCCAGGGTTCTAGTATGCACCATGGCCATGTTTGGGATTGTAAAACACCCCTCCAAACTAAATCATAAGGTGTTGGGACACCATTCTAGTAGTAATGGTATGATGAGGGTTGTAGATATTTCCCCCAGCCGGAGTAACTCCAGGTTGGGGGTTTCCCAATGTGTGAAACTGACCTCCTTTGAGTGTGAATCTGGAGGATAGAGGTGGATTCGTCATGTTAAACGTGTTGGTCGAAATCGGCATGGAGGAGGTAGGTGTGAAGGATGAAACATAAGCAGCAGCTTGTCCACCAGGTTGACTACTCCATCCAGGAGAATTAAGACCAGGATTAGACTCGGGGTGAAAAGGAGGTAGGCTCCCAACCGTAGGAGTCATTTGAGGGATATGAGCACCACCAAACAAGACAGGAATATGTGGAGGAGCCATGCCCCCAAGCCCAATACTAGTATTCGGGTTAGACGTTGGAATGGAGGATGAAAATTGCGATGTGAAATCTAGCATACCATAAGAAAAAGGGATAGAGGTCGTAGGGATGGACTGAGTATTGCATCCAGGTGTACAAAAAATAGACCCAAAAGGTTTCTTCACAATGGGTTGAGTAGAAACCACTCGATGGATAGGAGTGATGATGGGAACCATCGGCACGAAAATTATAGTGGTTGAAGGTGTCGAAGGAACATTATTAACTATAGTAGGAATGGGAGTCAAAGGACTCCTAGTATTTTTCTGACTTGACTCAGTACTCATCCTTGTATGATCACAAATCTGGTAGGTGGAGGTGTGTGTACCATGTTTGATAACTTTACGCCTTTTAGAAGGCAAAGACTCAATATGCAGTGGTAATATTAACAAACGGTGAGACCTATGGGGAAGTTGGTCTAGCTCCACAATGGCTCCAGACTTGAGATATAAAAAAAAATCCTAAGGCCAACTAATAATCAAAGAGCACACCAAAATAAACAAAAGGCCAATATGCACACAAATAGGATAAAGTGGTTGAAAGGGGCCTCCCTCCCTAAAGTAGGCATTCCTCACCCAAGAGGGGCATGACACTCCGTGCAAAAGATCGGAGGTATCAAAATTAGTTATAAGGGCCCTCATGGGCTTAACAACCAGTCAGTTAGATCCCCCCGAAGAGGTAATCCTCCATAAAGTCTATGTGTTGTCCAACCCTTATCTGACCCAGGGTACCTACAAAATAACCCATGCAAGTAACCTATGTGGTACCTATGTCAAGCAACTAAGCCACCATGATATAACCAATGCACAGGAAAACAGTCGTAAGTCAGGTCTACCATATGGGCAGGGTAACAAAGCCAAAAAACTTGAAATCACCACCTCTCACAGAGGTAAAGGTACTAGAAATACCCCCATGTACGAATAGATCCCCAGGAGTATCTATGACGCTAAGAAGGTATTGGGGGGATATCCCCTCAACCAACTTCACACGACCTCGTGCTTAACTCTGGTGTAAGCAGAGCCTCTTGACGTCATTGATTATACAATGCATTTCACCACTCCCTTATTCAGACACATATGTTGAATTTAATAGCCTTGGAGAAGTTTACTCACAAAATCCTATTCCAAGGCTCTAAATCCTAAGCTAGTTTGTACACCCTAAAAAATAATATTGTTTCTAATCAATTATAAATTTATCAGTGTTACTTTTAGTGGCCTTGTTTACTCAAAAAGATATGGTCATGAAACTGATGATGTTATGACTTAGCAAGTAAAATAAATGAATATGAATAAAATGCAAAGTCCTCACGTCAATTTCCAATAAATGATAAGCTTTTCAAAATGCAATTTCCAATTTAATTCTGCAATTTCAAATAAGATGCAATATTTCCATACATGTACTAATATCAATGATAAGGACCCAAAAGATCAAATGCCAACATTGCAAAATGTATATTTTTGTATTTTCAACATAAAAGGATAAAAATGCAAGGATTGAACAACAACTTGATATAAAGACCCTATTGTATGTAAAAACAGAAAAACCAAGTAGAATATGAAGAAGCAAATACCTAGCCCAAGATGCAAGGACAATTAATGAAAAAGATGATGAGAAAGAAACACCGCCCGAAAATTCAACCAAAGAAGGGTTTCCTATCACTCTACATGCACTTAATAGTCTTGACAGAGACCTAAGAAGACTCAGCAACCATCAAAACTTACCTAGAAAACATCAAAGTCGGAAATCAAGCAAACAAAGATGATGCATGCGATTGTTCAGAAGAAAACCTCGTATATATGACTCCTACAGAACAACAACTTGTGTATGTACGCGACTGTCACGCAAAAAACCGTGTATATGTATTGAAACACTGCTAGGTTAAGAATAGGGTAAAGAAACTAAGATTCAAAATGAACAGAGGCTGTCAAGAAATTGGACGACAAGAAACTCAATATAAACGAGAGCAATCAAAGGAGAAAAACACTCCAAACCCTTAAAATAAGATTCCCTCCCCAGTATGGTTGCCAATTCTGTTACGAGGAAAAACACTCTATGGCATGGGGTAAACCACAATAGACGGAAATGATTCCAGAAATAAACTCTAATCTCAGGTATGATATATAAACAAATATGCTAACAAGACAAGATAAGAGCCTACCTCGTCCATACGTTCGATGAATTCCACCGCTGATCACTTAACCCAAAGCACTACACCTGCAACTTGTCCTCAACAACCAAGATACGCAAGCATATGGTGATAATATATAAAGTTAGCACATTCAATATAATAATCCACCAATATTCATAACAAATACGCCCATGGAATAACAATTCAAATATTTTCAAGACATTAATTGGACGAGAAAAGAGTATTTCTATTCAAATGTAATCAATAGAAGTGTATGAATGACAAAATTTTGTGTCGGCACGTTCGGAACAAAGAAACTAAGTCCCTTCCAGTTGGGCCCCCACCAAAGGCAAGCTCATATAAGAGAGACAATGGGGTTCTCCATCAAATAGGGAAGATCTTGGGGGTTGAGCAATGTGTTCAAACTTAAAAGGACAAATGGATGTAGACTCAATATGAAGTGAATAGTTTCTCTAGAGTAACTTTGCTCTCAAAATTGAATTCTTCTCATCTCTTCCACATCTTGGATATGGCCCATTTATAGCCTTCAAATGGAACTGAAGGGCCGACTTAGAATGTTTCCATTATATGGAAGGTCAAGGATCATGGATCCCGTTACGTGACATGGAAACCCGACACCTTTTTTTTAAAATTTTGAGCACAAAACCCGATGTACGTGGGTTGTAATGGTGCAACCTGTGTATATGCATGTTGTATAGCTATTAGGGCGTGTATATGTGGAAAAATACAATTTTTAGCTTTGGGAACTGCAAAAAGAGACTTCAATTCTGCATAGGGAAATGTAAAAGGCCTCCTGAGCAAGTTTGCATGTGGCGAGGCAAATCTTGCTATAACAATAGTTTTTGGAAATTAGTTGTTACACCATCCATTTTTATTGCTTTTGCCTCTAGATATTATTATTTTATTTAAGAGGTTCTTTGGCTCTTTTCCTATATATAGATCCCCCCTCTCACTTGTAATGGTTGTTGAAGGAGTGAGGAATAGACTACTACTGGTTTTTTTTTCACTTGAGTCTCATGGATGGTTGAAGAAGACACACTTATTGGGTTTTTTGCTTCAAGTTTTTACTAAGCTATGATTATGGAAATGTGTTTTATTCTATCATGAGTATGCTTTAATCGAGTAACGTCATATTCATCTCTTATGTTTTCCATCATAATTTCTTTGTAATGGTTTGTTTCTCGAAAGATTGGTTGTTCTCTAAAGATTGGTTACACATTGAAGGAAGAATTTCTTGGATAGACACAAGATCTTATGCTAGATTGAGGGTTATCAATTTATGTATTCTTATGTTTCATTTCCATAATCATAAGGCAATATTAATTTGTTTAATCTCATACCTACAATTTGTGGTTTGAATCTAAAAGAACCCTTGATAGTGTCCCTAATCAACCCCATAAACCCAATAGAATTTATAGGAATTAGAAACACTCTTCCAACCATCTAAAAATATTTTATTTAACCCAAAAATTGTTTAGTAGAAGATCTAGAAACTTGAATGGAATATTTACCTTAGATATGTTTTCATTAAGTCCACCCCCTTATCCACTATATAACCTTTTAATGGATTGGACTTATAACTTGTGCATGCAAATATGTTTTGTGCATGAATGCTACAAAATATTGAGATAACGAATTTGTGTTGCTTAGTCCTATTGTTGGAAATATCATGACAATCATAGTTTCCATATTGGTAAATGTTGTGTAAATTTGGGTCTGGTTGTTTGGGTATTCGGACTAAAGGAATTATTAAATTCCAAACTATAACTAGACTTTGCTTCTAGGGTGACCTCAATTTAGTTTACAACAAATATATTTAAGCTTGGTTTCACACGTGTATGTTCGACCTCATTCTCCTATTTGTATGGCCTCCATCTAATCTAAAAAGAACAATGACGTTGAGCTCGATACTTTGTTTTCTTGCTACCTAAACACCCATATATTTCTTGTGATAGAGAGCCCTTATAATACATTGAGATTGTTATTTGATGATGGGATTAAGATTCACCAGTTTGACCTGAAAAATATACATCTATGAAGGTGACCATATTTGTCCATATGAAGAAGGCAACACAAAATATAGTAATCATACTTTATTGATTATTTTCCAGCATTGTCAAAATAGAGCATTACCCTCAAACATACAAGTTATGAAGGTAGAGTTTGTAAATCCTTATGGATTTAAGCATCATTAAGACATAGAATAATAAACCTTTGATAGGGAAGCCCCCTAGCGATGGTCTCTGATCATCCTAAAGAGTGAGAAGATAAATCAAGGTGATAGTGGTTTGTCTTCCAAGTTCCATTGATTTGTCATCAAGTGAAGACCTTGCACCCTCTAGTGACAAATTGTGTGGTAATAGACCTATTTCTCTATAATTCTATCAACATTTTCATTTTAGAAAATGGGCTTGTTTCTTGACCTCAAGTTTCCCTTTATCAAGCAATTTTTCATGTGCCCTAATAAATCAAACACAGAAAGAATCAATGAAGTAATCCTTACCATCATATTTTTTGGAGGTCCAACTAGCATGGAATGTTGAATATAATACATTGTAGGGAATATTCGTATTCATTGTGATTAGTTCTATGAGCTAACCATATTTTTTGGGAAAATCCTTTCCCCATTCACCTAATTTCAATTGAAGTTTCTTCACACGAGCCAAGTAGTCTTTTTTTTTTAAAGACAGAGGATCTGTAGAGATCAACTCTTTATCAATCTACATAACTTGACTTTTGTCAGTTTTATCAAAAAAAGTCTTCAACTTCTCCCAAACAACATTTAGATAGTTGATCCCACTTGTATGAAAGAGAATCTACCTAGAAATGTAGGTCATTATGACTACTACAACCTCATTATTCTTCCTATCAATGATGAATTTCTATTGGTCATCCTTTGGATATACAGTTGTAGTTTTTGTAAACTTCCATAGCACTTTACTCTTCAATAATGTTTTCATATCCTATAATTGTGGCCATTTAGAACCACAAGCTCCTGCTTCAAACTCATAATGCTAATCTATATATCTAATCCCATATTTAGTATGTGAGTGAAAACCTTCAGCCAATCTACTACATAGATCCAACTAGTTAGGAGTGCATACAATGGAAGCCTCCAAAGAAATTGTAGATGACAAGCTACATCTCAAACCACTAGCTTTAATACCATGTTGGAGAATTGAAGGATTAGGTAGATCAAAGAATTAGTATTCCAAGATAGAGGTGAATTTTCTAAAGACACCATTATAGCAACTAAGCACAACTAAGCATAGATCAACATACACATAAGTGTAATAAACCAAAATATTTCCATACACAACACACTTATCTCACATATTTAAATCAACCCATACCAACTGCCTTGAAGTGAGGAAGACAAGGTCCACATAGATTGGTGAGGGAATATACTAAACTCCTTGATTTCTACCTTATTTTGTGCACCAGTGCACTACTTTGTTCTAACTATCTGACCAATTAAATGCTTAGTCGACCATCCAGTTGATCCCTTAGTCAACCACTCAATTGATTGCACAATCGACTCTCCTAATCGATTGTCGATTGTATACTACCTTTAGAAGATCCAGAGGTGTGATGAACCTACACACCCTATTGTTCCAACATCTTTTATGGTTTTCTTGTTCTCTGAATGCTCCTCGACAACCTTTCAGAATTCCCCAACCCCATCTCAATGTTTTTTTAATGTTCTACACACAAGAATTTTTCAAGTAACATAAATTTAAATGAGTACAAGTTACAACTATTTTTTTTTGTGTATATCATAATGAAGAATCAAATTTAGAAATTGTACCTATTCTTCAATTTCATCCTACATCTTTTGTCCATTAGAGAATATTGTACAATCTCCTTTGAAATTATGTATTTAATTAAAAAACAAAAGTTGGTTTTCTAGACCTTCTATATACATAGGCATGAAAGAATCTATTTATGAAACTACAAATCTAGGAAGATCATAGTCACATGCACAAGCCACCGTGTATAATGCATAACATAAAAAAAAAAAATCTAGGAAGATCATAGTCACATGCACAAGCCACCGTGTATAATGCATAACATTTAAAAAAAAAACTAGGAAGATCATAGTCACATGCACAAGCCACCATGTATAATGCATAACATAAAAAAATTAAAAAAAAAATTAACATTATTACATTAATAAACTAGAGAAAATAATATAGCAACATAATGTAATATATGTAGCATAGTTAACTAGAAAAACAACTTAATAAATAGACAAACTAGAGCACATAGCATGAACATTCATAACAATCATTCCATGTAGCTTGATATTATTGTGACCATTCTCAAGCTTGATCTATCCAAAGATTATGATCGGGTTAGTTGGAATTTCCTCCGTTTGGTTTTAATCAAGATGGGAATGGCCCTTCCCATGGTAAATTGGATTCTTGGTTGTATCTAGTCCATCTCCTTTTCCATTCTTGTCAATGGAGATCCCTCTCATTTGTTTTTAAGGCATCACGAGGTTAAGGAAATGATGTCCCCTCTCCCCTTTTATGTCCCTTATTGTGGTAGAGGCCCTTAACAAGATGATGGAGGAAAAGATGATAGAGGAAAGCCAGAAGGAGCCGCTCAATCAGAGGAATAAAAGTCACTCCCCAGGAAACTATCTCTCACAGTGTATTTGTTGATAACATCATGTGCTTTGTTAAGGGATTTGAATCAGGCTTGTCAAAAGACCCAAAGTCAGGCAACTTCACAGCTAAACTAGGAAAGCCTGGATGGATCAAAGATTCTCTGGTGAAAAGAAGTGGCAGTGGGGATCTTATGGGATCTCCATGCCCCTCTCAAATCCAAAATAATCCTTTGGCTTGCCTTGAACAAAAAACTTCTTACCTAAGATGTTGGTATTAAAAGAGGTTGGGTGGGTCCTAGTAGATGTGAACATAGTTGAGTTCATTGCTCTTTGCACTGGAAGTTGCATCCAAAAAATGAGTTTCTAAACTTCAAATAATGGGGGACTCCAAGCTTGTAATTGATTGGGAAAGAGGATAAAAGTGTTGGATGTCAGATTGGAACCTTTGCTTCGTGATATCTCCAGTGCACTCCTTACTTTCGAATGACTCTCATTTTACCCATATATACAAAGAGCTTAATGCAAAAGCATAACAATTGTCGAAAGAAGCTCTGACTTTATGTGGGCAGAAGCAAAGGAACACAAGAAAATACACAGAAACGATTTTAATTGCTTGATTCCTGAATTGGTTGCATTGTCTCGTTTTTATAGAGGTTATGGAAGGATCTCAAAGATCTAGAACATTCATGAAGCGACTGGAGTGACGGTGGTTGAGTCGGTGATGGAATTGTCTGGAAGGCAGTGGAAGCGCTGGTGGTAGGTAGAAATTAAATTCTTCCAACACTCCCCCCTAATTTCTACTACTAATTACATCAATATTTACAATGCCCAATGCTTCTCTCAAATACTCAAATTGGTCTTGTGCTAAAGCCTTTGTAAATATGTTTGCAAGTTGCTCCTTTGATCTGCAATGTTGTTGGATGAGTTCTCCATTGTTGACAAGTTCTCGAATAAAGTGATATCTCGTGTCAATATGCTTTGTCCTCTTGTGGAAAACATGATTCTTTGATAGTGCAATGGTGGACTTGTTGTCACAATAGATTGTAGTAGGCTCCTCTTGATTATGCATTAGATCTTTCAATATTCTTCGCATCCAAACTGCTTGACATGTTGTTGATGTACCTACTACATACTCTGTTTCTACTGATGAGATTGTCACTATTGGTTGTTTCTTTGATGCCCATGCCACAACTCTTGTTCCAAGATGAAATGCATATCCAGATGTGCTCTTTCTGTCATCAATGCTTCCTGCAAAATCACTATCTGTGTATCCAACCAACTGCAGATTATTTGAAGTGGAATACAGTATGACATGATTCATAGTCCCTGCAATGTATCTTAATAACCTTTTTCTTGCTTGCCAATGTGATTTCTTTAGTGTGTCCATGAATCTAGAAATCAAACTTAGAAATTATTTAAATAGTTATCTTAAAAATGGTTTATATAATTCCTCTGAAAATGTAAAGCTTTGTAGCCTATGTTGGAAACCTAATTTGTTGTCATATGTAAAGCTTTGTAGCCTATGCTGGAAACCTAATTTGTTGCCATACGAGTTTCAACATTTGAACTCCAGAATTTGAAGTGTTATGATTTTTTGGCAATTTTTTCTTCAATTTTGTCATTCATTGGCGGCAATATATGGGATTAACAATAACTCGCAGCGAAATCTTCAGAACACTCCCATTTTATCTAATGTTGGATATTCCTTAGGAGTAGCAGCAATTGAAACTATTCCTTGAATGCAAACATGTGAGTCAATAATATATGTTGAGTAACGACTCTGTGAGGAAATACTAAATGTCTTCACACGTCCATCTGACTATTAGCTTATCTTCTGAAAAATATCGTTCATGTCACTGGAACCATTGGGCGTTATTTTTCTCTACCTGTTCGTTTTTAATCTTTCTATGGTTGAGCATTTCATAGAGAGAGCTTCACATCTGGTAACCAATATCTCATCTTCTTCTCAGCTCTGGGAGTCTTCTTCTCGGCTATCGTAGTCGATAGATTGAACAACACGCCTGAATGAGGTGCCATTAAATCCTTCATGCACCATGACCAGAGCAATAAGAACACAAATCATAGTTTTTATCCATTCATAAGCCCCTGAAATAGTGGGCATATGGTTTCTGAATGGATCAATGGAGGACGCAGGGACATTGAAATCATCCGAAAAAACCCAAGAATGCAAATGGATTATCGATATCAATTGACTTCGTGCACACCATCTTCACCATCCTGGTATTTCTTGGCCAATAGCAGACTCCTTTCACTCACCAAAGGATTATGCTTCGGGGAACTCTTCTCCAGTGAGGCCACAATAGTCATTGTTTAAACAAAATTAGGCACTCAGATTTTTGAGATCGAGAGGACAGACGTGTGGATCAGTCTTGAGGAAAGAATTTGAGACAGATGAACGATTTTTCATACAAGAATACTCTCAAATAGATGACAGTCTACACAACAAATAGCTTCTCAATCTTTCATTTAAGTCATTCGGAGCCAATTTTCTGTGGCATGTTTTTAGTATTGTTTGGTCCTGACTCAATAAACTTGGATTTCGAAGAGGGACTAAAAATTACACCTAGCGCTGGTGCTACCTCTGCATGTTGTGTTTAATATTAAATATGAGACTTGATATTCATGTTGTTGCGTATATCTCTTGACGAGATTGACATATAACAATAGTGGCTTCTTGGTATCTAACACTCCCCTTTGAAGTATATGCCGACTAGCCCAGCCCTGGGAAATATCACTTGCATCCTCAATGGCCATTTTGAGGCAATACAAGCTCAGGAAATCGATTATCTCAAAATGGTTCTACAATGATTGGGATCCTATTGCAGTATTAAAGAGTCATGTTGCTATTATTCTTTTGCACTCTTGCCGATTGGATTTGGCCATAGACTGTTGTATTAAAGAAAGAGGTTTTGTGTGGCTTAAATTTTCGGGTGTTTGGATTTCATAATTTCTAGTATCCCTACGCGTAGTGCATGAAAATTGCAGAAGCACCTATTTTCACAAGCAAATGGTAGTTGACTCAATGTTGGCCTTTCTTGACATCTTCAAAGAAGAATGAGACCACCTCAACCATGAACTCAAGATTGGTTATTATTCAATCTTAAAGATCAATTCAACTCCAGAATCAAGAATAATGGTAACTTGAAAATAGTATTTTTCTATGTTTACTTTTACTTTTTAAAGTTAAGTTGAATCACATTGTAAAGAGTTCCGTAGAAGTCAACACTCTTCATTTGCTGAGTTTGAATTGTAGAATCTGATTGTCAGTGTTTAAATGGTTCGAATTGATGAATTATTAGAGTTAATGAAAACTAATACTCACTAATGTCAACAATATAGTCACAACTTTAAATGGTTCGAATTGATGAATTATTAGAGTTAATGAAAACCAATACCCACTAATGTCAACAATATAGTCACAACTGACAAAGAAACTCTTCAAATTTGTTATAACTTGCTTGCAAGCTTTGCAAGCCAAAGTAGAACTACTTCAAATTCAGACTCAATTTCTTTATGATCAACTTCAATGAAAGAATCTTCAACATTATGAACTAGTTCTTGTTTAAAACAACCCTCTTTTCGATGATGATGTTGATGATTCAGATCAATAGTCAGTGTAGGAGCAACTCAGTGACCCAACTTCATATACAAGTGTAGATGAAGATGAAGTTGTGCATGAACAAGTTCAACTTTCTTTTTCCAAGACAATCATCAAACCTTTGGAAGAAATTAGAGACAATGAGCACAAAACATGTATAGATATGAAAAGGAAGTTACCTTTCATATTCCATATTATACCAAATCAATCCAATTGTTGGATTTTTTCAATAAAATTCATATTCACCTGTTCCAATTCAAGAGCAGATTCCTAAATGCCAACATTTTTATTGAGTTAGCCACATGGAATATCAGTGTTTTGATATTCATCCTCGTGAACATTATGGAAAGCATAATCATCCTTCAAACAAACGTTCCAAATGTAAGAATCCTACAAGAGTAAAGAAACATTATGGATGGATCACTTCTTGGCAATGTTCATCAATAGCCAAGAAGATATATCAATCATACTGAAAAATTCATTCTCGAGTATTGACACATCTTGCAATGGAAAGATTTTGGTCTTCTTACATTGTCCCTAACATGGGAGGATAATATCAATGATTAACAGTAAGGATTCAAGCTTTGAAGTCCTATCAATTGAGCAAGAACAAGCGAGTGAGAATCAAATCCATGTTCCATCAGTGTCATTTGGTTTCTTGTCTTCCTTAAACCACCATTTAGTAGAAGAGACTTACAACTTCTGCTAGACAACAGTTTGTGGTCATCTTAAACCTCCATTTAGTAGAAGACACAAGTTGGCTTCTGCTAAACAAGATTTTTTGGTCATCTTAAACCTCCATTTAGTAGAAGACATCAACTTCTTCTAGACAACAGTTTGTGGTCATATTAAACCTCCATTTAGTATAATACACCAGCTTCTACTAGACAACAGTTTGTGGGCTTCCTTAAATTACCACCACCATTTAGTAGAAGACATGATATTCTACTAGCCTTTTGGATTGTGGTCATCCCAAAACCGCCAGATTAAAAGATCACATTCAGCCATTCACAACTATCCACTTCCAAATTTCAGCTATTTTCTTGTACTCACATACACCCCTTTGTATTAAAGGGGGGAATGTTGGAAACCTAATCCATTTAGAGTTATGGTATTTTGTGCTACTCACTTAAGAATGAATATGAAAAGTCACAAGTGAATATGAACGGTCATCAGGAAACCAAGAGACCACTTGGAAGATGAATTCAAAGGTCGAGATCATGTATTTATATATGTATCAAATTAATGAAAAGTATTCCACGTTGATATACATTTGTGTGCATTCTAACAACCTAGATGTAGACATTTTAAAGATATGTTCACAGACAATTTATTTGCCAAATGTAACAACTAAATCAAACATCCATAGTTATTTGAAAACTAGTAGAAGATGTTAGAGGTTAGGTTGTTTACACTTACTCTTTACAATTTCCAAGGAATGTAATAGTTTCACTTTTGTTATGTGAATGTCATTTTTAAATGTAATAACTGCATTCTTTATTTTTACCATATATAATATGATATTTTTTTTATCTATTTCTCATGAATTTTCTTTCGATATAAAAATAGGATAATTTTTCGAGAAGAAATGTCTATAATTGACTCACCTAAAAAGCATGGAAAACAAATAACACGCATTGATGCATTTAAATTGAACCTAGATGATACAAATATTGAAGAAAATGTTGATTTTGAGGTTGAGATTAATATTGAAGAAGTTCTTCCAAAAAATAAAGGCAAGGGGTAGCTCCTAAAAGATCATCTAAACATGGATGGAAGTTAGGACAGAAATGGGTGTATCCTATAATAGGTTCAAATGGTGAAGAGCACATCAAGTGTTCATGGTGTGTCAAATTCAAAGGAGATACACCATATGCAAGGGAAAGTAGTAGTGCAATCCAATTAAGTGGATTAAATGGTCATGTTGTAACTGAGACTCATAAATTTTCAGTTCAACTATTGGAGAGTAAATCAAGGCAATCATATTTACCCATCACTAAACATGTTGACCTCAAGCTGGAAGTTGAGAAATCCAGAA
This sequence comes from Picea engelmannii, assembly GCA_009831015.1. Taxonomy (NCBI): domain Eukaryota; kingdom Viridiplantae; phylum Streptophyta; class Pinopsida; order Pinales; family Pinaceae; genus Picea; species Picea engelmannii. The sequence continues at coordinate 79,478 of ML781117.1, read as the reverse complement.
TAATGAGTGTCATGGAAACTATGTATTTTGTGGCTATAAAATATTTACCTTTAAAATTGTATAAATACTTATGTGACTTGCATAAGTACAAGGCAAAACCTAATATGTCTTTAACCAATGAATATTCTTCACATACTAATATTACATCTAGAAAAGAGTTTTTACTAGCAGCAAAAAAGGTTTACTAGAAAAAATTGAGGGTCAAAATTTGTTTCAGTCTTTTTTACTCTATTTTGGTGGATGAAATCACAAATAAAACAATGGAAGGACAACTTATTGTATATGTTACATATCTAATGGATGGAGGAATAGGATCACGTGCAACAAAATTCATTCTTCTTCTAAAAATCAAGGACAATATTGCACAATCAATGTATGAATCTCTATCATAATTATTATCTGAAATGGATTTATCAAAATATAAAATTGTGGGATTTGGGTCAGATAGATATTCATCTATGAAAGGTATTCATGGAGGATTGGTTGCTAAGTTTCTTCGTGAAGTGACTCATTTTTTATGCATTCATTTTGTAGCATGTCATGAGGCATTAGCTATAACCAATGCTTCAAATTATTTTCTTGAGTTTAATTATATTGATAAGTTGGTCAATAAAGTATATTATTGGTTGGAAAAATCTACAAAGAGGCATGAAGAACTTAAAAGTTTAATGGACTTATTTCAAATTCATAAGTTACATGTACTTCAAATTCATCAAATCCAATGGTTTTATATGAGACGGGTGATGAACAGGTTTGTCAAAACTATGTAAACATTATTAAAAGAATGGAAACATGATAACAGATAGGTGTATGAAATAGGAACAATATTTCAAGTTCATTTTTGTATTCCTGTGTAGGTGGATGTTCTAATTGAATTAAATAAGTTAAGTCGGAAATTGCAAGAGGAACGTATTGATATAACATCTATTGGTATGAAATTAGATGTGCTTATTGAACTTCTTCGCAAAAAATTCTTGCGAGATATGTTTGGAGTAGGTCATCTACATGTTTTATATTTGTTGACGAAATTGGAACATGGAAAATTGGAGTTTATTGATAATATAGGTGCTTCACATGTGCATATGTTAAAATTTGAAACTATACCTAATACATTTGGATCAAGTACTATGGAAGATTGTGTTTACTTGGGTAAAGCTTTTGTCCAAAATTTTTTGATTGTATCAATGACATATTTACAAATTTGATAATATTCAATGTAGAAAAATTATTCAGTCCCCATTCTTACTATGAAGAGAAGGAAAGAAACTCTCAAACAAAATGATGGTTGAGACATTTATGTAAAAAAATTGATATTGGAGACTCACCAATAATTGATACAGAAAAATGTGAAGGTGAAATGGAAATTTTTATTATTACTCTGTATCGGGCATATTCAAAGAAAAGTTTTGAGCATGGAAACAATGTGAAGGATAACATGATGTTAAAATATTTGATGTGCTTAACCACAGACAATATCACAATATTTTCACCTAACCATAGGCACGCAGCCACCCTCGAGCACCATAACCTTTGCTAAATAGAATGATTATGGAAGTAGCACTAGAACCAATAGATAACCAAGAGAGCGCATCTTTCTCCAAAGATAGCTCACCAGACAGAAAGTCCCAAAAAACCATAGAACAAGAACAATACTCAATTGCAACATTTGCAATTGCATTTACCAAGAATACCACCAATAATATCAGAATACCACCAAGAATGTCACCAAGTATATCACCAAGAGATACTAGAAGGTAGCATGCATATCTTAGGGTAGATAGCGCTAGAGAGATAGACCAAGAATCACCCCAGAGGATCCACCTTCCATTCTTGCAGCTGCAGCTCCAAACTTATGCTATGCTTCAGAGAGTGAGTGAAGTGAGTGAGTACAAATGAGCTCAAGCACCCTCTATTTATAGTGGTTCTTTTCACCTTTCTGGGTCGACTTGTCCTTTTAGAATTTAGTACTTCAATATTAATTCTTTTATTGAGATGACTTGTCTTCTAGGGTTTTTACACATCGTTTTAGAGTTTCTCTTGCTTCCACAATATTCTATTCTAGCCAAAGGTTACACATGGAGGTTAATAACTCCCACAACTACCATAATATCAACACTCCCTCCTAGCTAGGCAGTATTAACTGTAATGGTCTCAAACATATCCATTCATTTCACATGGTATAGGAAAGGCTCACATAGTCTTGCATACCATTCTACAAGTAGCATCATCATAGCCACACAGGCTATCTCATGATCATGCAAATCGAGTCACGAGCATCATCATCACTATCCATCTAGATGGAAGTGACCTCCAACACTATTGGTTGGCACACCATCCTAGGAAACACCTTCAACACTACTGGTGGTCTCCATGGAAATACAGTAGTGATCTAGGTGGATATTTTTGGCCACCCACCTTGTCCAATTGGCTCAAAACAACTTTCTGACAATTTTGGCAATTTACTATTTTTAGCAGGTTTTAACTTCCGGGGCCATTTTGAGGGCCTAAATGAAGGTTTTTAGAGATTGAGGTTCTCAATGATATATGAAGGCATAATTGAGACCCCAAAATGAATCTCCTCGACGATACCTTTCCAACGAGCTATCATACGCCTAAAACGGAGATCGTATACAAAAGTTACGACCCCGGGAAGTTGATGTACTAACTTACCCAAACGGGGCCCACATGAATTTTGGCGCTTCATCTCCTAGGGTTAGGTTTTTGGATGTCTAAGACTTTTGGCATTCCCGTTTATTGTAAAAATGCCTTCAAATCCTCATTGTAATCATCTTCTTGTGAATGCGAGTAGCCGTCACATCTCTTCTCAGAGATAAGCTGCCACCATTCTAGCGAGTCTTTCACTCTATATTTTTACAGTCTCTGTACATTTCTTTCATTAATAGAAATCATGTATTACTGTATATCTGTGTTTATGGTTTCATCTCTGATACATTTATGTTATATTATTGAATATCTGCGATATCTCTGTGCATTTATTTATTATATATCCGATCTCATTTCGTGCTGAAAATAATCCGGATAAGTGGTATCAGAGCAGGCTGCTCTTGATCATTTTTTCAGTGCATGTCCCCGACGAGGTCCGATTATAGAAATTTGGGTCTTGAGCTTGTCTCTCTTGAAGACAATCGCTCTCGCACACCCAAGAAACCCTCAATGGTGGAAGAAAAGAAAAACAACGGAAAAAACGATCCTATCAATCTGTTGCTTGAGCAAGCTCTCACGCGACAGAGGGACGAAATGATGGAGAATTTTTCCCACATCCTTCAACATCTGCCGATAGAATCAGGTGCATATTCATCAAGTGGCCACTTTGGAGGCACCTCTCCTTTCAAGGTACGAGTTGATTTTGATATTGTTGTATCTAAAGGACAGATAGATGCAGAAGCCCTAGAAAAATGGTTAACTCTGCTAGAAGGTTATTTCTCTGTTCACAATTTTTCTGACAAAGAAAAGATCACCTTCGCACTCCTTAAAGCTCTCCCTCATGTCAAACATTGGTGGGAAACT
>ML781117.1:59683-75900 GCA_009831015.1 Picea engelmannii | reverse complement strand
CTGTTCACAATTTTTCTGACAAAGAAAAGATCACCTTCGCACTCCTTAAAGCTCTCCCTCATGTCAAACATTGGTGGGAAACTTACTGGGAGCAAAGTTCCACAGAGGAGTCTAGAATATATGGGGTCGATCCCACTTGGGGATTTTTTGTGGATGCGGTAAAGGAACAGTATTACCCTATTGGAAACTATGAGGACCAGTACATGAGATGGACCACACTACGGCAAGAGAGGGGCATAGAAGTTCCAGATTTCACCAATACCTTCCATACCTTGCACACCAAGCTAGGTATCAAAGACTATGAGAGACATTTGGTTCTGAAATACCGTGGGGCTCTACACAGATACATCCAGACTGAAATGGATTTTCTGGACATCTCATCACTCGGTGCTGCTTATCGATATGTTGTTAAAATTGAGAAGAAATTTAAGCACTAGAACAAACAGGAATTCGGGTCTACAAATCCACAACAACCAAAGTATGACAAAGACGGCCCTAACAAACAGTCTCTCGAAAACTAGTCCAAGACACAGGAAAAGAAGGGTCATGGGAAGACAAAGAAGGACACCGAAAAATGGTGCGATTTCCACAAAATCCTCTAGCACAACACCGATGAATGTCTCTCAAAACAGTCACTGGTGGCTGAGATCAAAGACAAGGCGCTGAACCCTGATTCAGAATCCAATTCTGAAAACACTGGTAAAGGATAGATCATTGACGCAGACCCCACTGCTATTGTCACAACCGCATCAATTCAACCAGAAGAACCAATAGATCCCGAAGAGGGGGAGCACCTTTTTCATTCACAGATGTGGGTGAAGGGGACCCCACTGCATTTTATTGTTGATAGCGGAAGCCAGAAGAACCTCATCTCAGCAGAGGTCGTCAAACAGTTGGGATTGTCGACAACACCACACCCGCAACCATACAACATCGGGTGGCTTCGCTAAGGACGAGATCTCCATGTCAGCTAGCAATGTCGATTGTCATACGGCATCCATCCCTTCAAGGACGAGGTATTATGAGATGTTGCCCCACTGGATGTCTGTGATGCTCTCTTGGGCCAGCCATATATTTGGAAGCGCCATGTTGTTTATGAGTCTCGACCCCGTAGTGTCATTGTTACTTTGGGGGCTCATCCCTATAGAATACCAGAGGTAGTTCCAACTATTTTTCCACCTAAAAAGTGTTGCAAGGTAGTATCTCATACTGCAAAATTCAGCTTCTTCACAATCTGTTCAAAAGGGGAACAGAAGGACACTGCAACCACTACAACCTTGCCCCAAGCACCTTCTATCCAACAGAAGCAGGTCGACAAGGCTGCATCAAAGTGAAAAGATTCCTTCTTCACATCGTCCTCTCATGTATCTCGACTTGTTGAACAACCTCAACCTCAACAGGTTCGTGACAGATTTCCACAAACTGAGCAGCGCGACATCTCCAGCAAGACAAGCAGCTCACCAAGATGCAAAATCAACAAACGCATTTCCCTCTCCCCCGTTAACTCAACGCAATGGATACCATTGCTTCCTAAGGAGGGAGGATTGATCCAGGTGGATATCAATGGCCACCCACCTTGTCCAATTGGCTCAAAACAACTTTTTAGCAATTTTGGCAATTTACTATTTTTAGCAGGTTTTAACTTCCGGGGCCATTTTAAGGACCTAAATGAAGGTTTTTCGAGATCGAGGTTCTCAATGATATTTGAAATAATAATTGAGCCCCCAAAATGAATCTCCTCTATGATACCTTTCCAACGAGCTATCATATGCCTAAAACGGAGATCGTATACAAAAGTTACGACCCTGGGAAGTTGGTGTACTAACTTACCCAAACGGGGCCCACATGACTTTTGGCACTTCATCTCCTAAGGTTAGGTTTTTGGATGTCTAAGACTTTTGGAATTCCCATTTATTGTAAAAATACCTTTAGAGCCTCATTGTAATCATCTTCTTGCGAATGCGAGTAGCCGTCACATCTCTTCTCAGAGATAAGCTGCCACCATTCTAGCGAGTCTTTCACTCTGTATTTTTACAGTCTTTGTACATTTCTTTCATTAATAGAAATCATGTATTACTGTATATCTGTGTTTATGGTTGCATCTCTGATACATTTATGTTATATTATTGAATATCTGTGATATCTCTGTGCATTTCTTTATTATATCTCCGATCTCATTTCATGCCGAAAATAATCTGGATCAGTGGTATCAAAGCAGGTTGCTCTTGATCATTTTTTCAGTGCATGTCCCTGACGAGGTCCGATTATAGAAATTTGGGTCTCGAGCTTGTCTCTCTTGAATACAATCGCTCTCTCACACCCAAGAAACCCTCAATGGTGGCAGAAAATAAAAACAACGGAGCAGATGATCCTATCAATCTGTTGCTTGAGCAAGCTCTCACGCGACAGAGGGATGAAATGATGGAGAATTTTTCCCACATCCTTCAATGCCTGTCGATAGCATCAGGCGCATCTTCATCAAGTGGCCACTTTGGAGGCACCTCGACTTTCAAGGTACAAGTTGATTTTGATATTCCTGTATTTGAAGGACATATAGATGCAAAAGCCCTAGAAAAATGGTTAACTCTGCTAGAAGGTTATTTCTCTGTTCACAATTTTTCTGACAAAGAAAATATCACCTTCACACTCCTTAAAGTTCTCCCTCAAGTCAAACATTGGTGGGAAACTTACTGGGAGCGAAGTTCCATAGAGGAGTCTGGAATATATGGGGTCGATCCCACTTGGGATTTCTTTTTGGATGCGGTAAAGGAACAGTATTACCCTGTTGGCAACTATGAGGACCAGTACATGAGATGGACCACACTGCGGCAAGAGAGGGGTCAAGCAGTTCCAGAGTTCACCAATACCTTCCATACCTTGCACACCAAGCTGGGTATCAAAGACTCCGAGCGACATTTGGTTCTAAAATACCGTGGGGCTCTACACAGATACATCCAGACTGAAATGGATTTTCTGGACATCTCATCACTCGGTGTTGCTTATCGATATGATGTTAAAATTGAGAAAAAATTTAAGCACCAGAACAAACGGGAATTCAGGTCTGCAAATCCGCAACAACCAAAGTATGACAAAGACGGCCCTAACAAACAGTCTCCCGAAAACCAATCCAAGACACAGGAAAAGAAGGGTCATGGGAAGACAAAGAAAGACACTGGAAAATGGTGCGATTTCCACAAAATCCCCTGGCACAACACCGATGAATGTCGCTCAAAACAGTCATTGGTGGTCGAGATCAAAGACAAGGAGCCGAACCCTGATTCAGAATCCAATTCTGAAAACACTGGTAAAGGACAGATCATTGACACAGACCCCACTGCTATTGTCGCAACCGCATCAATTCAACCAGAAGAACCAACAGATCCCGAAGAGGGGGAACGCCTTTTTCATTCACATATGTGGGTGAAGGGGACCCCGCTGCATTTTATTGTTGATAGTGGAAGCCAGAAGAACCTCATCTCAACAGAGGTCGTCAAACAGTTGGGATTGTCGACAACACCACACCCTCAGCCATAAAACATCGGGTGGCTTCGCCAAGGACGATATCTATGTGTCAGCCAACAATGTCGATTTTCATACGGTATCGAGCCCTTCAAGGACGAGGTATTATGTGATGTTTCCCCACTGGATGTCTGTGATGTTCTCTTGGGCCAGCCATATATGTGGAAGCACCATGTTGTTTATGAGTCTCGACCTCGTAGTGTCATTGTTACTTTGGGAGCTCATCTCTACAGAATACCAGAGGTAGTTCCAACTATTGTTCCACCTAAAAATTATCGCAAGGTAGTATCTCATACTGCAAAATTCAACTTCTTTACAATATGTTCAAAAGGGGAACAAAAGGACACTGCAGCCACTACAACCTTGCCCCAAGCACCTTCTATCCAACAGAAGCAGGTCGACAAGGCTGCATCAAAGTGCAAAGATTCTTTATGCAAATTGTCCTCTCATGTATCTCGACTTGTTGAACAACCTCAACCTCAACAGGTTCGTGACAGATTTCCACAAACTGAGCAGCGCGACATCTCCAACAAGACAGGCAGCTCACCAAGATGCAGATTCAACAAACGCATTTCCCTCTCCCCCGGGAACTCAACGCAATGGAGACCACTGATTCCTAAAGATGGAGGATTGATCCAGGTGGATATCGGTGTCCACCCACCTTGTCCAATTGGCTCAAAACAACTTTCTGGCAATTTTGGCAATTTACTATTTTTAGCAGGTTTTAACTTCTGGGGCCATTTTGAGGGCCTAGATGAAGTTTTTTCTAGATCGAGATTCTCAATGATATTCAAAGGCATAATGTAGCCCCCAAAATGAATCTCCTCGATGATACCTTTCCAACGAGCTATCATACGCCTAAAACGGAGATCGTATACAAAAGTTACGACCCCGGGAAGTTGATGTACTAACTTACCCAAATGGGGCCCACATGACTTTTGGCGCTTCATCTCCTAGGGTTAGGTTTTTGGATGTCTAAGACTTTTGGAATTCCCGTTTATTGTAAAAATGCCTTCAGAGCCTCATTGTAATCATCTTCTTGCGAATGCGAGTAGCCGTCACATCTCTTCTCAGAGATAAGCTGCCACCATTCTAGCGAGTCTTTCACTCTGTATTTTTATAGTCTCTATACATTTCTTTCATTAATAGAAATCGTGTATTACTGTATATCTGTGTTTATGGTTGCATCTCTGATACATTTATGTTATATTATTGAATATCTGTGATATCTCTGTGCATTTCTTTATTATATCTCCGATCTCATTTCGTGCCGAAAATAATCTGGATCAAGTAGTGGTACACAGTTACTACAATTCCATCCAATAGATCAGAACAGTGTCGATCCATAGTAGTACACAACTATTTTCCAGTGGTACACAACCACTCCTAGTGGCGCACAACTACTATTTAGTGACACACAGTCACTACCAGTGGAACACATCCACCATGGTAGTACATAGCTATTTTCCAGAGACATACAGTCTCCATTGCAATCAACTAATAGCTACACAAGATATAACCATGTAGTACAATAGTCTCTTGGAATCAAATCATATCATCATCTGCATCAACTCTCAAGGCCATACTATATCTGAGTAATCGAGCATGTTGCTAAATAAGTCATGTGTTGAACTTAGTGCACTCAGCAGAGTGTCTCGCATAAATAACTCACTCAACAGAGCGATACATGGACCATCCTTCTAATCCGAACATACGTCCTAGAAGAATGATTGTCCCAAAAGATGATGAATTTTTTGCAATGGGATACAAGGACCATTCTTCTAATCCTGACATACGTCCTAGAAGAATGTCAATCCTCCCAAATGATGAAATCCACGCCATGGGCTACAAAGACCATTCCTACAAGAATGTCAATCTCATACTATTTTCTAATCGGGTCACCATATGTACCATAGATATCAATCTTTACCCATATGTGCCTTAGAAAATATCAGTCTAGTATCAACCACCCTAATCGAGACGCCATATCCTTAGGGGGAGGACTATTCAATCTGATTGGGCCATTAAATGTGCCTTAGGAGAATATCGGTCCTGGACCATTTTCCTAATCAGGCCACAATCTGTGCCTTAGGAAAATAGTAGTCCATGATACTTCAACAATTTGTCAACTTGGACCATTCTCCATAGGGAAAATGTCAATCCACCAGCAATTTGTTCTTCCTAGACCATTCTCTGCCTAAAGAATGTATGTCCACCATTCTAGTCCCAAATAATACTGCATGAGACAAATATCCTTCATATCAAATTCAAAGGATAACTCCCTCTTACATAGAATAATGAGAGGCTCTACACCTGTCAAAAACAAATCATCAACATATAGTAGCAAGATCATAGATGCATCATTCACAACCTTGTAATAAAGGTTTGGATCAGCATAGCTCTTGGAAAATCCAAGTCTCGTCAAGTAACTATAAATTTGTGCATACCAAGCTCTTGGAGCTTGCTTGAGTCCACACAAGACATTTTTTAATCTGCATACATGGGTTTCTCTCGGGTGTACCTCAAAACCTTGAGGTTTCTCTATGTACATCTTTGAAGACGTGTCAAGGCGGAAATTATTCTCACCTCCCAACTTCCACTGAAAGCACATCTTTGAAGACGTGTCAAGGCTCCAACAAGTGTAGGATTTCTAGAACTAGCAGTAGCTACCATTTTATCTGCATCTAACATCATCAGAGCTGTGCCAGGAGGCGTAGCAGATTCCCAAGCATACTCAGATGTAGCGTAATTTGCATTCTCTCTTAGGAACCAGACTGTTGCCTGTACTAATCGTTGCAATGCCAATGCAGACTTTGGATCTGATGCGGAAATTCGATCTATAGACGTAATTCCATCAATAGATCCAGGTTGGGGGTGGTGGTAAATCAAGGACTACAGTAACTGCCTCTAGAGCTGTGTGCTTTCCATGGGTAGTCTTTTTTATCTTTCAACAGAGCAACCAAGCAATTTCACTAGATTCCTGTTTTGAACACAACTGATGAGATTTGCTTCGTTCAGAAACTCAGCGTCGCCTTGCCTTGAACCGAGATTCAATCATTTAACCGCAACCTCTCTGCCGTTGGGTAGAACCCCTTTAAAGACACATCCAAAACCACCTTCCCCAAGTTTGTTCTCCATCTTAAAATTGCAAGTAGCTTCTCTCAAAATATCGTACTTGAAAATGAACTCGAGATTGATTATAGTTCGAGATAAGATAACTTCTTTGGTTCCAGAAATCCGGTCCCGACGTCTCAGGCGAGAGGAAAAATACCACATCCAAAGGCCTCTAGTTGCAATTAATCCAAGCACAGCAGCTATTACGTCCATAATTATCCAAAGAACATTGCCTTTAGATGTTGGAGGGCCCTTCCCCGGCTGTGGCTGCGGCGGCAGGGACGGCGAGAGATTGCTTCTATTTTTGCTCTCTGGCAATCCAGGACTTTCTCCTTCCGTATTTGGTGAGAGAACAGATGCGTTGAAAAAATTATAAACCTCATAACGCAAATAGCAGTTCTCAGATCCGAATTGTGCCCCGGGAGTTCCACTTCCGCATAAGAATATATCTTCGGTGGCTTCAGTTAGGCACGCTCTGCAGTTTGTCCGGGACAAATCTCTCCAACGATCAAAATCGAACCCATGACACTACCTAAATGGAGCTTCTCGTCAAAGATTATGGAACTCATGACGGCCACGATTATGAGGAGTAATGGAACAAACATTGTCGCAAACAGAGGCTCTTTTCGCCAAATGCACCATGTTATTATACCGATCGCTATTCCAGATGCCACAACTCCCGAATAGACTGCAGTCAGAAACTTGATATGCCACCCTATGACCCACACAGGAGGACGATCTCGTTCAAAAATTAGGGTTAGAACAGCCGATTGTATTGTGGTCAGAAAACGCATCAGGGCTGCGCTAGAAGATTTAGCCGAATATCTTGTACTCAGTTTAGCCTGTACAATAAACCCAGCTGACAAACTAATACAACTGGCGACGATCAACAGGGAGCCCTTAGTCAGATTCTCAGAATCGGATCCATTATTATTGGTGTTGAGTTCTCTTGAAGCGTTTCCGTATTCAATGTAAGGTAACGCCTCTGAGCGAAATCATTCTTGTTACGAAATGGATATCGAACCACTCCTTCTGGAATGCGGCTGTCGCGTTGATTCTCGGCAGGTTCTTACATTTCTTCTCTAAAAATCCTTAAACGCGCAGACTGTTTGAGTTTGGCAGGCCAGACTAGACTGCACCGCGAAGAGACAAACCCAATAGTGGGAGGCCATGCATTTGCCAATGAACAATGACATTTGTCCTTAATACGAATCCCTGACATAGTCGTGGACCCCTCAGGTAGGTTTTAGATTTTGCGTCGTCTCAAGGAAAGAACATCTCCTTCATAATACCGGTGCCATAGTTTTCGATATGTTGATTCCAAACCATGAACAAAGTTATGTCCATCTTAGACTTCAGCATCCGTTCCCGAAGACACATCCTTAGAGATGAAAGCAATGGAATGTCATAAGCTAACTCCAATGCATTGCCGACATACTCATCTTCAGTTTGAGCAACTAAATTTGTCAAACCAACTTGGTGCAGAAGGCTTACACCCACATTGTGAGCATGCACAGACCCTGCCATGGTAACACATGGAACGCCCATATACAATAATTCGCATGTGGTGGTCTCTCACTTCACAACAAGTCGTGATGTAGGCATCGCACACAAAATCCTTGCCCATACACGCAAAACTCGCAATGTTATCTTGGCGAGATTATTGAGGCTTCCAAAGGTGATGAATCCATTAGAAAGGGCTGGTGTTTCTACAACAGGCCTTGCTTCTGGAGATGGTGTATAGCCGAGGAAACATCCAGGCAATCTTACAAGCTCTTCCACATGCTTATGTCCTGTGTCTGAAGGATCTGCCAACGAGTCTGTAAATTGATAGTCAATGGTCGGCAAACCAGTTGTATTTGGATAACCAATCCATGTAGCCTGTACTGGAGCAGGCCTTCTTCTCATCAATTCCATATATATCTCGCCAAAGCCCACCTTTCTTCAAAACTCTTTCTCTAAACCTATGTGTCTTTGCATCTGCCTTAACAACTGCAGAATAAACGACCACCTTGTAATTTCTATAATCATGGCATGCAAGAGGCGCTTCTATGAAATATGAGACTGAATGTGTGAAGTAATCCGGTGATACGTAACCAATAACTAGTGATCGTTCAGGGTCCTTAGGATTATCCCAAGTAGTGTACTGAGGATAGAGATTCATAACCGTTTACCCCATTCCCTGTGTGCAATATAAAGCTTATCATCCTCGCCCTCATAGATGTAGTTCATCGCTAGCAAGCGATTTTGACCAGCATTGCGAGAGTCTGGATCAATTTGCAAGCACTGCTCATATGCCTCTATCGCAAGTATGATATTACCTACATCCCTGTGCAAAACCCCAATGTCGAAATGTTTGTTGAAGAGATATCTGCAATGTCTTAAGCTTTTGCATCCAAATCTTCTGCAAGCAATAAGCTCGCTTGTAGATAAAGGCAGAAACGAGTGTTGTCTAGTCACGGAATTGATGCCTAAGGATCTTCGTAGCTTTATCAACGAGAATTCTTCTCAATAAGTCCTTATTACGATATGTAAGCAAGATGAGACTACCAAATCCCACTGCATTCATATCTAGTAGACTATTGATTTTCTCAGCATCATCAACGTCATCCAGAACAATCAGAGCTTGGAGCCCTGGTAGACGACATTGCAAAATATCCTTTCTATGGACGGGATTATCAATATGCAAACCATGTGTTGTCAAAAACATTATAGAAGCAACACCTTGCTGCAAAATTTTCCACGATAAATCTTCTAAAACCAGGTACCTTGGGCAGCATAGTCGAATTTAATCTTTGTTACAACAACTCCATTGAGAAAAGAGGTCTTTACATCCATCTGATGTAAACTCCAACCCATGGATATTGCAAGAGATATGATGGCTCTAAGATAGGTGTATCCGGCAACTGGAGCTAACGTCTCATCATAGTCTTCTCCCTCCTATTGGGAGAACCCTCTAGCCATGAATCTTGCCTTGTATTTATCGATACTCCCATCTACTGCATGTTTTATCTTGTAAACCCATTTTGAAGTTACTACAAACTTTCCTTCAGGTCTAGGTACAATTTCTCATACATCATTTTTCATGATGGATTGATATTCTTCCATCATAGCTTCCTTCCATTCTTCTTGACTCACAACCAAAGATCCTCAAGCATTCAACACTTGGCTTCTTTCCAAAGAAAGATTCTTCTAGAGTCATGTTCTTCAATATATGATGAAGACTTCTATTTTGGATATATACGGCTATCATAATTGCTTCTCCCCATAGAAACATGGATAGATTATGGTCATTCATCATTGCCTTGATATATTCTTCAATGGATCGGTTCTTTCTTTCTACTACATCATTTTGTTAAGGATTGTATGGGAAAATTAGCTCCCTCCTAGTCCTGGCTGCTTTTCAAAAAGAAACAAGCTCCTTGGAGGTGTATTCTCCTCCATTATTATATCTTGATTTTCTTGTATCTGAGTGAATGATGTCCAAAAACTCCTTTTTCTTTCCACGCTTCCTTTAGAAATGGTACTTGGTGAGATCACCTTCCTCACCACTTGATGGAATCATCTGCTCCATGTTTGCAACTGTCATTGTAGCTCCTTCTTAGAGCTATCGCCTGTGACCTTCCTGGAAAAAGAACAACAAGATCAAAAGTATTTCCAATAGCATTTTCATATAAACATATATATGGTAACAAGGATCATAGAATTACCATGGTGACCTTCCTGGGAACAAGAAATATCTCCTAGAGGAGATGTTAGTTCATCAAACAAGTGCAATAAGCATCTATATCAATAGTACTTACATGCAACCAAGTATACCTAATAGTAATAGAATCTTTCAAATATTGTTTTCACAACTATAGTGTTTACTTGTACTATAGCAACTATCAAACTTGAATTGTGCAAATTGAAACTTAACAATTTGATCAATCAAACCTAGAACCTGGAGCCTCAACTGCTTGTTCCTCTGAATGTATTGAATCCAAGATCATTGCTTGGGCAAGGTCTCTTGTACATTCCCTGCAAAACATACTCATGCTTTGTTGGACAATATAACATAAAAATCATATACAAGTGCATACCTTTGAAATTTGTAGTATCGTTCAACGTGTCTTCTAATCTAGAACTAAACACCATCTTGAAAAGAAGAGGTTAGAAATTGAATAAAAAAGGTTCAATAATTAGAACAAGCTAGAAACCCTGAAATTTCAACTTTGACCACAAAATCAATTTTTGACCAAAAGTCAACCTTTGACTTTTTGACCAGTCAACCATTGACTTTAACTTTGACCAAAAACTCAAACTTGAAATTTTTGTTGGTTGAGGACACCAAAGAGTGCGCTAGGCTAGGGCGCACTAGAATATCCAAAAATTAGGTCCAACGCTTCAATTAAGGTCCCCAAAGAGTTGGATTAGGGTTTGTTACAATTGCAAAATCAGAAACCCTAGTTGCAGCTGCAACTGGTGCTACAACAAGCTTGACAAAGAACTCTCACTCTACCTTCTAGTGGTTAGAATGTTCTGAAGGTAGTGTGGGCCCATAACCTATTAAAATATTCAATGTTCTCGTTTAACCATAGACAATATCATAATATTATCACCTAACCATAGGCACGCAGCCACCCTCGAGCACCATAACCTTTACTAGATAGAATGATTCTAGAAGCAACACTAGAACCAACAGATAACCAAGAGAGCACATCTTTCTCCAAAGATAGCTCACCAGACATAAAGTCCCAAAAAACCACAGAACAAGAACAATACTCAATTACAGCAGTTGCAGTTGTAGTTACCAAGAATACCACCAAAAATATCAAGATACCACCAAGAATGTCACCAAGTATATCACCAAGAGATACTAGTAGAAGTTAGGGCGCATATCTTAGGCTAGATATTGCTAGAGAGATAGACCAAGAATCACCCCAGATGATCCACATTCCATTCTTGCAGTTGCAGCTCCAAACTTGTGTTATGCTTGAGAGAGTGAGTGAGTACAAATGAGCTCAAGCGCCCAGTATTTATAGTGGTTCTTGTCACATGTTTGGGCCGACTTGTCCTTTTATAGGCTAGTACTTAAATATTATATTCTAGCCAAAGGTTACACATGGAGGTTAATACCTCTCGCAGCTACCATAATATCAACACCTCAGTCGTGTGAGTCTTACCCAAATTTAATGAAATTGTGGCAAATTGTTCTTACTCTTCTTGCTAGCATAGCTAATTGTGAAAAAAGATTATTTAAGTTTAATAGTATAAAAATGATGATGGATCTAGACTCTCTAGAAACATTAGACACTTTGATGTATTTATCTTTATCAGCACCTCAATAATTACATGAGGTAGATTGGAACACAATTTATGAAACTTGGACAGATAACCTCTTTCACTACATGAAGGTCAAAATACGTTATTCAATTTTGTAATGTCCAATATTTTTAGTAATGCATTTAAATGAATATTTTATGTCAATAAAAATATTATCACTATATATATTTAATTAACAAAAATTAAAGTTGTGTCAAATTATTTGAATTTAATTTAATGGTTAAGGAGTTATGTTTAATAATGATAACTTAAAATTTTAATTTTTACAATTAATAGATTGTAAAATTATCATTTTATACATAAAATTTTAAATTATTTTTCTTTTTCATATAAAAATGATAATTTATTTTAACTTGTCAAAATTGAAATCTCTTCCTTCAAATTTGATCTCTGCTCATGTCTTTTATTTTACTCTCGTATAGTTTCTATAATAATAATAATAATAATAATAATAATCTATTTTTAAGGTCACCGCCAAGCCACACCAAATTGGTGTATGAGACTCCCTTCTTTGCGGGACAAGCCAAGCCACACCAAATTGGTGTATGAGACTCCCTTCTTTGCGGGACAAAGGTCACAGCCAAGCCACACATGAGCCAAGCCACACCAAATTGGTGTATGAGACTCCCTTCTTTGCGGGACAAAGGTCACAGCCAAGCCACACATGACCTTATGAGGTATTGAACTTATGACCTCTTAAGAGGAAACACATGTTCTTAACCATTAGACCTATCTATCTATCTATTTGCATTTCAAATTAAAATCCCTTCAAATTTAATCCATGCTCATGTCTTTTATTTTACTCTCATGATGAGATTAGTTTTTGTCTTTATTGCAATCGGAGTAGTTTATTTTTAGAGTGTCCACTCACTTCGTTGTTTACATTTCCAGTGGTCTACAGCTTCAAAATCAGTTGAGGAAAAGATAATTTTCCCATTTTTTTTCCTCCATGCCACTACATAAAAACAAATGCTTTAGTGAATATGCCTACTCTACCCATTTCCCTTAGTACGGAGGTAATTCCATTGCCATGCCCAAAAAAAAATTAAAATTATCATTTCAGAGTCCAGTGTCACAAATCCTTCTAATTTTCAGAGTCCATTGTCGCAAATACTTTCTGCAGTAAACTCAGAAGTCTTATGTTAATAACAAACAAGTCAAATGATGTAAAGAACGTGCAAATGTCAAATGCGTTGTTAAATAACACAAGATTATAAGAATAATTCACCTCTGAAATATACAGATAAAAATTATGTGTTCCCATTGTAAAATGTCCCAGCATACAACCATTTAATGCTAGTATAATGATTAGACGATTTGCATCTAGATGTTTTTGGGGGGGTGTTTTGTCTTGTTTACATAGTAGAAATAAAAAAAGGAAAGTTGTTTGCCACCCTTGACTCTTCAGTTGCAAAGCAATTGTTCAAATAGATATATGTCTCTTTGGTGGAAATTGTAGAGGAAAAAAGCATGGAGCTGGAAATGTAATAGGCTAGAGGAAGAGAAGGGCTTAGAAGGGAGGTAAAGTGGTCAGTATTCAGAGAAGTGCCATTGGAATAGCATACTATTATTGTCTCAGTAGCAGAGGCAGGGGTTTCATTTTTAGCAAATCCAAAAGACAAGAATTTGTTTTGATCTTCTCAATACACAACAGTTTATGTACATATTAATACATAAATCCTTGTTCATTCATCTTAGTATTTCATCTTGTGTTTGATAATCTGTGTAAGTTTTTGTAAACTGGCAGAAATCTATTATGTTTTAAATTGTGCTGCAAGTACTCTATTTTGCCCAAATTTTTAACATGGTATCGTTGAGTATTGATTGTTGCATAAGAAATTTCTAGATACATTGGGAAAATACTTTGTTGAAGATTGGCCTTAACTGTCACAGCAGACCAGCGATTGGTGGAGCGATGGAGCGATGTGATGGAGTGAGTTTCAACCTATGGCAACTCCAAATGAAGATGTTGCTATTGGACAAGGACTTGTACAAAATTGTGGATGGTCCAAAGCTCAAGTCTACCACACGAGTTGAAGAAATAAGAAAATGGAAAGTTATAGATAATAAGGACCCTTGACAATATTTTTGGAATTTAAGTGATAATGTAATATTACATGTAAGGGGAGAAAATAACACAAAGGATGCATAGGATAATTTGGAGAAAGTAGATAAGAAGAAAAATATGTCTACTAGACTTCCGTTTTTTTCCACATGAAGAAGGTATCACAAAGCATGGCCTCATACATAAACTATTGCAGATACCTCATGGACCAGTGGGCATCATGTGGTGCAGAGGTTATGAAAATGTTGTTACACCTCTTTTCAGAGGTCTACTAGAGTCATATGAAAAGATGATTTTTTGGGGGACAAGTCCATTTTAACTTTGCAGAAAGAATGTACATATTTGATGCAAGAATAATATAGGAGAAAGGATGTGAGATTGATTTCGGAAGGATCAACATCTACAGCCTTGTTTTCGTCAAGCAAAAAAGTCAAAAACAAGAAGGGAGAAGGCAGTTGACGCCAATACTAGCCAAAACCAAAATCTTCCAGGAAACCAACTTTCAATAGAAACAACACAAATTTCATATTTTTCAAATGCAATGGTGGGAGGGAATTTCAAGGAAAAATTCCCAAAGTTAAAATCGAGGAGGAATCAAATGGTACATCTCGCGAGAAATATTCCTGGTAGGAAGATATGTGAAACTTGGTGATGATAGAAAGCATGATATCGAGGGCCAAGGAACAGTCTCACTTCGGTTGTTAGATAGTGCATACAAAGAAATACACAATGTGAAGTATGTGATAGGCCTGACCAAAAACTTGTTGGTTGTAAGTAAAATCACTGACGTTGATTTGCTTGTGCAATTTAGTTCAACCAATTGTATTTTCAGAAATTCGGTAGGATAAGTAGTTGTCAGATGAAGGAGGATTGAAAAACTGTATAAACTAAGTGTGCAGGTATTAGGAGTGGTGTCGGCATCCATGATTGATGTAGTTGATGAAGTGAAAGAGACCATCACTTGGCATCACAAGTTTGGGCATGTTGGAAAAGAGTCTTTAAAAGTTTTGATTGATCAGCACTTGGTGGATGGACTCGAATTTGTGATTTGTTGGATGGAGTTGAATTTG
The DNA here is from genome assembly GCA_009831015.1 of Picea engelmannii. Taxonomy (NCBI): domain Eukaryota; kingdom Viridiplantae; phylum Streptophyta; class Pinopsida; order Pinales; family Pinaceae; genus Picea; species Picea engelmannii. Next base: position 60,807 of record ML781117.1, on the reverse strand, counting down.
TGAGGGATGCAAACTTGGGGAGCAAAATAGTCAGTCATTTTCCAAGGACGTAATGACTACTGCAGGAGCTCTGATGGAATTGATGCACTTAAACATCTGCGGGTCGATGCAGGTGTTGTCACACTTATATGTGATTTTTCAAGCAGGTGTTTGTTTATTTTCTGAAAAATATATCAGATGTCTTTTAGCATTTTAAAGTGTTTAAAACCTTTGTGGAAAAACAGCTAGGAAGCCCGTTGAAACTAAAAAAAACTAAGGTGTGACAGTTGAGGAGAGTACATATTAAAGGCGTTCAAGAATTATTGCATTCATGAAGAGATCAAGTTGGAATACATTGCCCCATATTCTCTGCAGTGGAGTGGGGTAGTAGACAAAAATACAGGCATCGTTGGACAGTGCAAGGTGTATGTTTAAAAGTTCTGGAGTACTCAATGTATTTTGGTATTTTGGGCAGAAGCAGTGGAAACAACAGCCTATGTCCCAGACAAGTTGTAATGCCTTAAATGGATTAATTAATAAATTTAATTAAGTAATTTATTTTATTCATTAATGTATTAAAATTAATTAAATCATTAAATCATAAATTTAATTAAGTCAATTAGATTATTTAATTAGATTTTATCATTATTTAATTAATGGATTAAATAGAGAATTTATGAGGAAAGGATAAGGGTAGATAGAGAATTTATGATGGGAGGGGAGGTTGGATGGGGATAAGGAAGGGGGAGTTGGTCATTTGGACGTTCGATAGAGAGAGAGGAGATAAGAAAAATTAGGAGAAAGAGTTTCGATTGTGAGAGGAAAGAAGAAAAATTAGGAGAAAGAGTTTGGATTGTGAAATCTTGGAGGTATACGAGATTGGAGAGGCTTTGTTCCTAGTTGGTTGGGAGAAAAACATTTTGTTTTCTGGGAGGAAAACAATTTGTTTTCAGGTAGTTTCAGGCAAGTTAACAACATGCAACAACTAAAATTCTTCAACGGGTATTTTAAAATTATTATTGTTTTGCTCTAAATCAAAATTATATATATATATATATTGAAATTATGTTGTGAATGTGAAATTTGATAATTTAATTTGCTAGAAATTATATATATTTATTATTTAGCTATGAAGCCCTTGGAGG
>ML781116.1:662046-692193 GCA_009831015.1 Picea engelmannii | reverse complement strand
AGCCAGGGCTCATACATAACTAGATACCTTTGTCCTACAAATGGTTCGAACCTAATGACTCCTTGGTACATTTTAGGAGAATTCCTAAAATACCATAAATTAGACTTAGAATTATTATGACTATTGATCCATTTATACAAAATTTACTCATACAAAGGACTTGACCTGATATATCTAGAGAAACACTCAAAACATGGACCGACTGCACATTCTTTACACACTAGGACCCAGTAAAATCCTTATGGTGCCGAATTTGGAGGCCAACTGGACCTGTTGGAACATATTTGATCTCTATTGAACATCTTGATGTTTTTATATTGATGTCTTGGCTCTAGATTCTCTGGAGTGAAGTCTTTGGCTTTTCTCGTCAGAAGATCTGCAAAGCAACTATATTTACCGGGCTTATATTTATGTTAAAATCATAGCCATCTAAACATAAAATCCATCTAAGGACTCTGTTATTTCCTTATTCTAAGTCTCTGGTTTGATACCATACCCTTCATATGTTTTAAATATGTTCTAATAGTTAAGTGTACGATTTTCAAGAATAGTCTAAATCTTTTGATTCCATTCTTTACTGCCAAAATTTCTTTATGAGATGAAGGATAACTAATTTCAGGACCTTTGAAGCATCTCATACATACAAATTTGTTCACGCTTGGTATGATTTTGCAATAAGATACCAATGCAAACTTCGTCAGAAGAAACTATCTCTAGAACAAAAGGAAAATTTATGCCAGGATGATGTAGACAGGGAAGGTTTTGTATTTTCCGTTTGATTATCGGAACAACTCTAGTCATACTATCATTCCATGCAATCTCTTTATTCAACCTTTTTTTGTAGACACTTGATGTCTTTAGCTCTATTTTCATAGAAATTTCTATTGTAGTTTAAACTACCAAGAAACCTTTGTAATTGCTTTCTATCAAGAATTTGGTTTGAGAATTATGACAGTGCTTTCAAGACATGCTCTTGAAGTTCAACTTTTCCTTGTGATAGGATCAAACCAAGATATTCTATCCCGGTCTTGGAAAATTCCAGCTTTGATTTACTTAGAGCAACTCCATGCTTATACACCTTGTCATTTACCCGCTCAAGATGTTGTTTATGCTTGTTCATGTCTAAAGAGAAAACAAGAAGATCGTCAATCTATACAATCACATAATCCAAATCTTTAAATACATCTTCCATCCTTTTTTGAAACTCGGATGGAACATTCTTCAATCTAAAAGGCATCACTTGCCGTTGACATTGTTCATGTGGGAAAACAAAAGTTGTTTTGAACATGTCTTGGGAATGATCCCAATCTACCAGAACACACTCTTAAGATCAAATTTACTAAAGATAATATTCCCAATCTTCGCAAACAATGATTCTTTGGAAGGTAGAGGGTACTAGATTGGGAATAATGCATTATTCAGGGATCTATAATTTATTACCATTCTTGGTTTACCTCTTTTCTTTTCTGAATGTTTATTTACATAGAACATAGGGCTTTCCCATGAAATTTTGCTGGGTTCTATCAATTTTCTTTTCAACAAATTTGCAATTTGTTGTTTGCAGTAATCCATTTATGATGGTGACATATGATTTGCAAAGACCTTTTGTGGAAGCTCATGATAATCTTCTTTATATGGAAAATCCACAAAATATTGCTCTCTCATCCAGAAGGCATCTGGATAGTCTAAGGTGCAATCATTTTCAAGATTCTCCTTAATGTTATGGATTACCTCTAGTCCATGTAATTTTGCATGCCTTATTATTTTGTTCCCGAAACCACAAAAAACTTCTTTTAATCTATTCTTTTAATCTATTTCATCAGGTATGCTGTTTTGAACTCCGTTCTCATAATTCGTCTTGCTTGGTAGAGTCACTTCTTTCCCTTGGATTGTGAATTTTACAATGCCATGACTAACTGCCATAGGAATATATTTATTCACATAATTGTGGCAAAGAAGGATGTTAGAACCTGTGTCAAAGCAATATAAATTTACAATGGTTCTGAGACCATTAATGCATAGAGGGAAGTCATGAGCGAAGCCTATGATATGAATGTTAGTTTTTTTTACAACAATGAAGGAAATTTGGATAGGTTTCCAATAGAATTTAGGAATGACATCAAACTTGGCACATGAATTCATAACACCCGTATCTAGTTGTACATCCAAAGAGTATTGATTGTATCCTGAAACTTTTATGGCAATTGAAATTACTAACTTGTCATCAAGACCTTTACACTATGGTAAGAAAGACATGATAGACCATTCTTTTGGGATCAATGACTTTGCTTCATCTTCTCTCATACTATTTTGAGGAGGACCAAATAAATCATTTAATCCTTGACTGATGTCTTGCTCTTGCATTTGATCAATTTTCCCCTTAAGTTCTTCTAGTTCTTCTTTGTTGAATAAATTGTCATTGATGTCAAAGGTAAGTAAGTAAATCAAATATAAATGTGGCTTTAATAGATACAAAAGTGGAAAAGTTAAGTGGAAGTGGAGTTTACGTAAAAGTGGAGTAAACATAAAAATAGATTAAAAAAAAGGTAAAAGTGAAAGTGGAGTTTACGTAAAAGTGGAGTAAAACATGAAAATGGATTTAAAAAGGTAAAATTTAATGTGCACATGGTATTTGCACATGGATTTAAAAACCATGGTGGTATTTTACCCATGGTATGGTAAAAAGGTGAATTAAAAATAAAAAAGGGAAAAAATAATAATTATTTAATAAAAGTCACGAAAGCTTATGGTAAAGTATAAACGAAGAGGGTTATGAGAAAAAATGTGTGTGGGTGTTAAATGTAATATTCTTATGCATACCATTTGAGGAGTGACAATTGAATATCATTCAAGAAGCGACGATTAAATATTAGCGAGTGCTGAGCATATTTGGCGAAAGAAAAACGAGTGAGAGTTGAGCAAATCTTGTGAAAGCAGAAGAAGAAAATGTCGAGCAGATCTGGCGAAAGAAAAAGGGGTGAGCGATTTGGAGAAAGTAGAAGTAGCAAACACAATGCAAATTTGGTGAAAGAAAAATGAGTGAGTGATATGGAAAAAGGAGAATAAGTGAGTACAATGCAGATTTGGCAAAACCAAAAGTTACAAACAACAGAGGGGATTGGTGTCTCTTGTAGGTCGATGCCTACAAAAAATAGAGGGGATTGGTGTATCCAGTAGGTCGGTGCCTACAAACAACAAAGGGGATTGGTGTCTCCTGTAGGTCAGTTCTTACAAACAATAGTGGAGATTGATGACTATAGTAGGTTGGTGCCTACAAACATTTGTAATAGTAGGTTGGTGCCTACAAATTAATTAAAATAATTTTTTGTGGTTTTTTCTTGAAAGGGTTTCCACGTTAAATATTGTGTCTTCTGGTTGTTTTATATATGTGATTGCATCATTATGGTTTATGAATGTTAAAAAGAAAAAGAGAGCCTTAAACTAATTCACCCCACCCTCTCAGTATAAGTGTGTGCTCAACAATTGGTATCAAATCCGGTTCCTTCATAAACAATCCAACCACTTGGAGGTAGATCTCAGAAGCACACATGGCCAGTCAGGAAGGTTTTTTTACAAACATGGCTCCGTTGTTTGATGGAACAAACTATACCTTCTGGAGTATAAGGATGCAAACATATCTAATGGCCCTTGGTTTTGATATTTGACAATCGTTCATGACTAGTTATATAGCCCAAAAAAATCCACCAACAGATGTGGCCGGGAAAAAGGCTAGCGAAAATGATGCAAAATCCATGAATGCCATCTTGTGCGGACTGTTAGAATCAGAGTTTGTCAAAGTAATGCATTGCAAATCAACAAAAGAAATTTGGGACAAACTTCAAAACATCCATGAAGGCAATGACAAGTTCAAGAAGGCTAAGCTCCAAACTCATAGAAGCCAGTTCGAAAGTCTAAAGATGAAAGAAGAAGAAAATGTTGTAGCCTCTCTCCTTCATGTGGACGAAATTGTTAACACTATCAAAGGACTTGGTGAAATGGTCACAAAGCCAATGATTGTGCAAAAGGTGTCGAGGTCACTCCCTTTAAGATTTAATGCCAAAGTTTCCACCATTGAGGAAATAAAGTATCTCTATCAATTAACAATGGATGAATTGCATGGGATCTCACTGCATATGAAATTAGCACTGAAAAGGAAAAACCATAAAAAATGTAAGCAACTTTCAAAGCCTCAAAGAAGAGGAAGAACAAAGAGCAAAAATCAAACAATTGTTCTAGCTGTGAATTAGACGCAGAGGAAGCAAATTTTGTGAGAAAACTAAAAAAGGGATCTAACAAATACAAAGGTAAGTTGCCCTTTAAATGCTTTAACTGTGGAAAAGTAGGACATTTTGCTGCTAAGTATTCATATGCGAAAAATGAAAGTAGTGATGATGAAGACGACCATAACGTAAAGAACAAACATCATAAAAAAAAAATAGCCACAAACAGGACAAGCATGAAAAAAAGAACTCTTATAAGCAGAAGAAGATCCTCTACTCAAAAGGGGTCAGTGACTCATCTAAAGAAAGCAATGAAAACAATTCTGATAGTGATAGAGAAGAAACTATTTTTATGGAAATCAAAACAAATATTGATGAAGACAAAGGGAAAGATATGATGGATTCAAAATAAGAGGAAAATGATGAAACAGAGGGAGAAGTGGATTTTGAAGAACTCATCTGTGCCTTAAGAGAAATAAAGAAGCTAAGGAAAACAAATTTGAAACAAAAGGAACAACTACAAAAATACGAAGAAGAGGATCGTGATTCAAAAGCCAAAGTGTCACAAAGCCTTGAAGAATCAGAAAAGATTATCATAAGACTAAAAGTTCAATTAGAAGAAGCAAGAAGGATAGATGAAGTGGTGAGAATTCAGTTGGAGGAAAAATAAGAAAGTTGCGAGAAGCTAGAAGCTGAACATGTTTCCTTAAGAAAAGATTTGGAAAAGTCAATTGCTCAGTTCAACAGAAGCTTGAAGTTTGAAAAGAGTGCCAAAACCTTAGATCATATCATCAATTGTCAAAGGTCACAATTTATTAAGACGGGTCTTGGTTATGATAAGAGTCAGATGACCACCAAATAAGATCCAAACGCTGTAGGGCCATTAAAGAAAGTAAATGAAGAAAAAACTGAAAGCTATGCCAATGTACTCAAAAGTTCCATCAATGATGAAGACAACAATAAGAAAGAAAATAATGTTTTGCAGAAAGTTGAAATTTCTCCTAAGGAAAACAAGGAAGGATTCAAAAGATATTTCCCACCAAGGCGGCCTCACATGAATTGGTACCAAAAATCTTTCTTTGGCTATTGCTTTTGCTGTAATAATTTTGGTCATAAAACAATACATTGTAGAACACATACAAGAAATAATCATGTATGGAACAAATACACGAATGCTTATGGATTCTCAAACAAAAGTTGTAATTCATTTGTGCCTTTATTTGATTACAATGTTGTATGCTATAAATGCAAAAACTATGGGCACACAACATGGTTTTGTAGAAGTAACCTTGTGGAAACTCCTAGACAAAACAAAGATGTGGATACCCTTGTCAAACAAAAGAAATAACTCATAGGATTTTGGAAAAGGAAGCATGAACAAGAGATGTAGGAGGAGGAATCTATGCTTGTGCAAACAACCCTTTATGCTCAAAACAAAGGAAACCAATGGTACGTTGACAATGGACTCTCAAGCCACATGACATGTGACAAGAGTAAGTTTCTCACTTTGAAAGAAGTTAATGGAGACATTGTGACATTTGTAAGTGACACTACCACAAGTATAGATGGAAAAGGTACTCTAAATATCCATAATGGAAAGACTAAAACATAAAATATTTTGTATGTTGATGGTCTAAAACACAATCTTCTCACTGTTAGTCAAATGTGTGATCAATGATACAATCTCACATTTAATTCTCAAGGTTGTGAAATAAGGAAGGAAGGCTCAGGAAGATTAGTGGAAAGTTCATATAGAATATCAAATAATGTATATATCCTCAATGAGATCCAAGGAGAAAAGTTCCATATGAGACAAACAAATGAAATTTGGTTATGGAATAGAAGAATGGGTCATATAAACTTTGATAATCTGATAAAAATCAGCGCTAAACAAGCAGTGAGAGACATGCCAAATATTTCTAAACCTTCAAACACTCTTTTCAAGCAATGTCAGCATGGAAAACATACAAGAACAAGCTTTAAATCAAAGGAATACTCAACAACGAAGCCATTGGAACTCGTTCGTACAAATCTTTGTGGGCCTACAAGAACACAAAGTCTACAAGGTGAATTATTTCATGTTGCTCATTGATGTTTATTCTAGAATGACATGGGTTACATTCATAAAAGAAAAATCTGAAGGTTTTGAGAAGTTCAAAGCATTCAAAGCCTTGGTTGAAAAGGAAACTGATTTGAAAATCAAATGTTTGAGATCAGACAGAGGAGGTGGGTTTATCTCAAATGAATTTGAATAATTTTGCGAGATTCATGGGATAAAAATACATTTCTCAGCTGCAAGAACTCCACAATAGAATGGAGTGGTAGAAAGAAAAAAATGAATTGTACAAGAGATGGCAAGAACAATGTTGAATGAAGCCAAGCTATCATACATGTTTTGGAGAGAAGCAGTCAATACCGCAATTTACATTTTGAATAGAGGGAAAATCAAATTCAACAACAACAAAACACCTTATGCATTATGGAAAGGTAGACTAGCAACAATTAAATACTTCAAAGTTTTCAGAAGCAAGTGCTACATAAAGAGAGATGATGAGGATTTGGGAAAATTTGACTCTAGAGCTGATGAAGGTATATTTCTTGGTTATTCATCAAGAAACAAAGTCTACAGATGTTACAATATAACATTACACAAAATCATAGAGAGTGCCAATGTAAAAGTTGATGAAGTAGGGAACCAAAAGGTGAAAACACAAGTAAATGTTCAAGCAGATGATCGAGGATGCAAAGAAGAAAAAGAAGAAGGAGAAGAAAATGAAGAAGAAGAAACAAAACACCAAGATATAAAGACACCATTTAGATTTGTCTGAAAGAATCATTCAAAAAATCTAATTCTTGGTGATAAAGATACGAGAGTTCAAACTAGAAGAATACTAGCTAGTGCACCAGAATATGCAAACTCCTCCTTGCTATCTAAAATAGAGCCTAAGAATTTTACAGAAGCCAGGGAAGACAAGCATTGGATTGATGCTATGGAAGAAGAGCTAAATAAAATTGAGAAGAATGAAACATGGGAACTTGTTCCAAGGTCAATAGATAAAAAATGTAATTGACATCAAGTGGATTTTTAGTAACTAGTTGAATGAAGATGGGAAAGTAATGAGAAATAAAACAAGATTGGTTTGTAAAGGTTGTGCTCAAGTTGAAGGTATTGAATTCGAGGAAACCTTTGCCCCGGTTGCTAGACTAGAAGCTATCCAAATGTTTTTGACATTTGCATGTTTCAAGAACTTCAAAGTCTATCAAATGGATGTCACGTCCGCCTTTCTCAATGGTAATTTAGAGGACAAAGTTTACATTGAACATCCAAAAGGATTCTTATTATCAGAAAATAAGGATTATGTGTGCAAATTGAAGAAAACACTTAATGGGCTAAAACAAGCTCTTAGAGCTTAGTATTCAAGACTTGATAAATATCTACAACAACACGGCTTGAAAATAGGAATTGCTAACAATAATATCTACATCAAGACAATAACATAAAATCAGTGGATTGTTGTGGTTTATGTAGATGATTATTTTTGGAGGCAGTATGAAAGAAATGTGCCAAGAGTTTGCAATAGAAATGAAAAAAGAATTTGAGATGTCTATGCTTGGTACAATGCCATTCTTTCTTGGATTACAAATTTTTCAACCTGACAAAGACACATTCATTTCACAAACCAAGTACTTCAATGAAATGTTGAATAAATTCAAAATGGAAGATTGTACATTGGTCATCACACCTATGGTCACAAGTTATAAATTGAGAAAAAATGATGAATCTCCGGAAGCAAATCAAACATTGTACAGATCAATAATTGGAAGCCTACTATATGTGACAACATAAAAGCCAAAAATTATGCAAGCAACAAGATTGGTTTCACGATTTCAAATTACACTAAAAGAAACTCATGTGCAAGTAGTAAAGAGGATATTCAAATATCTAAAGGGCATCTTGAACTTTGGCTTATGGTATTCAAGAGGTGAATATTTTACTCTAACAACATATACAGATGCAGATTGGGAACGCAGTGGTGATGACATAAAAAGTACAAGTGGAGGAGCATTCTTTCTGGGAAACAGTCTAGTGTCTTGGTTGAGTAAGAAACAATCTTCAGTTTCTCTATCTACAACAGAAGCCGAGTATATTGCAATGGCAACATGTTGCACACAAGTTTTCTGGAGGAAACAAACATTGCAAGATATCAAGGTAGAATATGATCAACCAATCTCAATCATCTCTGACAAGAAAAGTGCAATCAAGATTTCAAAGAATCCTATGATGCACTCAAAGACGAAGGATATTCCCATCAAGTATCACTTCCTAAGAGAATATGTAGCCGAACTAAGTGTCAATATGGAATACATTGCCACCAAGGAACAAGTTGCAGATATATTTACCAAACCCCTTCCCAGAGAAATATTTGAAAATCTTAGACAAAAGCTGGGAGTGATATCCCACACATCTTGTTAGTAAAGAAGCATAGATCAGGGGGAGCATACCTTTTCTATTGATATCAAAGGGGGAGTATTACAAATAGGGGGAGAGTTGAAGACATGGGGAAGAGAATTACAGATAGGGGGAGAGTTAAAGACAAGCAAGAACTCTTTCTATTTCTCGAGGATTATGTATTTTTGAGTATAGGGTTGCCATTAATGACAAAGGGGGATATTGATGAATAAATTATCATTGATGTCAAAGGTAAGTAAGTAAATCGAATATACATGTGGGTTTGATAGATACAAAAGTGGAAAAGTTAAGTGGAAGTGGAGTTTACGTAAAAGTGGATTAGAAAAAAAGGTAAAAGTGAAATTGGAGTTTACTTAAAAGTGGAGTAAAACATGAAAATGGATTAAAAAAAATAAAAGTTAATGTGCATATGGATTTAAAAACCATAGTGGTATTTAACTCATTGTATGGTAAAAAAGTGAATTAAAAATAAAAAATGGGGGACATTAATTATTACTTAATAAAAGTCACGACTTTTCAAAAGAACATGACTTTTCATGTAAATCTTATGGTAAAGTATAAATGAAGAAGAGGGTTATGAGAAAAAAATGTGTGTGTGGGTGTAAAATGTAATATTCTTATGCATACCATTTGAGAAGTGACGATTGAATATCATTTAAGAAGTGATGATTAAATTTTAGTGAGTTTTGAGCAGATCTGGCGAAAGAAAAATGAGCGAGATATGAGTAGATCTTGTGAAAGAAGAAGAAGTAAGTGCCAAGCAGATCTGGCGAAAGAAAAAAGAGTGAGTGATTTGGAGAAAGAAGAAGTAGCGAGAACAATGCAGATATGGTGAAATAAAAAGGAGTGGGTGATCTGACAAAATGAGAAGAAGCAAGTACAATGTTGATTTTGCAAAAACAAAAGTTACAAACAACATCGAGGATTGGTGTCACCTGTTGGTCAGTGCCTACAAACAATAGAGGGGATCGATGTCTCCAGTAGGTTGATGCCTACAAACAACAAAGGGTATTGGTGTCTCATGTAGGTCAGTGCCTACAAACAACGATGGGGATTGGTGTCTCCAGTAGGTTGGTGCCTACAAACATTTTTAACAGTAGGTTGGTGCCTACAAATTAATAAAAATAAGTTTTTGTGGTTTTCTCCTGAAAAGGGTTCCATGTTAAATATTGTGTCTTCTGTTTGTTATATTTATGTGATTTCATTATTATGGTTTATGAATGTTAAAAATAAAAATATAGCCTTGTATTGATTCACCCCCCCTCTCAGTATAAGTGTGTGCTCAACATTCTTTATCTCCCTTTACAAAATTAAGAATTTATTGAATCAAAATGTTCTTTTCTCTGATAGAACTTTATCCTTAATTTGTTTTTCTAAGACAACTTTGGAATTGTAATGAGAAAAGTCTTCATTTTCTTCAAATATATTGTCTATCATAGGGACTGTATTCTTATTGAAATAAGACTTCCTTTAGTGTAGAACTCATGGTTCTTCTATTCCTTTGGTCCTTGGATGGGGTCTTTGCTTATGAAGGGATGAAGATGAGAATGATGTGGAAGAAGGAGGATGAGATTCTTCAAAATATTTGTCAGTAGGAAGATAATGTGCAATATTCACTATGTTGGGTTGCGTAAGTGAGGAGAGTTGTGCTTGAAGCTGAGAAACATTAGCACAGAGGCGTTTAACAACTTAGAAATCACCAAGAGTGAGTGATTTCAAGCGGGCTTGATGGAAGAATCTGTAGTTGGAGGTCAATAGGAGAGGGGTCCATGCAAATCATTTTTATTCTAGGAACAAAGAAAAAATCAATTTCATCAATATAGGAGGAATCAGAGTTAGAATTTTCAATTGCAAGCTTATTTACATTATGAACAAGAAAATCAGATTCACTGTCCAAGGATTCCGTGACTGAGAAATACTCACCATTTGAATGAGTGGAGACAAGTTCCTATTCTACTGGATCATAAGAATGAGTGAATATTTCCATCAACTTGTGTTGGATCTTTGTCTTTCCTCGTAGAGGACACTGATTTTCCGAGTGGCCAGGCTAATGGAAAATGTAACAATTAGATTTATTGTTGGGAGAATATCTTTTCTTAAATGAAGATTTTCTAGGCCGTTTCTTAGTTTTATAGAATTTTCTTGATTTCTTTAATCTGTACCGAGGTTTAAAAGACCTAGACATAGATTTGTATTTATTGCATTTACAATGTTCTTCACAACTAGATTTCATGTGCTTATTTTTCCCACAACCAAAGTGGTAAGTTTTTGCATAGATGTCACAAATAGAGTGATCAAATCCTAGATGTCCCTTTACAGATTTGGAAGTGTTATGTCTCATACATTCTTTTTGTAAAGTTGTCATTATTTGTTCCTGCAATCCTGCAAGTGATAGATCTTCAATATCTATATGTTTTGATTCGATTTGTTCTATGACTAAGTCAGGAATTCTGCCAGAAATTACAGAGAGATACTTTCTAAGATAGGTAACATTGTGAGGATCATGATATTTGTACAATAGATCTTGCATAGTGCAATAGAGTTCAGGGAGTTCTTTTAAGATATATAATCTCTGGTTCATGAAAAGATATGCATAGAGTTGCGTGTCAATTTTAGCTTTTGCATAAATTCATGCACAACTACCTTATCAAGTTCTTCAATGGGATTATATGATTCCATTATGTGGAGTTTATCATCTTCATTCAATCTACCCCACCATAGGTCAAGATTTCATGTGAAGCCCCATGTTAATTTGAGAGCAAGTTCTCCTTGGGTTACTCTGTTTTTGTATATTTATTTTTGAGTTTTAGCTCATGTTGACCATTTCTGAATCAAGATCATTACTTCATTTTTTGACCTCATTTTTAGCTCTCATAAATCTTCTTTCTTGGGAGAGTCACTTCTTTCCCTTGGACTGTGAATTTTACAATTCCATGACCAATTATCATAGGAAGATATTTATTCACATAATCACAGTCAAGAAGGATGTGAGAACCTATGTAAAAGCAATATAATTTTACAGTGGTTTTGAGACCATTAAGGAATAGAAGGAAATCAAGAGTGAAGCCTTTGATAGGAATGTTAGTTTTATTTACAATAGTGAAGGAAATATGGACAGGTTGCCAATTGAATTCAGGAATGGCGTCGAACTTGGCACATGAATGCATAGCACCCGTATCTAACTGTGCATCCAAAGAGTACTGGTTATATCTTGAAACTTTTATGTCAACTTAAATTACTAACCTATCATCCACACCTTTACATTATGGTAAGAAAGACATGATATATTATTCTTCTCAGATCAAGGACCTTACTTCATCTTCTATCATACTATTTTGAGGAGGACCAAATAAATCATTCAATCCTTGATTGATCTCCTGTTCTTGCATTTGATCAAATTTTCCCTTAAGTTCTTCTAGTTCTTCCTTATCAGCCTTTACAAAATTAAGAATTTCCTGAATCAAAATTTTCTTTTTCTTATAGTCTCTTCTTTATCCTTAATTCATTTTTCTAAGATAGCTTTGGAACCGTACTAAGAAAAATCTTCATTTTCTTCAAATATATCATCTATGACAAGGACTGGATTCTTATTGGTATAGGACTTCCTTTGGTGTAGAAATATTGGTTCTTCTATTCTCCTGGTCCTTGGATGTGGTCTTTGCTTATGAAGGGATGAAAATGAGAGTGATGTGGAAGGAGGATGTGATTCTTCAAAATCTCTGTCAGTAGGAAGATAATGTGCAATATTCACCATGCTGGTTGACATAAATGGGTGTATCATTATTTCTAGTTTATCTCATTGCGGGCATATCAAAAGTATGCAAAGTGGGTACTCATTGGATGCAAAATTTAGTTCCACATCCAATGAGTTCCTACACTTGAAATTTGAGTAAACTTACAAGATGAGTCGAAAATATGATTAAAAAAAACAGTTTTCTTCCTTTCCCTCCAAAAATATTTACACATATGGTTGAAATCATCATCTTGAATCCTATTGGTTCTTTTAAAGTTGATTTTTACATTACATTTTTTTTGAGGCCCATTTTTGACCTCAAAATTCCTCTAATGTATGGATTCCAATCACAAATCTAGACCATGATACAACTAAAGTAAATGAAACTGTATGGGGCTCTAATCTCACTTATCCCAACCCATTTTTCTCACGACATAGTCAATATTCTCACTACTAAGCAGTCCAGGACCACATCCAACCATTAATTAGCATTGAAACTCTCTTCCACTACCCTGTAAAACATAAGGATGATCTTCCCTTTCTTTGCTCAACAACCCCTTACGGATATTTCTCCCTTCTAGGGATATTTAGTTTAGGCAAAAAGAGTCCATGACTACTGCTTTTCTTGTGTGAATAACTTGGAGGAGAAACACTTGGCTCAAACTATCCACGATAAACAAAATCAAGGTTGTAGGGTTAATGGTGTTTGCTTCAGTTGTCATCGACATTCCAACCATTTCTTTTCCCTCAAATCCATCCCAATTCCTCTCAAATTCTCCACAAAAAATACCGTAGCCTCCACATGCTCTTACTAGCCATGAGTGCATGGGACTATCTTTACCATTATAGGAATAATAACCATGGGATTCAAATAGGTTCCTTCCTGAACCAAAAGATGGAAAAAAAGCCAATGTGAGAATTGAATAGTCATCCATGAAAATGATGTATTTGGGGGAATGATGGGTAACATGACTTTTGATAGGATAATGAAGTACTCTTATGCTTCTCCATAATAAATGTTCTTAGACCATGCTACAATAATTACATGAGTAGACTTCCCCACCAACCCCTACATACATTAAAGATTGGATTTATAAGTCAATAGAGGTGTATGGATTCTTTTAAGGAACATAATGGAAAAAGAAATTGGATCTTAGGATTAAACTTGGTAATAAATGATTATTTTCCCATAGGCTCTCTTTTTTCATTCATTCCCTATTCGGGTATCATGGTTCCCTTGTGGATTTTTCAAGCAACCTTATTGGTGGATATTATGTTATTATATATATCCTTTTATACATGTATTTACATAAACATAATAACCACACCATGGAAACATAAAAACCACACCATGGAAACATAACAACCACACCATAATCATAGTCTATTTCTAGGACTCATAATCATTCATTAGCTAGCCCTTAGCCTTGAGATCTAGACTAGGAATATTTACAATGCAACATATGGTCATTTAACTTAGCTCACAAAGATTGAATCCTATCTCATAAGCCAAATAATACATATAATACATGAGGGTATTACAACATCCATGAGCAATCCACATATTGGAAGATACTACACACACAACTCCAATTTCCTACAAGACAAGACTTGACATGAACTCCAATACAAAGGTCTCTCTCTCTCTCTCTCTCTCTCTCTCTCTCTCTCTAAGTAGCATAACATGTTATCTCAATTAGTTTGAATTGGCTAATTTCAAGGTAGATATCACTATGGTCATGGGATCAAGTCCAGTAAAAAATCTTTGGGTTAGGGGTACATGTTGTACTACAACAACATTTACATGAAATGTAACGAAGCACTTGGAGGGTTTCCTTGAGGACATTTTCAATGGAAATGTAATTGACTAGTTTTCAAGGAGAAGGTCAGTGAGAGGTCATGGGTGGTCCCTCTGGGTTAGGAGTACATCTTGTATTGCAATGATATTTACCTCGAGTGACATTCATGAAATGTGAGGAAGCACCTATAGGGTTTCCCAGAGGACATTTTCCATGGAAACACACACACACACACACACACATAAGAACCTTCCTTGAGGTTGTAGAGGTATTGTAAGGCCCTTTCCTTGAGTGGCTTCGGGTGCCTCTCTCGCATGATCACTTTGGTGGTCAGTGATTGACACAGATGGAAATGAAAAAAAGGTTGATGCCTTAGAGGATTTGGTTTTGGGTGTCTTGGCCGATTGGTAAGGCACACCATGAAAAAGTCGGGTGCCCTTGCTCATAGACAAAGAACACCATAGACAATGGTATCTCACACTAGTCGGACACATTAAGAGAAGATTGGAAGAGAACTTGGCTAGAGAAGCCAAAGAAGGTTGTTGCAGGAAGCATCCTCTGTAGACATGCACTTCACATGACGAACACGAGTGGCATAGAGATTTTGATGACTTGAGTGCTTGGAATATATACATACCAATGAAGTTGGGCAACCCACACTTAGGGGTTGCGATGGATGGTCGAAGTGCCTTCGAGCATAAGTGGCTATGGATCCTAAACATGGAATGCACCTGTTGGGTGTACACCACCGGGAGCACATCTGTTGGGTGCACCTCCACCAGACACACTTGGGCACATTGCTGGGCGTACTTGAGTGCAACCAGATAGACTTGAATAGATCTAGGCATAATCGTGCAGACTTGGATAGTTTGGGCGCAATCGTGTGGACTGGGCCTATCGAGACGAGTTGGACGAATGAAATGAGATGATTTAGATGAATGGACTGAGACAAGTTGGACGAATGAAATGAGATGAGTTGGATGAATGGACTGAGACGAGTCTAATGGATGGATTGGGTGGACTTAGAATGACTCGGATGTATGGACTAGGCACACTTGGGATGACTTGGGCATACTTGGGTGCACTATTGGGTACACTTGTTGGACATGGACGATCAACGCACAAGTCACCAAGGGAAGCAAGTCAGCTATGTGGGAACTTGGGTAGACTTGGGTGCTTTTTTGGGCGCACTTGTTGGACATGGACAATCGACGTACAAGTCACTAAGGGAAGCAAGTTGGCTATGTGTTTTTTAAAGAGAGGATATTGTGAGATAAAGAAGATGAAGTTACAATGGGTGTGTTGTAGGTTGTATCCCTTCATTTTGCTGGATAATAAAAAGAAGGGTCTAGCAATTTCTCTGGTGGATATATCTCACACTGGATGAACCACGTATATCTGTGTCTCTATATTATTGTGTATCTTTTATGTTTTATTTCTGCATTTGTTTTATTTTATTTCTCAGTGATCATCTTTTTCTAACACATGATCCCCTACTTTGAAATCTCTAGGAGTCCTATTTTTGTCTACATAGCTCTTCTGCTGGTCTTGAGCCACATTGAGATCCTATCTTATTCGAACTACTTTCTATTCCATTTATTTTAATAGGTCTGAATCAAGTGTTATTTTTTCCACTGGGTTATTCCAACTGATTGGAATGTTTCATTTTCCACCATAGAGATCCTCAAAAGGACTCATCTTCAAGGATTCTTGATAACCATTGTTATAAGCAAACTCTACCAGTGGTAGGTAGTTTTCCCACTTCTTGGGAGGATGCATCACATGCATCCTTAACATGTCTTGTATAACTTGGTTTACCGTTTCTATTTTTCCATCAGTTTGAGGGTGATAAGTTGTACTAAATAGTAATTTAGTTTCAAAACCAACAAACAAAGATTTCCAAAATTTAGAAGTAAATTTTGTATCTCTGTTTCATATGATTTCCTTAGGCATGCCATGCATTCTAAATATTTATTTCATGAAAATATTGGCAATATCTATCGCCTTGCAAGTTGACTTTACGAGGATAAAGTGAGCACCCTTTCTCAATTTGTTCACAACTACCATAATAGTGTCATTCTGGTTGGTTGATTTAGGTAGCCCGGTGATAAAATTCATGGAGATGGTTTCCCATTTCAATTCTGGAATTGGTAGGGGATGCAACAACCCTGTTGGATGTTTGTGCTCCACCCTAACCTACTAACATTCTAAGCACTTATCCAAGTAGTCATCTATGTCCTTCTTCATTCTCGACAAGTAAAATAGTTTCTTGGTGGTTGTGATCATTTTCTGATAACCAGGGTAACCAGTGTATGGTATTTTATGTAGTTCATCCAGTATGAACCTCCTCAATTTGTCACTATTTGGAACATAAAACCTACCTTTGTAAGTTAGAAGGCCATCATTCAACAATTGATAGCCCTCATAATTCATCCCTGTGGGTTCTTTCTCTAAGTATGATTTCATTGTTTTGAAAAACTCATTTGCTGACTTTGCACTTTTAAATCTCTCCTTGATGTCTAATTCACAGGTACTTATAACTGTGAAATGAATCACTTTCATACTTCTACTGAGGGCATCAACCACTCTATTTTCCTTTCCCTTAATATGTTTTATTTCGAAATAAAATTCATTGAGTATGGACATCTACCTAGCTTGTCTAGCATTGAGTTTGGGATGGTCAAATGAGTATCTCAACCCACAAGGTTGGTCATAAGTACAAATCTTCGACCTATGATGTAATTCCTCCACATTTTTAAAGAATGAACTGTGGCAGCCAATTCTAGGTCATGTGTCACGTAATTGATTTCATGTGCATTCAATTTTCTGGATTCATAACAAATTACATGCCCTTCTTGCATAAGGAATTCTTCGATTCCTTCTTTGCAAGAATCTATACACACCAGGAATTCCCTATGTGGATTTGCAATTTTCAGTACTGGTGCATTGGTTAAAAGGTGTTTCAGTTGGTGAAAACTCTCTTCACATTCCTTGGTCCAAACAAATTTAACTCCCTTTTTTTGTAGGGAGGTGATTGGATAACCAATCCTGGAAAACCCCTTAATGAACCTTATATAGTATCCTGCTAGGCCCATAAAGGATCTAATATTAGAGACATCCTTTGGTGTAGGCCAATCCATGATGGATTTTATCTTTTCGGGGTCAAATTCCACTCCTTCCTCAGTGATGACAGGGCATAAGTAATGGACCTTCCTTTGAAAAAAGTCACACTTACTAAACTTTTCATAAATATTTTGCTCGCTTAGCACTTGAAGCACTGACTTGAGGTGATTTTCATGCTCTTTTCTGCTCTTAGAATAGATCATAATGTCATCTATGAATACCAACAAAAAAATGTCCAAGAATTTTCTAAGTACATTATTCATCGCGCACATAAAGGTGGTTGGTGCATTGGTAAGCCCAAATGGCACCACCACAAATTCATAGTGCCCATATCTTGTCCTAAAGGTTGTTTTATGGATGCATTCATCCTTAATTTGGACTTGATGGTACCTTAAACTTAAATCAATTTTAGAAAATATTGTAGCACCCCTTAGCTGGTCAAACATGTCATCAATTCTTGGCAAGGGATACTTATTCTTAATGATCATCTTGTTGAGTTGTCGGTAGTCTATGCACAATCTGAATGTGCCATCCTTATTTTTCAAAAATGAGGCTGGTGCTCCCAAAGGGGAAACATTAGGCTAGATGTAACCCTTTTCCAACATCTCCTTCAACTACATTTTGAGCTCAACCTGTTCTGGTGTACTCCTTCTATAGGGTTCTCTAGACATTGGCACCGCTCCAAGTACAAGTTCTATTGAAAAATCAATATCTCTTCTTAGAGGTAGACCTAGTACCTCTTCTGGAAACACATCTTTATACTCTCTTAATATAGGATGGTCCTCTAGGCTTAGTTTATTGTCCTCAACATAGTTCAACACTTGTATTGCATACAAAGAATATCCTTTTCTGTAATACTTCTTCACCTGAAGTGTTGATATTTGTCTCACTGAGACAAGATTTTGAATTCCTTGTAGGGTTCTTTTCCTCCATTTGTCATCTTCACACTCCAATGTTTTATTATAAAAATTCAACTTGGATTTATGGGAAACAAACCATTCCATGCAAATAAGTAGGTCATAAGATCTTAAAGGAAGTATATTTAGAGTTTCTTGGGTGGACATTTAGTAGGAAGGCTCATCTTAGAGCCTTTCCCATGGTTCCTAAACCTTGGAGTTTTAAACCCCGTCTTCTTAAATCTCAATTTGATTTCCTTTTTCCAATCCTTATGAGGTCCTTTTTATGCTTGAATTTCTCATAGGAGTACATTTCCTTCTTAATGGTGTCTTCTAGAGTCTTGGGTTAATCAAACTAAATTATGGCTCGATAGGATTGAGGCATCCCACTAATGAATTGTTGCACCTTCGCCTTTTCATCCTTGATGTAAAGCACATACCTCAATAGTTCAAGGAATTTGTTGACATATTCAGCAATGGTGAGTTTTCCATGTTTGATTTCATAGAACTCCTTGGTCCTTTCATCATAGTACCTTTCAGATAAGTACTTTTTCTGAAAATAATTTTCAAACTGTTTCCATGACAACTCCTCCTCATGAATTCCTTTCACATTTCTAAGTTCCTCCCACAAGATGGAGTCCTTTCCATTCAAGTTAAAGATGGTTATTTGGGCCTTCAAGTTCTCAGAGTAGTCATGGACTCTGAAGTACTTCTTTACGCTGAGTATCCAAGCTCCTACATCTCCCTCCTTCATAATCTCTCCATCGAAATTCAGTGGTTTGTATTTTTTAAACTCTTTAGGGTTATGGCTTCTGGAATGTTTCATCCTCTTCTTCTCCTCAAAGAATGTAAACTAGTCTCATTGCTAGAAAATTCCTTGGAGTTGTTAGTTCCCTCACTAGAGGATTCTTGAGTTGAATCCTTGACGTCAACATGCCTCTTGGCTCCATGTTGGGCCTTCTTTGAGGTGCTTCTTCTTGTATTGTTATTTTCAGGGCCATGCTTTTGTATCTCAGGTGGACTTTGGTTTCTCTTAGTATTATGTCTGTCCACATTACTAGTCATCGGTCCATGTTACAATTTACTCTGTATGTATGATATAATTTGCAACAAGACTACATTTATTTTAGTTTTCTTTTCTTCTTCTCTCATAAGTCTCTCATTATCGACTTTAAGATTTATAATTCTTCCATAAGGATTCATACAGTTTCAACTAAATATAGAGGGGTTTCCTCTCAACATAATATTCTTCTATATTGTGTGAGGTTTCCCCCAACTCATGGTGTGTTACCATTCTTTACGCTATAGTTTTTCCTTTATTTACACTGATTATTTAAGTGCTGCTAAAATCATTTTCTGTTATTCAACCGCCCTCAAATTTTATGAACAACACATGTAATTTTTTTAAGGTGAAATTAGCTTCATTATTCCACATATAACAATAATATGCATTTCATATTCAGAACATGTAAATAGCATAAGGTCTCACTCTTTTCAATGGTAAAGCTTAAATAATCTCTTACAAGTGGGTAGGGTAGAGTGCCCTTCCCCTTAAGGTTTTCTATTAAATTTTGTTTCGCTCTTTCATTAGCCCAAGCAGGCCAAGTGTTTTTTCCTGCTTTGATACCAAAATGTCACACACCCGACCCCTAAGTACCCTTTTAAGGGATGTATAGATTTTTTTCCTTCCTACAACTTATCTGAGTTCCTCGAATAAGGGTACCATTGCCTTCTACTCTCGGAGATCTTTCCAACGACTATAAACTCATCCAAAACCTAGTTCCGAGTCAAAAGTTATGGCTTCTTGAACTTCTCAGGGTATCGTTAGTCAAAGGCCATGTGGAACCCACATGGCTCCACCTCATTCGTACCATCCTACCTGGCACTGACATGACCTCGGTCATCATCCTCTAGCGATGACATGGCAACTAGAGGGGCAGTTGCAGGGGATATCTCCCAAACCTTTGTGGGTAATAGGCCTTCAACCCCTTCAATATTCTTATAGAAGTATACAAACTTCCCCAGAGCTCCGAAGTTCAAAGGAATTTTTCCACTCTGAAATATATGGTGGATATTCTATCCACCCTTGGATCTGATGACTAGGATTCATCCGTTCTTAACACATAGATTAAACTTGACAAGGGGCGGGGGGGGGGTCCCACACTTAATTCATGACCAATTCCATGATGCCACATCATCATGGAATATGTGCCTTGTCCAACCTAGGTTGGACACCACACACATGGATTTCAACACTTCAGTGCTTCGATGTTTAATGCACCATCCTATTTCCTCGCATCTCCCGAAGTCTCGGAGTCCTGGATTTTCGAAGTTCCGGACTCTCAAAGTAAGACTTCAACGAAGTGTCTATGTTGTCTCCCACTAGTTGATCAGATGGTCGAAAAATGTTCCCAACAGACCCTCAATAAATGGTCCACAATGCCTCCGAATTCCTCCTCTCAATCTGATGGTTGGTGGGATTTCACCACTTCGGGACTTCGACGACTTCGCCTCCCTTACATGTCTTAACCCATTTAAGACCCGAAGTTTTACCTACCGGAAAGGTCATAAAGAAGGGATGAATGCTTGTTGTCAGTTGATGGTACCTCTTACTCTCTCCTTCCACTATACTCAATTTAATAGTTGAAAAGGGTCCCGAAGGATCCTTAGATCTATGGCTCACATTACTTCATGACTTCGACATTTGGGGATTCCAACCATTTAACACCTTTTTGTTGGGTTTGTGTTATATTATTTGCATGACTAGACTTGGGAAACGTGCCACATTTTTTCCTCATTATTTGTGTCGCCTCGATTTTCATGTCCATTTTTGGGAGGTTTTTCGGCACATGGTTTTTGCCAATGGTTTTCTATTTCCGGTTAAGGAATTAGGGGTTTTTACTAATCCAGGTCATTGGGTTAGGGCTTTGGATGCCTCTGGATCCTATATGTATATTGTATTGTAAATAATGTATCACTATGAATGAATATAGAATATGTTGGTTTTCTCGGTTTGGGTTTCCAGGGGAAAAATATCTGTGTAATGTGTGTATTTGTCATTGTATCTTTTCTGTTGTTTTATTGAAAATCCGTTTGCACTAAAATATTGTACAAGGATAAAATATACATTTTGTATCAGAGCTTTGTTGGCTTTAGGGGGACGAATTTGTGGTCAAGGGTTTGTCTCGAGACTGTGATAAGCCTCGTTATAGTGGGATATTTGTGGTATAGATTTTTTAGGTGAAACGAAATGGCGAGCAATTTGAAAATGGAGATCGAGAAGTTTAATGGGAAACTTTTTGAGCTGTGGAAGATCAATATGGAAGATCTATTGGTGGAAAGAGATCAATGGATCACGGTGGATCCAGGTATTGCACCTACAGGAACTTCAACAGATGATTGGAAAAAGTTGGATCAGAAGGTGAAGAGCACAATTCGACTGTGTCTCTCAGATTCAATATTACTGAATGTGTCATAGGAAGCTACAACCAAATATTTATGGGATAAGTCGGGGAAGTTGTATCAATCTAAGTCCCTAGTAAATAAACTATTCCTGAGAAAGAAGCTGTAGACCCTGAGGATGAAAGATGGAGACTCGGTGGCAGAGAATTTGAACACCTTCAATACTGTGGAAATTCAGTTAGTATCTGTCGAGATTAAAATTTTAGATGAAGATAAGTGTATCAATTTACTGTGCTTTTTACCAGACTCATGGGATAATCTGGTTGTGGCCATAGGTAGTAATACAATTTGCTTGAAGTTTGATGAAGTGGTCTCATCCTTGTTGTCAGAGGAGATGAGATGGAAGAACATGGAAGGATAGAGCACAAATGCATTATTTACAAGAGGATGCTCCCAGGAAAGAAATAGATCTAAGTCCTCAAGTTGGAGATCTAATTCTAAAGGAAGATCTAAGTCTCCCAGAAAGTTTGTAAAGGTATGTTGGAGATGTGGAAAAGAAGGGAACTACAAGAAGCAATGTAGATCCAAAGTTGATAAAAAGAAGGTATTTGAAGAATATCTTTCTACAGAAGAAAAGAAATCCAAGGAAGAAGGAGAGGATGTGTACTTGGATTCTTCAAGCACACATGCAGATAATGAGGTTGGGTTGGTTGACTCAGGTGCATCCTTTCATATGACTCCCCATAGGGAGTGGTTATGTGAATATGAAAGGTATGATGGAGGTAATGTTTTTCCAGGTGATGACTCGACAACCAGAATCATAGGTCGAGGAAAATTCAAGTCGAGGCTCATAGATGGAAGGATTAGAACACTACCTAGTGTTTTGAACATCCTAGGATTGTCCAGAAATTTGATTTATGTAAGCAAAATGGACAATGCAAGGGAAAAACCAACATTTGAAAAGGAAACCTGTAGGATGGTTCGAGGAGCAATGGTGCTGCTGAAGGCGTTTGGTTTGGAACTATGTATAATATAAAATGAATAACTATTAGTGATGGGTGTAATAGTTCCATTATTCCTAATATTGGAGTTGAATAAGAAATAACTCCTACAGTCCCTGGAGAAAAGGTTATGTTGTGGCATCAAATACTGGTGCATATTAGAGAGAAGGGTCTTCGACTACTACACAATAAAGGTATGGTTGAAGGTATGCCTAATTTCTCTCTGGATTTTGATTTATATGAACATTGTGTATATGGGAAGAAGAATCGGGTAAGATTCCCCTCTGGTGCAACGAGGGCAAAATGAATTATACAACTAGTTCAAAGTGATAAGTTTGGACTTGTGTCGGTTCCATCATTGGGAAAATTTGTGTACTATGTTTCATTTATAGATGACTTCTCTAGGAATACTTGGATATATTTCCCCAGGAAGAAATCTTAAGTCTTTGACAGGTTTAAAGAGTTTAAGGATTTTTTTGAGAATCAAACAAATAAAATATTTAAGGTACTGAGGACAAATAATGGCGAAGAGTTCTGTGGGAATGAATTTGAAGAATTTTGTAAGAAGTGCAGTATAAAAAGGTGGAAGACTACTCCATATACACCTCAACATAATGGAGTTACATAAAGGATGAATAGGAAGCCGATGGAAAAAGTAAGGTGCATGCTTAGTGGTACCAGGTTAGGGAAAGAATTTTGGGTAGAGGCAGTGGGTATTGCTTGTTACCTCATCAACAAATCACCTTCATTAGGATTGGATGACAAGACTCCACAAGCAGTATGGACTATTAAGAAACCTTCTCTGACACATATCAAGGTATTTGGCTATGAGGCCTATGTTCATGTTCTAAAGGAAAGAAAGACTAAGATAGGTAAGAAGGATGAAAAGTGTATCTTTATTGGGTATAAATATGGTCTCAAAGGTTATAATCTTTCGAACCCGGAAACTAAGAAGGTTGTGTATAGCCGAGATGTGGTATTTAGAGACATGAAGGATGTTAATAAACATGAAGTCCTACCGAGTAAGTAAGAACTAGAGAAAATAGAGTTTGATTTAAAGGATGATGAATCAGACTCTACAGAAGCACAAGAATAAGAAGAAGAAGATCCTCATACTCCAGTATTGAGGAGATCGGTTTGAGAAAGAAGGCCACCGAGAAGGTATACTCCATCTGATTTTTGTTCAAATTTTTCGTTGTCTATTACTGATGAAGATCCTAAAACTGTCAGGGAGGCAGTGGATTTAGAGCATGGAAAGGTCTTGAAAAAGGCCATGGATGAAGAAATGACAGCCTTGGATAAGAATGAGTCTTGGTATCTAATGGAGTTTTCAACTGGAAGAAATCTCATTGGCAAACAATGGGTATTTAAAAAGAAGCTTATTGTAGAAGGCAAAGTGGAGAAATACGAATCTCAGTTAGTAGAAAAGGGTTATTCCGAGGTTGAGGGAATTGATTTTGGTGAGATTTTTTCTCCTGTTGCCAAGTTAACGTCTACTAAATTTATGTTATTTGTTGTTGTTGCATTTGATTTTTAAGTAGAACATATGGATGTGAGGAGAACATTCCTACATGGGGATATGGTAGAAGCAATTTATATGAAGCAGCTAGAAGGCTTTGCTGTGAAGGAAAAGAAGGAGATGATATGCAAGCTAAAAATGTCCCTGTATGGTTTAAAACAATCACCAAGGATGTGGTATCAAAAATTTGATACTTATATGTTGGGACTTGGCTTCACAAGAAACAAAGAGGATCATTGTGTGTATTTTAAATTTATTGGTGATCATTTGATTTATTTTTTCGTGTATGTGGATGACATGTTGATGATAGGAAATGACAAGAAGATTATCCAGGACGTGAAAACTCAGTTTTCCTCTAAATTTGACATGAAGTATCTCGGTGCTTCAAATTTCATTTTGGGCATGGAAATTAAAATAGATCGGAAAAAGAGGAAACTCTAGTTAAATGATAGAAAATATATCAAGACAATATTGTAGAGGTTTAATATGCAGGAATGTAAACCAATCAAGGTCCCTATTCCTGTTGGTGAAAAGTTATTTGTGAACCAGTTTCACAAGATAGAGGAAGAGGAGGAGGACATGTCTCATGTTCCATATGTGAGTGTAGTTGGAAATTTGATGTATGCAATGGTATGTACTAAACCGAACATTGCATATGCAGTGGGAATTTTGAGCAGAATATATGTCAAAACCAGGGAAGGAGCATTGGACAACAATAAAAAGGGTTTTTCAGGTATTTGCGTGGCACTACTAGATATGGATTATGATACCAAGGAATACCAGGATTGGACAGAGTGTTGGACATACATGGCTTTGTGGATGCAGAATGGGCTGGAGATATGGATCATTGGATATCTACAAGTGGGTATGTGTTTAACCTTCTTGGAGGAGCAATTAGTTGGATGAGAAAAAGACAGGTTGTAGTGGCACTTTCAACTACAGAAGTTGAATATATGACAACCCCTCATGCAAGTAAGGAAGCAATATGGTTACAAAGATTGTGTTTATGTATTGGGTTGGTATAACAAGTTGTAAGGATAGATTGTGATAGTCATAGTGCAATTTTTCTTGCGAAGAACTTGACTTATCATTCAAAGATAAAGCATATTTATATTCAATATCACGCTGTGAGGGACATGGTTGTAGAAAAGAAAGTGTTGTTGATGAAGGGGGAAACTTTGAAGAATGTTGCAGATTCATTAACAAAATTTGTGAGCACTGAAAAGTTCTCTTGGTGTAGAGGATCCATGGGTATTGTTGTCGTGGATTGTTGACTATGTAACTATGTAACCCTCTGTATGCAAAGAAAACAACAAGTGGAAGAATGTTGGGTTCGTGTTATAGTCTTTGCATGACTAGCCTTAATGTCTATTACATTTCACAGGGGGGTTTGAGGGCGCCCCCCCCTTCGGAGGTTCGGGGGTAGTGCCCTCGAGTAATTTTTTCCTTGGGAAACGTGTCACATTGTTACCTTATTTTTCATGTCACCTCAATTTTTGTGTCCATTGTTGGGTGGTTTTTCGGCACATGTTTTTTGTTGATGGTTTTCTATTTCTGGTTAAGGAATTAGGGTTTTTGACTAATCCAGGTCATTGGGTTAGGGTTTTGGATGCCGTTGGATCCTATATGTATATTGTATTATAACCAATGTATCACTATGATTGAATATATAATATGTTGGTTTTCCCAGTTTGGATTTCCAGGGGAAAAATATTTGTTTAATGTGTGTATTTGTCATTGTATCTTTTCTATTCTTTTATTGAAAATATGTTTGTAGTAAAATATTGTACAAGGTTAAAATCTACATTTGGTATTAGATCTTTGTTGGCTTCAAGGGGACATATTTGTGGTCAAGGGTTTGGCTTGGGACTGTGATAAGGCTTGTTATGGTGGGAGATCTGTGGTATTGATTTTTCAGGTGAAAATAACCGGCGAGTAGTTCAAAAATGGAGATCGAGAAGTTTAATGGGAAACGTTTTGAGTTGTGGAAGGTCAAGATAAAAGATCTATTGGTGGACAGATATAAGTGGATTGGGTGGATCCAGGTACTGCAACTACATGAACTTTAGTAGATGATTGAAAAAAGTTGGATTAGAAGGCGAAGAGCACAATCCGACTGTGTCTCTCATATTCAGTATTATTGAATGTGTCAGAGAAATCTACAACCAAATATTTATGGTATAACTTGGGAAAGTTGTATCTGTCTAAGTCCTAGTAAATAAACTATTCCTCATAAATAAGTTGTATAACATGAAGATGAGAGATGGAGACTTGGTGGCAGAGCATTTGAACGCCTTCAATACTATGGTAAGTTAGTTAGTATCTGTTGAGATTAAAAATTCAGATGAAGACAAGTGTATACGTTTATGATGCTCTTTACCAGACTCATGGGATAGTCTGGTTGTAGCCATAGGTAGTAATATAACTACCTTGAAGTTTGATGAAGTGGTCTCATCCTTGTTTTCAGAGGAGATGAGACGGAAGGACAGAGAACATATGCATTATTTGCAAGAGGATTCTCCTAGGAAAGAAATAGATCTGAGTCCTCAAGTGGGAGATCTAAGTCTAAGGGAAGATCTAAGTCTCCTAGAAAGTTTGTAAAGATATGTTGGAGATGTGGAAAAGAAGGGAACTACAAGAAGCAGTGTAGATCCAGAGTTGAGAAAAAGAAGGGATATGAAGAATCTCCTTCTACAGAAGAAAAGACCTCCAAGGAAGAAGGAGGGGATGTGTACTTGGCTTCTTCAAGCACACATGTAGATCATGAGGCATGGTTGGTTGAATCATGTGCATCCTTTCATATTAATCCCCACAGGGAGTGGTTCTATGAATATGAAAGGTATGATGTAGGTAATATTTTCCTAGGTGATGACTCGGAAACCAGAATCATGGTCGAAGAAAATTCAAGTTGAGGCTCATATATGGGAGGATTAGAAAACTACCTGGTATGATGCACATCCTAGGATTGGCCATAAATTTGATTTATGTAACAAAAATGGACGATGCAGGGGTAAAAACAATATTTGAAAAGGAAACTTGTAGGATGGTTCGAGGAGCAATGGTGTTGCTGAAGGCGTTTGGTTTGGAACTATGTATAATATAAAATGAATAACTATTAGTGATGGGTGTAATAGTTCCATTATTCCTGATATTGGATTTGAACAAGAAATAACTCCTACAGTCCTTGGAGAAAAGGTTATGTTGTGGCATAAAAAACTGGGGCATATCGGAGAGAAGGGCATTCTACTACTAAACGATAAAGGTATGGTTGAAGGTATGTCTAAATTCTCTCTGGATTTTCATTTTTGTGAATATTGTGTATATGGGAAGGATAATCAGGTAAGATTCCCCTCTGGTGCAAAGAGGGAAGAAATAATTTTACAACTTTTTCACAATGATGTGTTTGGACCTGTGTCAGTTCCATCATTGGGAAAATATGTGTACTATGTCTCATTTATAGATGACTTCGCAAGCAATACTTGGATATATTTCCTCAAGAAGAAATCTTAAGTCTTTGACAGGTTTAAAGAGGTTAAGTCTTTTTTTGAGAATCAAACAAAGAAAATAATTAAGGTGTTGAGGACAGATAATGGTGGAGAGTTATGTGGGAGTGAATTTGAATAATTTTGTAAGAAGTGTGGTATAACAAGGCAAAAGAATACTCCATATACACCTCAAAATAATGGAGTTACAGAAAGGATGAACATGATGCTTATGGAAAAGCAAGGTGCATGCTCAGTGGTGTCGGGTTAGGGAAATAATTCTAGGCAAAAGTAGAGGTTATTGCATGTTACCTGGTCAACAGATCACCCTCATCAGCGCTAGATGACAAGAATTCACAAGAGGTATGGATTGGTAAGAAACCTTCTTTCACACATCTCAAGGTATTTGGCTGTGAAGCATATGTTCATGTTCCAAAGGAAAGCAACAATAAGCTAGATAAGAAGGATGAAACGTGTATCTTTATTGGGTATAAAGATGGTCTCAAAGGTTATAAGCTTTGGAACCCAGAAACTAAGAAGGTTGTGTATAAGCAAGATGTGGTATTTAGAGAGAAATGAAGGATGTTGTTAAACATGAAGTTTTACCAAGTAAGGAAGAACCATAGAAAATGTAGTTTGATTTAAAAGATGATGATTCAGACTTTACATAAGAACAATAATATTAATAAGAAGATGCTCATACTCCAATATTTAAGAGATTGGTTCGAGAAATAAGGCTACCGGAAAGGTATACTCCATTTGATTTTTATTCAAAATTTTCTTTTTCTATTATTTATTATGATCCTAGAACTGTCAGGGAGGAAGTGGATTCAGAGGATGGAAAGCTCTGGAAAAAGGCCATGGATGAAGAAATGGAAGCCTTGTATAAGAATGAGTCTTGGGATCTAGTGGAGTTGTCGACTGGAAGAAATCCCATTGGTAGAAAATGGGTATTTAAAAAGAAGTTGAATGCAAAAGGAAAAGTGGAGAAATACAAAGCTTGGTTAGTAGAAAAGGGTATTCCTCGGTTGAGGGAATTGATTTTGGTGAGATATTTTCTCTTGTTGCCAAGTTAAATTATATAATATTTTTTTTATCTGTTGTTGCTGTATTTGATTTTGAAGTAGAACATATGGATGTGAAGATAGCATTCCTACATGGGGATATGGAAGAAGAAACCATAAGGCTTTGTTGTGAAGGGAAAGAAGGAGCTGGTATGCAAGCTAAAAAATTCCATGTATGGTTTAAAATAATCACCAAGGATGTGGTATCAAATATTTGATACTTATGTGTTGGGACTTGGTTTCACAAGAAACAAAGAGGATCACTGTGTGTATTTTAAATTAATTGGTGATTATTTGATTTATTTGTTCTTCTATGTGGATAAAAATTTGCTGATAGGAAACAACAAGGAGATTATCCAGGATGTGAAAACTTAGTTGTCCTCTAAATTTGACATGAATGATATCGGTGCTTCAAATTTCATTTTGGGCATGAAAATTAAAAGTGATCGGAAAAAGAGGAGACTCTGGTTAAATGAAAGAAAATATGTCAAGACAATATTGCAGAGGATTAATATGCAGGAATGTAAATAGGTCAAGGTCCCTATTCCTTTTGGTGTAAAGTTATCTATGGATCAGTGTCCCAAGACACGAGAAGAGGAGGAGGACATGTCTCATGTTGCATATGCGAGTGTAGTTGGTAGTTTGATGTATGTAATGGTATGTACTAGACCAAACATTGCAAATGCAGTGGGAGTTTTGAGCAAGTATATGTCAAAACTAGAGAAGGAGCATTGGACAACAGTAAAAAGGGTTTTCAGGTATTTGTGTGGCACTTTTAGCTATGGATTGTGCTACTAAGGAAGACTAGGATTGGACAATGTAATATCCCTAGGCCGAACCCAATTGTAATATAAATGAAAATGTACTTAAGCTGGTGAGCTGTTTGATATCATTTTTTTTGTATGCACCTTTCATGGCACAGTGCGCGCATGTACTACGCAGTAAAATGAGGAAGTGTGCACATTTGAGGATATCATACACAACATTTTAAGTGCGTCCGATATTCAGGCCAGCGAGCCTTTGTGTATATGCTATGTTTTATAGGTTGGTGAGCCCATTTTGGGATTATTAGGCCGAAGATAATAGATTCTAAAGGCCAATGCGCCTATTTTTGTATATGTCTCATCATTAATATAAAATACATCATTGCGCGTAGACTGACCATGATAAAAGAGTATGGGGGACTGAACTCCACTAGTTAGGGAAATGTGGGGGGGGGGGTAAAAGTTAAGGAAAAGGGGATAAGCTAGGGAGATTAAGCCAAAAAGGAATATTGTATTAATATTCCTTAAATCATAAAGTATGGGAAATTATTTTATCCTAAGTTCTAAAGTTGGGGACAACTGGGCCAAAGTAGCTCCCAACATGACAAGTGTCAATTTGGGTACATGCATACATATTATTTGGACTTGTTTCATTTCCCATCATTGGATCCAT
>ML781116.1:615252-653286 GCA_009831015.1 Picea engelmannii | reverse complement strand
ATTAGAGCTTATCACCTTACCGGGTTTCCCTGTGATACCTCTTAACTCAATTTATTTTCCTTCCAATGAAAATTTCATGAAAAGTTATTGAAAATTAAAAGCCACTGTTCCTAATGATTGTAACCATTGGATTCCTAGTACAAGATCCGCACCACCCATGGGTATATCAATCATTGGACTATTCATTACATATTCCCCCATAATAAGATTGATCTTATTGCATTTTCCTGAGCAATTGATAGTTTCTCCATCTACAATCATTACTTAAAACTCTGGCACTGGATATACAAAGCAATTAGGACTATTACCTTTTTCTTTTTGATGTATCCTTCGGTCTTGAGGGTTTGAGGAGTGCTAATTCCAGCTAATGCATTACACAATATCACGGGAGTCAACTCTTCTGATGAAATTTCTTCTACATTTTCATCTTGAGATGGTTCTTCTTCTTCTTCTTCTTCCTCTTCACAATCTATGTAGAATAATTTATTCTCACCACACTTATGTCACTTACTGTACTTGCTGTCACAATTAAAGCATAAACCTTTTGCTTTTGTTTCCTCCAATTGTTGAGGTGTCAACCTTGTAGGTTGAGGTGTTTTAGAAGAAGGAGCATTGTTCTCTCTATAGATGTTAGGATTGGTCCTGGTCCTTCTAGTATCCATAGCCATATTTTTACTTTCAACATTTCTTGCCACCTTAAATGCATTCTCCAATGATTTGGGTTCCCAAAGGCGAACCTCATGTTGAATGTTATCCTTTAAAGTTCCTATGAATACATCAATCAAGTGCTCATCTAGAATATCTGTTACCTTTATATTCAATCTTTGGAAGTTCTCAATGTGCTCGGTAACTAAACCCTTTTGCTTGAGATTTATCAATTGGCTAAAGAAGGTATTGCTCCTTGTATCCTCATAGTGTGCTATCATTTCTTTCATGAAAATTATCCAAGTGACGAGTGATTTGCGAGAACAAAGCCATAGATACCATACAAATTGATTGGGTTCTAAATATAAAGAAGAAATTCGTACCTTTTGTGTATGTGGCACATTATGTAGATCAAAGAATTGCTCCATCTGAAGTATCCATGTGATTGGGTCCTTGCCATAAAACTTCCTCACATCGATCTTAGGAATGTGGTTTGTCTTCAACCCAAAGTTGGAGTTTCTCCATTCTTGATTCACCTTCCTTGTGTCCTCATCATGAATTTCACGGGATGCATTTTCACTTTTAGGTGTCTTCTCTGTTACATAATTTTTCAATACTTCCATGATCTCCTCTTTTAAACTATCCATCTTAGTATTTATTGCCTGCAACTTAGCTTCCATCTCTTGTAGTTTATATTTTGTTACTATCTTCTTTTGTAAATCATTTATGTCCATACACATTTCTTCACCTTCATCAAGAGTCCAAGTAGGATTGTCTAGAGGCTTATTTGGTGTAGAAGTTCCCTTTTTGGGTGGCATGTTGGCCAGGTATCACTTTTGAACCTTGATTTTGAGGTGGTTATGCTAGACAATCTTTCTTCTGTTGTATCTCCCAAGTTTCAACCCTTCTTGGTATGAAAATTTATTTTATGTAGTTCTCTAATATTTCTTCTCTGCAATGCCATAGGTCTGATAAAAATTGGATGTGCCAAGTGGAATCTACGGTAACTTCCCCACAACTTGCTGATTTTTGGCCTTTCCAGGAGATCTCACTTGTATAGCATGTCGCCCCACACAAAATAATTGATATAAAATTCTGAAACTCATACCAAAAATACTGTAGCCTGTCCACTATCCAATGAAACTAGTCTCACTTAATTTGGATACTCTAGGAAGAAGTTATGATCGTTTTACCTGGAACTCCTTCTTGAGACTAGTCAATATGACTAATCTGATACCCTATCTTCCACAGGGTGTATATACAAATGTAAGATGACCCAGAAGATGAAATTTTTAACGCAGATACCTTACTAATTTCTGTGAATATCCTCCAGATTTCAGGGTTTGAAACGTTACAAAAAAAAAATTATAGCGAAAATTCCACAATGACTCAGTTCAGGACATTTCCAGAACCCTATCTTGCACATGCCGTATCTCCGAAAGTATAAGTCCTCAGGAGATGAAATTTTAACCCAACGTACCTTGATCCATATACTAAATATTCTCCAAGAAATTTCTTCTGAAACGTTCTAGAAAACAAGGTATAGCGAAAATACCAAGGTGTCTAAGATGTAGTAGTGAAACCCCAAGACCTTGAGCTCTGATACCATATGTTAAGAACCAAATATCAATATAGCATAGAAAAACCTCAGAATAAGTACTCAACGCATTGAAAAAGAGATAATTCAGGTAATAAGCCTCTTCGAGGGGGCAACCTCCTTTTACCCCACATAAATTTTCAAGTACAAGATGACTCCAAATGAAAATGTCTCCTTGGTATATATAGGAGACTAGGAGGTATAATTAAAACTAATGGAATAAAAACGACAGAAATAAAATAAAATTAATAATGTAATATTCTCCAATTAAGGGGTAATGAGCCAATATTAGGGATTAACACAACCAACAAGTAGAGTATCAGTCACATATGATTGAAGTGGAAGATATGATCAACAACCAAACCATTGCTATTTTAATTGATTCAGGAGCTAGTCATAGTTATATAGATCCTAAGATGGTGGAAAGTTTTCACTTGCCAAGAAAAAAACATGGAAAATATTGGTTGGTGCAGCTGGCTACCGGAGCCAAAAGAAAACATAATGATATGGTTAATTCATGTCTTATGGACATGAATGGGCTGAACACCAGGGCATATTTGAACATCTTGCCTTTACGTTCCTAGGACTGTCTAATTGGGATGGATTGGTTGGACCAACATCATGCTATACTAGACTTTCATAACAAGGCATTTACTTGCTTGGATGAAGAAGGGAGCCTAAGGAAAGTGCAGGAAATTCCCAGGGCAGTAACTATCAGAGAAATTTCAGCATTACAACTAAAGAAATGTTACAGAAAATGGTGTCAAATATGTGCAACTCATATGGATGAGACACCTAAAGATAAGGTGCAAAATTTGGAAGATCATGCAATTCTGGAAGAATTTGAAGATGTGTTCAAGGAGGTACCAGGATTACCCCCAAAGAGAGATATTGATTTCTCTATAAATTTAAGGCCTGGAGCAACTCCAATGTCAAAGACTCCTTACAAAATGAGTACACTAGAGTTGAATGAGTTGCAAATGCAACTTGAAGAAATTTTGAGGAAGGGGTATATACTCCCAAGTGTGTCACCTTGGGGTGCCCCATTCTTGTTAGTGAAGAAGAAAGATGGGACATTAAGATTGTGCATTGATTTCAG
Organism: Picea engelmannii; assembly: GCA_009831015.1. Classification (NCBI taxonomy): domain Eukaryota; kingdom Viridiplantae; phylum Streptophyta; class Pinopsida; order Pinales; family Pinaceae; genus Picea; species Picea engelmannii. The sequence goes on along the minus strand of ML781116.1, from coordinate 649,945 downwards.
ACAGTTTGATAAAGTGACTGTAAAGAACAAGTATCCTTTGCCAATGATTGGTGACCTCTTTGATCAGCTGAAAGATGAAAAAATATTTTCAAAGATAGATCTTAGGTCAGGATACCATCAGGTAAGGATTAAAGAGGAATATATCAACAAGACTGCGTTCAGGACAAGGTATGGTCATTATGAGTTCACAGTGGTGCCATTTGGGTTGTCAAATGCACCAGTTGTTTTCATGTGATTAATGAATGATGTTTTCCAACAATATTTAGACAAATTTGTCATTGTATTTTTGGATGACATCCTTGTATATTCCAAGTCAGAAGAAGAGCATGAGCATCATTTGAGGATGGCGTTTCAAGTAATAAGGGAGCATCAGTTGTATGCCAAATTGAGCAAGTTCTCATTTTATCAGAGACAAATTCATTATTTGGGACATATCATTTCAAAGGATGGGATAATAGTGGATCCTGAGAAGATAGAAGCCATTAGAGAATGGTCTACGCTAAAGAATGTGACATAGGTTAGATTCTTCATGGGCCTTGCAAGCTACTATAGGATATTTATTGAAGGATTCTCAAAGATTTCACACCCAATCACTTATTTACAAAAGAAGGGTGTTAAGTTTCACTAGAAATTGGATTGTGAAAAGAGTTTCCAACACTTGAAACAATTATTAACAAGTGCTCCAATATTAAGGATTGCAGACCCAAATGAAGACTTCATGGTATGCACAGATGCATGTAAAGAAGGACTTGGTGGAGTCCTCAGTCAAAATGGGTTTGTTATATGTTATGAATCAAGAAAGTTGAAGGAGAATGAAAGACACTATGCCACTCATGATTTGGAGTTGGCAACCATAGTGCATGCCTTGAGGAAATGGAGACACTACCTCATGGAGAAAAAGTTTGAGCTAAGAGAAGACCATAATGATTTGAAATATTTATTTGATCAGCCAACTCTAAATGCTAGGCAAAGCAGATGGTTAGAATTTCTAAGTGAATATGACTTTGATATAAAGCATATCAAGGGGAAAGAGAACAAAGTGGCTGATGCACTCAGCAGGAGAGTGAATGAAATGCATGCTATAGCCATTAGCATGTACCAATCAGATTTGAAGCACATAATTTTAGAGGCTGCAAAATTAGATTTGCAATACAAGGAATTAGTGGCAAAATTACAAGAAGGTAATTTACATCAAAAAATTGAAGAATACAAACTAGATTATGATGAAATTCTCATGTACAGGGGAAAACTTTATGTACCAAATTCCTAGGAATTGAAAAATCTGATATTGAGGGAAATGCATAATGCACCTTATGATGGGCACCCAGGTTATCATAAAACTATTGCAACTGTCAAGAGCCAATATTATTGGCCAGGCATGAAGAAAGAAGTTGTTGATTTTATTCCCAAATGTTTGGAATGTCAAAAGGTAAAGGCTGAGCATAGACACCCAACTGGTTTGCTACAACCATTACCCATTCCTGAGTGGAAATGGGAAGCTATAACAATGGATTTCATCACCAAACTTCACAGAACAGACAAGCAACATGATTCTATCATGGTAGTGGTGGATAAGCTTACTAAAGCTGTCCATTTTATTCTAGTTAAGCTCACTCACAAGGAAACCAACATTGCTGATGTTTATATGAGAGAAATTTCTAGATTACATGGCATACCCAAGACAATTGTGTCTGACATAGATCCAAAATTTACCTCAAAATTTTGGAGGGGATTATTTAATGGATTTGGAACAAATTTGAATTTTAGTACAACTTATCATCCACAATCAGATGGACAAACAGAGAGGCTAAATCAAGTGATTGAGGATATGTTGAGGATGTATGTGATGGTTAAACCATCAAAATGGGAAGACTACTTACAGTTGTTAGAGTTTGCTTATAACAATGGGTATCAAACATATCTAAATATGAGCCCATTTGAGGCACTTTATGGAAGAAATTGCATCACACCAGTAAGTTGGGATAACCCAACATATAGAGTAGTGATTGGGCCAGATTTACTTAGGGAAATGGAGGAGAAAATGTTGAAAATAAAGAAACTTTTAAAGGTTGCCCAAGACAGGAAGAAAATCTATGCTGATAAGGGAAGAACTCACCGGGAATTTAAATTTGGGGACCATGTATTTTTGAAAGTGAAAGCCAACATAAGTTCCCTGAAGTTGGGAAATTGTTCAAAGTTTGCAGCTCGCTATTGTGGGCCATTTGAAATCCTAGAGATGATTGGTCCAATAGCTTATATGATTGCATTGCCTGTATCTATGTCTGTTCATAATGTATTCCATGTATCATTGCTCAAGAGGTATATACCTAATGCTAATCATGTTATTGATTGGAATGTGATTCAGGTGGAGCAAGAAGGCACTTTTCAAGTGCATCCAATATGCATTCTGGACCGAAAAATCAAACAGCTCCAGAATCAATCCATAACGCTTGTAAAGGTCCAATGGACCTAGTACGGTCCTAAGGATGCTACTTGGGAACATGAGGATGCAATGTGGGCAGAATACCCGCATCTTTTTGAGGATTTTTGAAAATGTTGTTGTATGTGTGTACTTAATGCATTGAGGACAATGCATACATAAGGGGAGGGGATTGCAATATCCCTAGGCCAAACCCTATTGTAATGTAAATGAAAATGTACTTAAGTTGATGAGATGTTTGATATAATTTGTTTTGTAGTAAAATGAGGAAGTGTGCACATTCCAGGATACCCTGCACAACATCTTAAGTGCGCGCAATATTGAGGCCAATGAGATTTTGTGTATATGATATATTTTATAGGCTCGTGAGCCTGTTTTGTGATGATTAGGCCAAAGATCCTAGATCCTAAAGGCTAGTGTGCTTATATTTGTATATGTCTCATCATTAATATAAAATACATCGTTGCACGTAGATTGACCATGATAAAAGAGTATGGGGGAGTAAAATCCACTAGTTAGGGAAAGGGAGGGGGGATAAAAGTTAAGGAAAAGGGGATAAGATAGGGAGCTTAATACAAAAATGAATATTATATTAATATTCCTTAAATCATAAAGTATGGGAAATTATTTTATCCTAAGTTCTAAAGTTGGGGACAAGTGGGCCAAAGTAGCTCCCAACATGACAAGTGTCAATTTGGGGACATGCATACATATTGTTTGTACTTAGTTCATTTATCATCATGATTTCCATCACTGGATCCATCATTCAGTCATCCAGTGAATCATACATGGGCATTCAAACACTCATGGAGCTATCTTTCGTACCTTCATGTTACGGTACCTGAACCTGTATCCATAGCCATACTGGTTTATGTAGCTGGTTAGCTCGGGAGATGGATTGAACAGGCGGGTCGAAAATTCCTCTTTGGGTGAGATAATTGTTGGGAATTGATTTCCTAAAGTTGCTAAACTGTAGCTACCGGGCTCTGAGACTTCCTATCCGATCTGTTGTTGAATCCTGGAAAGGAAGTGGGGTAGTTGAAGGAATGTTGAGCAGAGAAGGGGCACACTTCCTGGGCGGGGCAGACATGTGGGGAATGAGGGACTGGATGCTATTATTTTGAATGGGAACCAGTGATAAAGTCTTTCCTGTTGTCTATGATCCATTATCCTAGTTAGGAATCCCTTAACCCGGATGGAGTTTAGTCCTAGCTCGGGGGTGACCCACTGCTAAGAGTGATGAGCACTGTGGTCTAAGGCTGGGATGTTCATGGAAGGTCTACATGTAGTTGGTGATATTATTACCAAGATAAGTGTCAATTGTGTGATAAATTTACATGTTGTATTGTCATTTACGTGTTCATTTTTATGGGTTTATCCTATGTGTGTTTACAATTGTCTTTATATTTATGGGTATTGCCTGCATATGCTGCATGTATATGTTTACTGTTATTTCAGTATGAATCCATTCATTTACAAAATGTGTTTGTTTGTTTATGTTTATATATAATTTTCTGCAAGAGTTCTGTGTGTATATGTTTTAATTGCATGCAGTTCAAAAAATTTATGTGGCATAGCTCAGTTGGATGCTGGGTATGTTACAGTATGTTTCGCAAGGAGAGTAAAAGTGTTCTCTTGTGTAGCATGCCTCGATGTGGGTGGCTGAAGATGTTACAATATGGTATTAGGGCTTCAGTTTTCAACACTGAGCCTGGATGGGACGAGCAATTTGAGTGAAGTGAAATTTTACACAAGATTTATTTTGAAGTGGCCAAATTTCGGGTTGCAGAGCATCCATGGTAAAAAGTAATAACAATTGTGTAGAATTGGGAAAAAGCCCCAATTTATGTTGTTAAATTCATGAGAAAATGGAGAAATTCAGCCAAGTGGTGAGATATTATTAGTTTAGTATCTGTTCTAGCAAATTCATACCTTGAATTGGTTGAATTTTAAGTTATCGTGAAGCCATGACAGTTGGAGTGAGAATAGTAGTTAAAATTCTCAATTCCTGACTTGAGTTTGAGAAAAATCTGTTTCAAAAATGTCAACCCTCAACGATTTGTTGTTACAGAGGTTGAATTGGTGTTATTGGGGTGAAATTGAACAAATTTTATAGTTGCAGAATGTCTATGGTAATTTAGGGAAAAAGATAGCGAAAGCCCCAAATTTATGCAACAGAATTTAGGAGGAATTGATGCACATAAAAATGAATGTGCGCAGGTGGGCACACTAAAAATGCATGTTGCATTGTAAAATGATCGTGTTATGTAAAAATTGGGTGTCGCATGAAAAAATGTTAGAGTGTTGGAGTGCGCGCTAAATTTTGGCATCGCATAGAAAAATAGTGGCGTGCTCGTGCGCGCACTAAATTTTGGCGCCGCGCGAAAAAATGTTGGTGTTTTGGTGTGCGCACTAAATTTTGGTGTCACGTCAAAAAATGTTAGTGTGTGAGTGCATGCACTAAATTTTGGCACCGCACGGAAAAATGTTGTTGTGCAGGTGCATGCGCTAAAGTTAACATTGCGCGGTTTGGATTGATTGATGCATGCGTAATACTAGCGTGCAATGTGCACACACATATTAATGGCACACATGGTGTGCGTAAAGGAGTTTGGTTGGTGTGCATGCAATGTGGGTATATGTTGTCGCACAATAGTTTAGTTAAGGTGTGTGTAGTGTATTTGTGTGTAAGGCTTGTGCATACATAGCCTTATAAAACATAAATATAATTACATAAAATCGATCTTATTTACTTCTATCTTAATCACTTCTTTATTTACCAACATAATAATATTGTTCTAGCATAATAATTGATAGTTTTAACAGTATAAAGATGAACAAAAACAATAGTATAATGATGAACAAAAACAACAGTATAATAATGAACATAATGATAATGAAATGTATTTACCTCAACTTGATGCTGAACTGAAGCTCAACCTGATGTTGAACTGAAGATGGACTGAAGTTGATGAATCCTTCCCAAACTGATTAACCTCCCAGCCAGCTAGGAACAACCTCTCTGACTCCCTAGCCCTAGGATTCCTTACAGTTTCCTGGCCCCCGAGCCCAAAATTCCCAGCAACATGTGCCCTTGTGAGAGTCCTCAAGTAAGCTGTAAGAAAAACAGATGCAACCCAAACTGCTTCCTCCCTTCCCTTCTCTCTCTCCAAATTTCTCACCTTATAAATTAAAAATATCACTCAACCAAAAAGACCTCCCTCTTCCCGAGTCATATTCCTTGCCTTATCTTCCTTCTCCTCCCTTATCCAACCATCTTCCCCTCATTAATCACTCAACCACCCTACCCCCCCCATAAATTGGTTCAACTACCAATAACAATTATATTATAAAATAAGTCTTCAAAAAAATCTATTTTAATAATTCATTAAAATAATATTTATTAATCATGATAATTAAAGAATTAATTAGGGTTTTTACATACACCCACCCTTCAAGAAACTTCATCCCGAAGTTAGAGTAATTTACAATACAAGGGAAATGACACAAGGTTCATACATTCATATGCAATAAACAACATTATCAGTAAGTAAGCACAAAAAAAAACTCATACATACTAGTGTACATGTGCAAGAAATGAATGTGTAGCTAGCACATACAAGTCTCACGCATGTACTAATGGCAATAATTATCACACATATAGTAATTCTTGTATGCGTCCAATCCAATCAACAAGATTATTCATTTTATAAAATATAATAAACCAATCAAATGTTTGCAAAATCCATTAATTACAATAATTTAGCTCAACAACGTTCATTTAGACAATTGTATTTCAGTGAAGTAATTATGAATATACATATATACATATTTTCTTTTCAGAAGAGAAAACAACAAATTCCACTATAAGGCAAATCTCCATACACTCTCAACTATTTCTATTCCTCCTTCCTCCTTAACTTACTTCCTTCTTCCATTCCTATCCTTCCTCTGCTGGACTATCTTGGAGCGTCAACTATATTGACCTAACTCCAAATAGAACCCGTAAGAAGAAGTGTCACTCTCTTGACCAAGCTTCCCCAGTAGGCAATTGACAGTCATCATCACATGTCTAGGGGAGCGTGAGCTAACACTGTCCTCCCATGACTCCAGGTTTCATAGGATACATGGTGGGAAATGCCTCCATCCCTCCTAATAGGACTAGGGTCCACACACTACCATGGAATATACAGTGGCACTGTGTTGTTGGGAAATTTGTCAACATATATTCAGTTTTAGGTAGTCTCACCACCTAAAAAACCCGCACTGGTCCACATATCATAGAAATGAATTCGAACCAACATAATTTCACATACAAAGATTCATACCATATTGTTTCTCGGTCGGTGGTCATGACATCCACTTTTATTACATAGCCCATTGAACTACATATTAGTCTATAACACAATTCATACATATCTATGCATTATCATCATGTAAATGTATTATACCAAAATCTCAATTCGATATCCACGTACCAACAACTTTAAATGTCAAAATTTTCAAGTTAGAAATAGATCGCATAATATCCCCATAATTCAATTAACGTTAATCGTTCATAGAATTTTCATTCACATAATAGATTGCATCATATACATCATCATTCAAATAACGTTAAACATTCATAGAATTTTTGTTGACATAATCAATTGCATAATATCCATCATCATTCAAATAATGTTAAACATTCATAGAATTGACATTCACATAATAGATTGCATAATATCCATGATCATTTAAATAATGTTAAACATTCATATAGGTTCATATGTATTAAAAGTTTGAGTGTATAATTAATAGTTTCACGGTGAATATAAAATAAAGGTGATTAGGTCTTAGGTAATCCTAGCTGTCTAAGTCAAAAGGTGGCGTTACATACACCCAACCTTGAAGAAACTTTGTCACGAACTTATGGTTATCCTTAATATGATGAAAGATTCATGAAAAAACTTCTATGTGTCTTCTATGATAGAAAACCATGTGTTATACTAGTCTGATTGGACCTTTACTTGATTAAAACATGTTCAGTCTATTAATATATTGATTGAGACTACCCCTATTTAGTAGTCACCTTACTATGTCATGACTCTATTTTATTACCACTTGTAATTTAGTTAATGATAAGTCACATTTCTCTTATATATTCATTCCTCCTAAGTTCCATATTTAAAGTATAGTCTACTAGTTTGACAACCAATTAGAATCTTATCTCATTTTCAGTTCTTTAGTTAAGTGAATCTTATATCAAATTCGATTATAATTTCATTAAATCAGGCATATGATTCCACCTGGAATATCTCAATAATTATAAGAAATTATCATTGAATTGACTATCACCCTGATTCGAGTGATACAATGCATACAACACAAAAGTTTCCCATGGTTAGAAATATTAACTAAAGATACCGCTAAATGACTGTCATGTGATGTCGTCACTTTATAGTTTGGCCATTGTCCTCAATCTCACTTTCCTCTTAAGTCATACAAATTAGACCTTGGCCAAGTTAAAAGTTTAGTATAGTATTATTTTCATCATAGTCAAGGAAAATCATGCTTTCTATCAATAATTAACTATTACAAGCATGCCTATAAGTAATGAGCACCATGTCTACCTTTCTTTAGTGTGTATCTCTGGATCAAGAATCAATTTCTTACTAAGGTCTATTCTACATTCTACAATTACTTATCTTTAAGGCATTATTTTCTCACAATTGTTCTGCACATGTCTCAACTTTATATCTTTTATACCTACATGATACTTACCGACTTTGGCCTCTCTCCCTTTTTGGGTGCATCACTAACACTTTTCAAATTCCTTTCTCTTACTACGAAAGAAGTTCAGTAGTGGGATGAACATTCCCATTGTTTATAATTCAACTTGTAAATTGGTTTCTACTAAGTAATAGGTAAATTTCCCTTTAAGTGAACATCATAAATTTTACACCAAGAATGCATTTCTTCTTGCAAAATTTTGGATTTAAATGCAATGCCATATTCACACAAAGTGGTGGCAGATAGTAATTATTTTAATCATTTGCACCTATTTCCACAATACCTTAGTAAAAAAAATAAATTTGACTTAACAATCAATGCATAACTAAGAACAAGTTGGGTCAATATCATGTCAACCATTAACAATTCGTCTAAATACCATATCACAAAGCATGATGTAAAACGACTTATCATTGCAATATTTCCATTATCGTTCTACTCAAGTTCCATATTTGCAACAAAGACCCTCTTAATACCATGTGTAAGGTCCTCTTATGGCATCCCTTAGGATTTTCATTATACTACTACTACTCCATAACATTTTCTCTATAGTTCGCTAAAGTTCCTTATATTATATCATTAAATAGCCCAATCATTTGTGTTATTTCCCTTGCATAATTGCTTTAATCAACCACTCTTTACCCAACATCCTTACTCATTACAAACACAAGCACTATTTTTATTTATATTATATTCGTCTCCTTAACATGTGTTGATCTTATTTATTATGCACTTTATTATTTAATCTTACTTATAACATATCCTTGCACTTGTCCATATACTTCTATCTATTTATATTCGCTTATTATTTTACTTTATTAGCTTACTCAACATATTGTGCATTACTCTCTTCATCCTTTGAATATATTACTCTAATCACTGAATATACAATTTTGCCTACTCCCTTTCTTGCTATGTACTTTATCTTCTTATCAACACTTGTCTATTACTTTTTTTTATTAACTTTTATACCATCACCATCCTACTCTATACACTCCCATGTGTACCAAGTATAAATCCCATATATTTACTCTACTTCATATTCACACTCATTTATATATCTAATCGACTACCATACATTATTTAATCCCTTAAATACTTTATATATACTACTTCATCCTTACATTTCCATTATATTATCACCCTGCACATTTATACATTACCCCCCACACACAATAATCCATTAATTATCCTAATATTATTATTGTATGTTATAATTCATTATACTCTCTTTTTATAATTGACATATTATATATCTGTTATATCTTACTAATGTTATTGATCCTTTACAAGATATACCTGAACTCCACTACTTTGGTACAATTAAGTCAACTCAATAATTAAACATGAATCGACTTATCTCAACATTGGAAGATAAAAATTGATCAATACTTTGTTTATCACATATTTAAACTCAAATTCTAGGTTCACCACATAGGAACACCTATAGTATCCAATTTATCTTTGCCTACATTATAAATCTTATATTTATTCCTTATTATCATACCCTTTTCTTACTTTACTAAATCACTATCCTTTATATAGTACTCTAACATCATCATTCATTACTTTTGCTTTTACATTACTTGTTTTCCATATAACACTATCATATATAAATCTTATATTTATTTCTTTATTATCATACCCTTTTCTTATTTATTCCTTTATTATCATATCCCTTTCTTACTTTACTAAATCACTATCCTTTATATTACACTAACATCACTATTCATTACTTTTACTTTTACATTATTTGTTTTCCATATCAACACTATGAAGAATTTGTTGAGTCCACATATTTGAGTGATTAATTCTATATAATCCAAGTTCTTTATGATTTTTTTTTTAACACAATGAATCCACTTTTATCCACTAAAAAAACTTTTATCCAAAAAAAAAAACACAAACCCAAAAGATAAAATAGTTAAACAACACCCCATCATTTATGCATATTTTATTTCTACATCTCTATATCTCTATTTGTATTATGCTAGATATCAATTTAACCATTAACCTTTTCATCACGTATTTTATTAGCATTATCCTTAACGACTTCTTATGTTATTCTCATTTAACCACTTACATATACGTACCATTGTACACCAATATTTTTATCTCTCATATTTGTTTTTAATAAAATATACTGTAATTTGACAATTAGAAATTATAATTAATTAGTTAATCAATTAACACTCTTACATCAATGAACAATGTTTTTATAAATTATTAAAAAAAATATTTTTTTCTTTTTTCTTTTCTTTTCTTTTAACCATTAATACCAAATGTAGATCATTTTGATTTTAATCCATTATTATATACATATATACTAAAACATTAATAAATACATTACCTTATTTATTATTATTTTTTTAAGCATTAATACCAAATGTTTTTTAACCATGAATACCAAATGTAAAATATTTTGATTTTAACTCATTATTATATACATATATACTGAAACATTAATCAATACATAACCTTTTTTTTTTTAAGTAAAAAGGGGTGGTGCCTGTTATATTACCATAATCAAAGTACAAAATTCAAGACTGTAAGTGATGCCGGCTGTCTCGCCTGAGCAGGAAACCAGGACAGCTTGGCATCCATGTCCATGTGTCACACTGAATGCATAGTTAGCAAAAATTGACAGAGTTGACGTCCTGCCCGAAGGAAACCAGGACTCATAGTCACAACATGAAAGCTGGTTATTCTATCTAGCGCTAAGACAACCTGGTAACTAGCTAATAAAAGACAGAAATTATAACAACAACACCAAGACCAGAAACGAGTTTTAAACATGAGGGAACCTCTAAGCCGAGCTGTTTGTCCTAGACCTCAGAGTTCCTCCACCTCGTAGGGAACGTGTAGGTGTGCGCGCAAGTCAGAAATTTCTTTTTTGCCGATGCTCTGGAGTGTGCCGCGAAGAACATGTCCATCCGCTGATCCATGCGTTCCAGGCGGAAGATTTGGTCGTCTAACTTGTTCCTGATTTCAAAGACAAGATTGAAGTACCCCCAGTCAGCTACTGGTGGCTGCTCCTTGCAATTCTCGCTGGTGGCCGCATCCGCATCCTGTGTTCTGTGTCGTCGACGCTCTCGCCCTGTCTCCTCCTCTTCTTTGGTGGGCTCGGGAGGAGCCTCCTCTTCCATGTAGCAAGGGGAGTAAGGCTTCTCCGTGGTGGCAGTAGAGGGGTCAGACACCTTGCTATTAGACTGACACATGCTGCGGGTGCCAAAGCTTGTGATCGGGTTCCAGTTCTCTGGTACCATGAACAGGGTGTGCCCAGGAGGGCTTGGCGGACCACCTTCCGGTATGACCTCTTCCACGTACGCCATTGGAGGCGTACGTGGTCTAGTCTTTCGTCGCCGAGATGCAATCGCCATAGCCCTCTCAAATTTCTTCTTTGGTTTATGCCGAGACTCTGCCACATACCAGGCCGCTCCCCGACGCGACCTCCCTCGAATTCGGGGCATGACGGGATCACTGTGAAAAATCTGAGTGCTACCTATGTCTGTCCAATTACTTCGGAGGAAAGGTGGGGTTGTCGAGTGCGGTCGTTGAGCCAGAGAAGCAGGAGGGAGGCTGCCATGACTCTGGTTCGTCTGTAAGACAAAGGCTTCCCGGAGCAATTTGCTGTATGAAGTCATTACCCGAACAATGAGCGCTGTTATCAACACAATCGTCATAGCCTTAGCATTAAACCTCACCATTAAACTCTGCTGCGTAGTGATCTGGTGAGGGGTACCCTTCGCTTGTGCGAGGGGCCTCATCGCAAGGTTTCTCTTGCTCAAATGCATGTGGTTTAATGGCCGAGGTGATACGAGCCGGTAGATGCATTAAAGCTGTGTCCCGACTCGTTCCCACATGGCACTATCGCGCCACTTGTCACCCCATCCGGGGAGTGAAGATCACTTCTGGCTAAGGCTTGACACCTAGTGAGGATCTCTAGAGCTGGTGAGCCAGGGCCCTCCCAGTTTAAGTGTTCCTCCTCCTGTTCCACTGCTTTGTTTGCTAGTTGATCGACTACTCTGTTCGCATCTCTTTTCACATGGGAGGTAGTGATGGTGAGATGCGGCTGTAGGTGGTGACTGAAGTCTACGAGTAGACTATAGAGTCTCCAGCTTGGAGAGATTTTTTCAGGGTCGCAGCCGTGGATGATTCTGGTGGCTAATCTTGTGATGATTTGCGAATCTCCTTCCAGGATTATTCTTTGATGACCTTTGTCGATGGCCGTTTGGAGTCCTCGCAGGAGTCCTGTAAGCTCGACTACATTGTTGGTTGTTTCGCTGATGAATCCTGCGTCCAGACCTAAGATTTCCCCGCTTGAGTTTCTGAGCACTGCCCCATATCCCGCCGGTATTGGTTTCCTTTGGAGGATCCATCGAAATTTACTTTGATGAAGTGTGCTGGAGGGGGAGTCCAGGTGGTTGGGCTGGTGGGTTGACCCGTATGGCTTCTGGCTGGCACATGGTTGGTCAGGATGGGCTGCCAGTTTTGTAGGATGATCTTCTTCTCGGGGCTGCACTGCCAATCTTTCTCTATCCAAGATTTGCTTCTGACTGTTTCTATTATTTGGGATCTAATTTTTGCCCAGTTGGCTTCAGGGAGGGACGGTTGAGAGTGGAAAATGCGCTTGTTTCGTTCCTTCCAAATTTTCCAGAGGGTGAATCCTGGCAGCAGTTCCCATATGAGATTTAGTATGGGGTTGTTGAATGAGATGTTGTCCCAGTTCTAAATTGTGCAATTGATGCTGCTTCGGTTTTGATTGGATTTGCGCATAATTTGCGCTCCATAATCCTAGATCTGTTGACTATAATGGCATTCATTGAAGATGTGTTCTTTGCTTTCCTCCTGTAGTGAGCAAAGAACGCAAATGGAGGGTCCAATGAAGCCTCTTTTCCTTAGATTGTCCCAGGTTAGAGCTCTGTTGTGCACTACTAGCCACAAAAAGGTGGAGACCTTGGGCCAGAGGGCGGAATTCCAGACTTTATTCCAGATGGGCTCCTTTCTTGGATCCAGTTGGTTTGCTTGCAGTGAGTAAGCTTCCTTGATGGTGAAAGTGCCAGCTGTGGTGTACCCCCACCTCAGGATGTCTGGTCCCTCTCTATACAGTATTTTCCTACTGGCGGCTTGAGATTGCCAGCTCTGTAAATCGAGGGTTTCGGGAATCCCAAGCGCTTGATGAGAGGTCTTCCATTGGCGCCACCTGTGATGCAGAGTTTGTGACATCCATAGTTCCTTGACTTTGGGAAGGGCGTTTTGGTGGAGGACTCTTTTGAGAGCCGAGAGCTCTTCCATTGTGTCCAAAGGATTGATTTGCTGCCAAGAATCTTTCCAGAATAGGGCATTTCCTCCATCTCTTATCTCCCAAAAGGCGTGGTGTTGAACCAGAGTGCGATTTTGCGAAGCTGTGTTCCAAATGTTGGAGCCTTGTATGTGGTTGTTGAGTCAGATTAGCTTATCTTCCGGAGTGTGAGGGGCATATTTCCTTTTCCACAATTGTACCCAGGCTACTGCAGGGTTCTTTAACCATCTCCACTAGATTTTGGCTCCCATTACTTGGTTCAATTTCCCTGGGTCTCTAAGCCCCAGTCCACCTTGACTTTTTGGCATGCAGAGCTTGTCCCAATTGACTAATGCCCATTTCTTGTTTGGCTGGTGGCCGTTCTAGAGAAAATTCCGCTGCAAGGTTCTGATAGCTCTGATGAATTTTTTGGGAGTCGCCAGAGCAGTGAAAAGATAGGTGGGCAGTGCTTGCATAACTGATTTGAGGAGAACCAGCCGGGAGGCAATATTGAGAGGTCTGAAAGTCCAGTTGCGAAGCTTGTTTGAGATGGAAAGGAGGAGGATGTCCTAGGAGATGGCGGAAGCCGCTGCTCTGATGAGAGGAACACCAAGGTAGTTGGACGGAAGGGAGCTCCTGGGTATCCCAGAAGTCTAGAGATATGACGCTGGACAGAGGCCGGGGTGTTGAAGAAGTAGAGTTTGGACTTGTCCAAGTTGAGCGACATGCCGGAGGCCTCAGTGAAGTCTGAAAGGATGGAGTTGAGTTTTGAGGCCTCTTGGACAGTGGGAGAATTCAAGAGGAGAGTGTCATCTACAAATTGACTGTGTGAAGGTGCGGGCTGAATGTTGTGCAAAGGTAGGCCTTTGAGGGAACCGTCATTTACAGAAGCTTTGATGTAGCGCCCCAAACCTTCCGCTAAGAGTATAAACAGAAAAGGGGAAAGGGGGTCCCCCTGCCGGATTCCTCTAGATGGCGAGAAAGGTTTTGATGGGACACCGTTCACAAGGATGGAAAAGAAGGTGGAGGAGGTGAGATTCATGACCCAACTTACCCAATCCTAATCAAAGCCAAAGGAGTCTAGGACGGCTCTGATATACTTCCAGCTAGCCCGATCGAAGGCTTTTGAAAGGTCAAGTTTGATAAGCATACCTGGAGTTCTTGAAGTTTTGAGGGAGTGTATGATCTCATGTGCCAGAATGATGCTGTCCATGATCTGTCTTCCTTCTACATACCCTGACTGCTCCTTGGATATGATGAACAGTAGGATGGCCTTGAGCCTGGTGGCGATGACCTTCGTTATAACTTTGTAGATGATGTTGCATAAGGCTATGGGTCTGAACTGTTTGGGATTGGTGACTCTTTCTTCCTTCAGAATGAGGGTGAGAAAGGTGGCATTGAGAGCTGTAAGTACCAGGCCTGAAGCTCTTGACTCCTCGATTACTTCCCACACATCTTGTCTGACCAGATCCCAGCAATGGTGAAAGAAATCCACGGTGAACCCATCCGGACCTAGGGATTTCCCTACTGGCATGGATTTTACTTCTTGGTCGACCTCTTCTTGGGTGATGGGCCGAGTCAGGGCTGCATTCTGCTCTGGTGTGACTAAAGCCGATATGTGTCTGGTTACCCTCCCGATTGCTTCCATTCTGTCCTTATGCGGTTCCGTGAGGAGGTCTTGATAGTATTTGAGCAGATCCTCCTCTATTTTGGAGTGCTCCCTGATTAAGTTACCTTGGCTGTCCTCGAGGTGAGTAATCTTGTTGATGTGCCTTCTGTGCATCATAGCTCTGTGGAAAATTTTTGTGTTCTTTTCCCCTTCCTTGAGCCATTGGACCCTGGATTTCTGCTTCCAGAGGATTTCCTTCTGCTTCCTTCGTTCTTCCAGTTGTGCCTGGAGCTGTTCTTCTTCCTTCATTGGTTCAACGGTTCTTGCTCCAGAGATGAAATTTTTTTAGATCTCCCCTAGTCTGCTTTCTATATCCTTTATGCTTTGCAGTATATTGCCAAAGATGTTTTTGTTCCATTGTTTAAGCCTCTGCTTAAAGTTTTTTAGTCGCTGCTGAAATCTGTACATGCATGAGCCGTGGTCTATTGCCGCTTGTTCTCACCGGGATTTGGCTAGTCGCTTAAAGTCCGGGTGTGCTAGCCAAAATTTCTCGAAGCGGAAAGGTTTGTATCTGGGAGGTTCTCCCAGGTCCATTAGCAGAGCCAAGGGCCAATGATCTGAGCCTGCTTTTGGTAGGATGAGGCTTTCCAGATGAGAGCATGAATCCATGATTTCCTCAGTTACCAAGAAGCGATCTAGTCGGCAGGTGATGTGCTGGTTGCCCGATCTGCGATTGGACCAAGTGAAGGTGCCGTTGCTGTTCTCAATATCTACTAATTTTAACTGATCAATGAGAGCTTTAAACTTACCGCTGTCTTGCTTGAGTCTTTTGATGCCTCCAGTTTTTTCCTCCAGTGTCAGGATCATGTTGAAATAGCCTCCTAAGATCCAGTTCGGGGTTGCCGCCAAGGTCTTGATCAGCTTGATTAGTTGCAGGAATTTGTCTTTGTCCTGGGCGCTGTGTGGCCCATAGACATTTGTGATGGCTCCTTCCTAGTTCGTGCCCATTACTTCAAAGTGGGTGGTTATGGTACCAATTGTTGTGAAGGGTTTGCTTATAGTCACATTGGATGGATTCCATAAGATAGCTAGGCCGCCTGAGGCTCCTATGGAATTTGTTGTTATGGAGTTGCAGTCTCACCATATACGCTGAGAGATTGTTTCCGCTTCTGCCCCTCTGCATTTGGTCTCATGGAGCAGCAGTTTATCAAGTTTCTCTGCCATTATGCAATCTCAGAGGATCCTTTGTTTGGATCTACCATTCAATCCTCTGATGTTCCATGTGATGATCTTCATCATTAAGAGGGGGGTGCTGTGTGGAGGTATCCCTCCGAAAGCTTGTGTATCTAGCCTGAGTTTATCATGAGGTTGCCGACTTCCTTGATTAGCTGGTGTGCCATTTTCCTTCCCCTCCTTTTCTTTTCGCGAAGGACTCGTTTCGTGCCAGAGTTCGAGTCCATTGCTATGCCCAGGCGTGCAGTGGATCCTGCAGAGGAATTGAGAAAGACCTTGTGCACCTTGCGAAGTTGTTCTTCAGTGAGGGTCTGCAGGTCCTTCTGGTTCATAGCCTCCTCCATCTTTTCTATATCTATTCCTGCCAGATCCCGATCATCCAGCAGCATTGGGGTATCCCCATCGCCTTCTCCTTTTTCTTTCGTCGGGGTCTCACCAGTGCGTGGATCAAGGTCCGGATTCGAGCCTTTTGTTTGCTGTTGCTGGGGATTTTTGTGTGGGTTCTGGACTTCCTCTTCCTCTGGTAGCTGCTCCAGGATCTCATAAGAGTTCTTCGTGGCAATGTTTTTCTCGGCTGTCGTGGTCTGCTTCTTTGATGGGTTTCTCCTCTTTGATGTTACTGTGGTGAATCCGTCCTTCTGCAGGGTTTCGGTTGGTTTTGCAGCTTGCTTGATGATGGGGCAATCTCGGTAGAGATGGCCATGTTCGTGGCATCTTATGCACCTGAATGGTATATGCTCATAGTCCAAGGTTTGTTGCCAATCCTCATCCTGATACTCGAGGGTTACCGCCCCCGGGAGTGCTTTGGATATGTCCATGTACACACAGATCCTGGCATATGAGGTGTACTTTCGTTGCCTTGTGGCTTCGGAGGCTTTCACATATTGTCCAAGGGTATTTCCTATACCCATTAAGATCTCCTCCAACCAGAACTCTTGCGGGAGGGAGTACAGGCGTATCCATATGGGGGCCATGGTGAAGTCCTCTTTGTCCGAGCTAAATCGTTCAGTCCAAAAGCGGAGGAACAACCCCGCCGAGTTGAATAAGTATGGCCCGTTTTCAAAGATTCGATCTTTGTCTTATAGATTGTATAGGATGATTGTGAAGAAGCCCTTGGAGCTGAGTTGCAGCTCATAATCCCCCTTGGGATGCCACCGGTATTTGATCCATTTGTGGAGGTCCCTTTCTACCGGCCAAAGCCCCATAAATTTGCCGATTAGGGCATGCTCTCTCATAAATTGCATATGCTCTCCAACCCGGGTTGAGCTAATGAGGTACCTTGGGGGCTTCTCCATTTGCGGAATACACTTGCCTGGTTCCCAGCTCCGCGGTGGCTTTGGTTGAGAGGTTCCGGCTTCGGTTTCCATCTCTGCTCTGAGACTCTGTTCCCTGGCTAACAACTGTTCTCGCACCTACGGCGGTGGCTCGAAGGTGGGTCGCGTTGTTCTGGCGCCTGGTTTGTCATTGGCCGCGACATTGCGGTATGAGGGGGGTTTCCCCCCTCCGCTGCGTCCATTCCCTTGTGACAGTGGAGGTCGGGTGATCCTCTAAGGCTCTGGCTGGGTTTCGCGGAGGAGGTCTGTGCTTGAGATCCGTCAGTCTACCCTACGAGGAGGCTAGGGTTTTGCAGACCCTCATCAATGCATCACAACTTGATTTTGAAAAAATGAATCAATACATAACCTTATTTATTAATTCTAAATATAAATAATATTTGACTTTTCAATATTATAATACAATGGACTTTTAAATACAATAAAAATAATATATTATAATAATATATATTTTAAAATAAAATAAATAAAAATAAATAAAACATTTAACCCAATTATAAACGAACTGCATACATTTCTAAACCAATACACACAAATTTATAAACCAATACGAGTAAAATGGGCTTGACACAGAGCCTTGCATGTGGCCCACATGTGTTCCCCTCTTCACGACAATGAAAACCCTAAAATACTGAGCTATATTTTCCTCGCTCAATTCCCTTCTTAAATTTTCATTTTCTTCCCTCGCTTGCGAGTTTTTCTCAGGGTTTCGAGTGGAGGTCAGAGTGCGTCCATGGCTCCATGGCCGACCGCTCAAGGGTGTGGCCATGGCTTCCACCCAAACCTTTCTCTATTTGGATAATCACTGCCATGTAGGTCCTGTGGAAAACCACTCTATATTTTTCTATTTTTTTTTTAAGCCTCGCACTGGTTGGTGGGAGGGTTTGTTCGCCTAAGGAGGGTTTGACTACCTGGTACGAGGGTTTCTCCTACCTAAGAGAGACGACAATAAAAAAATAAAACACATGGTGTGATTCGAGATTTATTTCAATCCATGCGTGCTGCCTCCTCTACTATTTGATTTCTGCCATGCCTATGGGTCACTCAACTACGACAAGGGAAGATAAGGGTTGACCTCAAATTTATTATTATTATGCTTTAAATCTATCTCATCGCTCCTCTACTATTCGGCTAGGGCATGGGCCTGTTAGCTTGACTCTGCTCCATCTCTGGAGACTCCGTGGTCAAATGATAAGGCGCTTCTCTCTGAAACCAGAGGCTCTAGGTTTGATTCCCAATGGATTTATAGTAGCCCTAAGGTTTCTCTGTTCGTAATAATGATTTAAGTTTTGGCAGGTCGATATAGGAAAAAGATATTGTCAAGTGAGGTGAAAGGAATAATAGTTGGCTCAAGGTGTTCTTTTCCATAAAGAAGTTAATACTTGTGCTTGGCTTAATAACCATTTATTCCACGGCATCTTTTCGGTCTTTGCCTTATTTTTATTTTTGAACATGCAATGTATATACCTTGACTTGGCCACCACTTAGAATTGGCTTGTTAACTATATTTATTGTATAAATATAATCTGATCCAACTTTATTTGTCTTTTATATAAAAATAAAAGTTCTTATTTATTTATTTATATATTTAAAACCAAATTTGTCTCCCAAACCATATATTATTTGAAGGTAAATCCTAAGTTTATTTTAATACTAAGCCAAAATCTCTCTCTCTCTCTCTCTCTCTCTCTCTCTCTCTCTCTATATATATATATATATATATATATATATATATATATATATATTATATTCCTTTATATGTTATAGAATTTATGTTACATACTTATATATGGCTTCTCTAACCCTTTTAATTTCTTTTCTCTCTTACAGGTGGATATTTTCATAGATTAATAGACGATCTCTACATGTGCAAAATTCTTTTTCCTCTATGGGTGAAGGTTGTGACATGGAACAAAGGAATCTAAGTCATTGGAATAGATATGCGGGATATATTTTCTACACCACATACTTTTTTTTTTCTTAGATTTAGATTTCTAGGTTGTTTTTTTTTCTCAGTTTTTAGATTATTACCAAGGGTTTCAAGGATGTTTACAAGGCTTTGGACAATTTTTTCAATTTTGGGTAGGTTCTAATGGTGTAAATGACATGAAAACTGTACAATATTATTCTTTGCAATAAGGAACAATTTTCTCAGTTCCATTCCAACTATGAGCGCTTGAACTTTTTACTCAGTTGTTTTCCAACTGTGGGCTCTTGAACTCTTGTCAATGTAAACCATTTTTATTGTAAAAAAAACTTTTTATTATAAAATAAAAGATATATTACCTCTACATGAAAATAAAGTTCAATTTTAGGGTGTTTTTTTTAATCCATCTTAAGAAACTCTTAGTTTTCCGGTTGATTAAATTGTGTGGTATCTCTTTTTTTTTTTGCTGAATTGTTTTCATTTCACTTCTAGGTAGGCCCTCAAGGCTTCAATGTTTAAACTTTGCTCTGATACCATGTATAAGGTCTGTGCATACATAGCCACATAAAACATAAATATAATTACATAAAATCTATCTTATTTACTTCTATCTTAATCACTTCTTTATTTACCAGCATAATAATACTGTTCCAGCATAATAATTGACAATTTTAACAATATAAAGATGAACAGAAACAACAATATAATGATGAACATAAACAACAATATAATAATGAACATAATGATAATTAAATGTATTTACCTCAACTTGATGCTGAACTGAAGCTCAACCTGATGCTGAATTGAAGCTGGACTGAAGTTGATGAATCTTGCCCAAACTGATTAACCTTCCTGCCAACTAGAACAACCTCTCCGGTTCCCTACCCTAGGATTCTTTACAGTTTCCTGGCCCCCAAGCCCAAAATTCCTAGCAACATGTGCCCTTGTGAGAGTCCTCAAGTAAGTTGTAAGCAAAAAAAATGCAGCCCAAACTACTTCCTCCCTTCCCTTCTCCCTCTCCAAATTTCTCACCTTCTCATAAATTAAAAATATCACTCAACCAAAAAGACCTCCCTCTTCCCCTTATCCAACCGCCTTCCCCTCATTAATCACTCAACCACATTATCCCTCCATAAATTGTTTCAACTACCAATAACAATTATATTATAAAATAAGTCTTCAAAAAAATCTATTTTAATAATTCATTAAACTAATATTTATTAAACATGATAATTAAAGAATTAATTAGGGTTGTTACATTGTGCGCGGTGGGGGCGTACTAAAATTTCGCATGGGCAACGCGTAGAGTGAAATGCATGCGGAATATCAACATGCAATACAAAAATTGTGCGCAATGGGTAATAGTGCAATAACTAAAATTTTGCACAGTAGATTGACACGCAACACAAAAGTAGTGCACACAAGTTATTGGCACAATAGAGAAGTGATGTACAATGGTTATAGGTGCATGGAGCACGATTCACCTAGTGGTGTTGCTGCACATGCTAAATATGGGTGTACAAATTGAAATTTGTGCGCACAAAGTCATTTGTAGGGTGAACAACAACGGAAACCAACGAATTTCCGCGACATTTTATACTATTTAAACGTCATCTTTTTGTAGTGCATTTTTGAGGCCCTTAAAAACGTTTTTAGGTACTCAAAAACCATGAGAACAAAGCATACCAAGGTATACTTTGTCTTTGCAGCTCAAATAAAAGAGCTCGAAGAGAGATTTCTAATGGTGTAAACCGTTCGTCAAATAGATCTTTTATGAGAAATTTATAGCACAAACAGTGGAGGGTAAATTTTAAGTCCCATATAACTTCAAAGAGCCATAACGTTCTGCTCCAGAATCAGATTGAGGAGCAGGACCAATCAATGGAAATATATTGAACCATAGAAGATAGTCCCAGAGTTGAATTAAATTTCTGGGCACGTTAAAGATGTTTAATAATGAAAAGAAGGTACCTGTAGCATTCCAGACCAAAAACACAAATTGGCCTAGAACTTCAACAGGCTCTAACTAGCAACTAAGAACCCAAAAAAAGGTGAAAATTGGATAGAGTGTCTATAATACATATATAAAGAAACCCAATTGATATCCTACAAAAACTCCAATGGAGTAGGTGCAAAAATTCATAATTACAACGCAAAGTTGTGTCAAGTTGAAGAGTGAACAAAAAAATTAATGGCATTTTTCAAATGATGATAACTTTCTGCTCAAGACTCGGAATTGAGCATGGGAGCAGGCGTTAGAAAGGTGTTGGAAAGTAGAATATAATTATTCACTCATAAAATTGATTTGGGCATTCAAATTTTTAGGAAATTAGAAGAAATAATTCTGATATATTATTGAACCAGAACGATTCATATTTTTCATAGAATTGTTGAAACAATTAGCTTGACAAAGTTTTTTTGGCTGCAGATTTTGTAGAGTTAACAATAGCTAGATAAGATCAGGATCAAGACAGAGTCCAAAGGAATGGAAGAGGCATAGGGGAATTACATCCAAGGATATAAAATCATAAGGATGGGTGTCCATTTGGGCATTGAAGGAACAAACTCCAATGGACATGGAGAAGGAAGGGATGAAAACATGAATATGGTAGAGACCATTAAAAATTTGCAGAAGGATGTCCAAAGACATAAATATGATAATGAAAGGATTATGAGATCCAAGGAGCAACAAGATGACTTCAACGTGAATTTAATGCAGAGCTTGAACATAATACAAAAGGAGAGTGGCTCAAGCAAATCGGGAAGTCACAAGTCTCCTGATGAGAAAAGAAGAACAAAAAGCATTAGAAGACATCACCATCACTCCCCGAGGCATTCCAATAAGAGAGCACACAAAAACTTAAGTCCATCCCCTGTCAAGAAGCATAAGAGGTCTGGGGTGGATGAGCTACGAGGAGAAATGAACAAAATCAAACCTCCTACATTTGATGGTGAGAACAAGAAGGATGAAGATGCAAAGACATGGCTGTTGGGCATGAGAAAGTATTTTCAATTGCATAATTATTCATCTCATGCATAAGGAATCATTTCCATCTATCAACTCAAGGGAAAGGCATCCATGTGGTGGGATCAACTTGTGCAGGTGCAACACATTAAATAGAAGAGTGTTACTTGGAGGGAATTCAAGAAGTATTTTGAGAAGAAATACTTGACTAAGATATACTATGACAAGAAAATGAAAGTTTTCTTTGAACTCAAGCTTGGGAGTATGACCATAGATGAATATGAAAGAAAGTTTTTAGAACTGTTGAAGTATGTTTCTTTCATCAAGGATGAGACAGTTAAGATTCAAAGGTATTTGAGTGGATTGCCACCATTCATTAGTGACAAAATATAGCATGATGATCCCAAGACATTGGAGGAGACCATAAGGAAAGATAAATTCCTATATGATCAGCAAAAATCAAGGCCAACTTTCCAAAAATCTTGGGAAGACAAGAAGAAATTCAAGATGGATCAGAGAAAGAAGGGAACCAAGCCACCATTCTTCAGAAATAATACTCAGGGACAACCAACTTATGGAGAACTAAGAATGATTGAGACAGGGGGTCAAAGGCCAAGGCAACCACCTATTCAATGTTGGGGTTGTAAAGGAGATCATATGTTCAGAGATTGTTCTTACAATGGTGAAAAATTGAGGACTGTTCATAATGTGCAACAAGCTGAAACTGTGGAGGATATGGGCAAAAATGTACACAGGATCTATACAGCCCTGGACAATAAGCAATCAGAGTATCAGTCACATATGATTGAAGTGAAAGGTATGATTGACAACCAAACCATTGCTATTTTAATTTATTCAGGAGCTAGTCATAGTTATATATATCCTAATATGGTGGAAAGTTTGCACTTGCCAAGAAGCAAGCATGGAAAATATTGGTTGGTGCAACTAGCTACCAGAGCCAAAAGAAAAGTTAATGAGATGGTTAAGTCATGTCTTATGGACATGAATGGGCTGAACACTAGGGAAAATTTGAACATCTTGCCATTAGGTTCCTATGAATTTCTAATTGGGATGGATTGGTTGGACCAACATCATGATATCCTAGATTGTCATATCAAGACATTTACTTGCTTGGATGAAGAAGGGAGCCTAAAGAAAGTGCAGGGAATTCCCAGAGCAGTAACCATGAGAGAAATTTCAGTGTTGTAGCTGAAGAAATGTTACAGAAGAGGGTGTCAAATATTTGCAGCTCATATGGATGAGACACCTAAAGATAAGGTGCCAATTTTGGAAGATCATGCAGTCCTGGAAGAACTTGAAGATGTGTTCAAGGAGATACCAGGACTACCCCAAAAGAGAGATATTTATTTATCTATAAATTTAATGCCTGGATCAACTCCAGTGTCAAAGACTCTTTACAGAATGAGTACACCATAGCTGAAGGAGTTGCAAATGAAACTTGAAGAAATTTTGAAGAAGGGGTATATACGCTCAAGTGTGTCACCTTGGGGTGCCCCAATATTGTTCGTGAAGAAGAAAGATGGGACATTAAGATTGTGCATTGATTTTAGATAGTTGAATAAAGTGACTGTAAAGAACAAGTATCCTTTGCCAAGGATTGATGACCTCTTTCATCAGTTGAAATATGAAAATATATTTTCAAAGATAGATCTCAGGTCAGGATACCTTCAGGTAAGGATTAAAGAGGAAGATATCAACAAGACCACCTTCAGGACAAGGTATGGTCATTATGAGTTCACAGTGGTGTCATTTGGGTTGTCAAATGCACTAGTTGTTTTCATGTGCTTAATGAATGGTGTTTTCCGAGAATATTTAGACAAGTATGTCATTGTCTTTTTGGATGACATCCTTGTATATTCCAAGTCAGAAGAAGAGCATGAGCATCATTTGAGGATTTTGTTTCAAGTACTAAGGGAACATCAATTGTATTCCAAATTGAGCAAGTGCTCATTTTATCAGAGGAAAATTCATTATTTGGGACATATCATTTCAAAGGATGGGATAGCAGTGGATTTTGAGAAGATAGAAGCCATTAAAGAATGGTCAACGCCAAAGAATGTGACAGAGGTCAAATCATTCATGGGCCTTGCAGACTACTATATGAGATTTATTGAAGGATTCTCAAAGATTGCACACCCAATCACTTCTTTACAAAATAAGGCTGTGAAGTTTCACTGAACATTGGATTGTGAAAAGAGTTTCCAACAATTGAAAAAATTATTAACAAGTGCTCCAATACTAAGGAATGCAGACCCAAATGAAGACTTCATGGTATGCACAGATGCATGTAAAGAAAGACTTGGTGGAGTCCTTAGTCAAAATGGGTTTTTTATATGTTATGAATCAATAAAGTTGAAGGAGCATGAAAGACACTATGCCACTCATGATTTGGAGTTGACAGCCATAGTGCATGCCTTGAGGAAATGAAGACACTACCTCATGGGAAAAAGGTTTGAGCTAAGAACAAACCATAATGGTCTGAAATATTTATTTGATCTACCAACTCTAATTGCTAGGCAAAGAAGATGGTTAGAATTTCTAAGTGAATATGACTTTGATATAAATCATATCAAGGGGAAAGAGAACAAAGTCACTGATGCACTCAACAAGAGAGTGCATGAAATGCATGCTACAACCATTAGCATGTCAGATTTGAAACACATAATTTTAGAGGTTGCAAAATTAGATTTGCAATACAAGGAATTAGTGACAAAATTACAGAAAGGTAATTTACAACAAAAAATTGAAGAATACAAGCTAGATAATGATGAAATTATCATGTATAGGGGAAAAATTTATGTACCAAATTCCAAGGAATTGAAACATCTGATATTGAGGGAAATGCATAATGTACCTTATGTTGGGCACCCAGGTTATCAGAAAACTATTGCAGTTGTCAAGAGCTAATATTATTGGCCAGACACGAAGAAAGAAGTTTCTGATTTTATTGCCAAATGTTTGGAATGTCAAAAGGTAAAGGCTGAGCATAGACACCCAGTGGTTTGCTACAACCATTACCCATTTTTGAGTGAAAATGAGAATTTGTAAAAATGGATTTCATTACCAAACTTCCCAGAACAAACAAGCAACATGATTTTATCATGGTAGTGGTGGATAAGCTTACTAAAGTTGCCCATTTTATTCTAGTTAAGCTCACTCACAAGGCAACCAACATTGCTGATGTTTATATGAGAGAAATTGATAGATTACATGGCATACCCAAGACAATTGTGTCTGACAGAGATCCAAAATTTACCTCAAAATTTTGGAAGGGCTTGTTTAATGGATTTGGAACAAATTTGAATTTTAGTACAAATTATCATCCAGAATCAGATGTACAAACAGAGAGGGTGAATCAAGTGATTGAGGATGTATGTGATGGATAAACCATAAAAATAGGAAGACTACCTACACTTGGTAGAGTTTTCTTATAACAATGGGTACCAAACATCTCTAAAGATGGGCCCATTTGAGGCACTTTATGGAAGAAAGTGCAACACACCAGTAATTTGGGATAACCCAACAGATAGAGCAGTGATTGGGTCAGATTTACTCATGGAAATGGAGGAGCAAATGTTGAAAATAAAGAAAAATTTAAAGGCTGCCCAAGAAAGGCAGAAAAACTATGCTGATAAGGGCATAACTCACAGGTAATTTAAAGTTGGGAACCATCTATTTTTGAAAGTGAAGGCCAACAAAAGTTCCTTGAAGTTTGGAAATTGTTCAAAGTTGGAAGCTCGTTATTGTGGACCATTTGAAATCCTAGAGAGGATTGGTCCAGTAGCTTATATGATTACATTGCCTGCATCTATGTCTGTTCATAATGTATTCCATGTATCACTTCTCAAGAGATATATACCTGATGCTAATCATGTTATTGATTGGAATGTGATTCAGGTGGAGCAAGAAGGCACTTTTCAAGTGCATTCGGTATGCATTCTGGACCAAAAAATCAAACAGCTCCGGAATCGAGCCATAGGGCTTGTAAAGGTCCAATGGACCTGGTACGGTCCTAAGGACGCTACTTGGGAGCATGAGGATGCAATGCGGGCATAATACCCACATCTTTTTGAAATTTTTTGAAAATTTTGTTGTATGTGTGTACTTAATGCACTGAGGACAGTGCATAAATAAGGGGAGGTGATTGTAATATCCCTAGGCCGAACCCAATTGTAATGTAAATGAAAATGTAATTAAGCTAGTGAGCTGTTTGATATCATTTTTTTTGTATGCATATTTCATGGCATAGTGCGTGCATGTGATGCGCAGTAAAATGAGGAAGTGTGCACATTCCAGGATATCATGCGCAACATCTTAAGTGCACGCGATATTGAGGCCAATGAGCCTTTGTGTATATGCTATGTTTTATAGGTTGGTGAGCCCGTTTTGTGATGATTAGGACAGAGAGCCTAGATGATAAAGTCCAGTGCACCTATTTTTGTATATGTCTCATAATTAATATAAAATACATCAATGCACGTAGACCGACCACGATAAAAGAGTATGGGGGACTAAAATCCATTAGTTAGGGAAATGGGGGGGGGTAAGAGTTAAGGAAAAGGGGATAAGCTAGGGAGCTTAAGACAAAAAGGAAAATTATATTAATATTCCTTAAATCATAAAGTATGGGAAATTATTTTATCCTAAGTTCTAAAGTTGGGGACAAGTGGGCCAAAGTAACTCCCAACATGACAAGTGTCAAGTTGGGGACATGCATACATATTGTTTGGACTTAGTTCATTTCCCATCATGCTTTCCATCATTGGATCCATAATTCAGTCATCCAATGAATCATCCATGGGCATTCGAACACTCATGGAGCTATCTTCCGTACCTTCATGTCACGGTACCTGAACTGTTATCCATAGCCATATTGGTTTGTGTAGTTGGTTAGCTCATGATATGGATTGAAGAGGCATGTTGTTAAGCCCATGAGAAATTCATCGTTGGGTGAGAGAATTATTGGGAATTGATTTCCTGAAGGTGCTAAACTGAAGCTACAAGGCTCTGAGACTTCCTGTCTGGCCTGTTGCTGAAGCCCAGAAAGGAAGTGGGGTAGCTGAATGACTGTGTAATATACCAGATATAAAATGTATGCATAACTGAAATAAAATGCTAGTAATGGCAGAATAACAATAATATAACTAGAACATTCACCATAATAACACTAAAATGATACGAGAATAACTACATAAATAACACTTTGAATCTGAAAGCAATGTTCATGGGCCTCTTCAAGGGGGCAAGCTCCAGTTGAGCAGATCTCTATTACAATAATATCCAAGCTAGGGTTCTCATACCCTCGACTCCTATTTATACTAAAAAGAAGCATCTAGGGGAATATCCTTCTAGAAGTAGAAGCTTCTATTAGGTCTTCTTACATCCACCTTATTCTATTTTATTGAAAGGCCTTATTAATATTGACCTTTATTACATCTAAATATATTTTTCTACCTATGTGTGGGTTAGGACCCTAACATGTCCGCCCCCTTAAAAATAGCCTTGTCCTCAAGGCTTGAGATGAAGAAATTATTGCAGAATGGTAGTTGGTTCCCAAGTGGCGTCCGTTGGAGTTGTATATTTCCACTGGACTAACACTTCCTTGATGGTTCTCTGACGTAGGTGACGCTCACGCTGGTCCAAAACTGCTTTTGGCTATAGCCAAATGGATCATTCTTCAGCTAACTCTGGAAGGTTAGTTTGAATTTGGAACTTAGCTCCAATCACCTTCTTTAAGGATGAAACATGAAAAATAGGATGTAGCTTCGAATGGTTGGGCAAAGATAACTGATAGGTGACTTGTCCCACATGCTTGAGTATGGTATAAGGACCATAAAATTTGGGCGCTAGCTTATAATAATGCTCAGCCTTGAGGGAAGTTTGCTTGTAAGGTTGCAGTCGAAGAAACACTTGATCCCCTTCTGCAAATTGACGTTCATAGCGACCTTGATCTGCTTGTTGCTTCATACGATTCTATGCCATGACCAAATTCTCTTGGAGGGTATGGAGAATAGCCTCTGGAGCTATAAGTGTTAGGTCATCTGCTTGGACCTTCGAGGCACCCGGTAAGTATGAGAGCATCGAAGGTGGTTTCTGTCCATATACTGCTTCAAAAGGAGTCATGCGTGTAGCTGTATGGTATGAAGTGTTGTACCACCATTCAACTAGGGGTAACCATTGAGCCCATTGATTTTTCTTTTCCGAGGAAAAACACCTCAAATATGTTTCCAAACACTTGTTGAAAAATTTCATTTGGCCATCACTCTGGGGATGATAAATTGTGTTGAGATTCAATTCGGTGCCTTGTATCTTGAACATTTCTTGCCAAAAATTGCTTGTGAAAGTTGGGTCGCGATAAAAAACAATAGAGTGCGGCATGCCATGAAGCTTGAAGACCTAATCCATGAATATTTGAGCCACCATGGATGTTGTAAATGGGTGTTGAAGGGTGCAAAAATGAGAATACTTGGAAAGGCGATCAACAATCACCATGATGACGGATTTATTTCTCGATTTGGGTAATCCGATAATAAAATCCATAGAGATATCCTTCCAAATAGCAGGTGGAATCGGGAGCAGT
Source organism: Picea engelmannii (assembly GCA_009831015.1). Lineage (NCBI taxonomy): Eukaryota > Viridiplantae > Streptophyta > Pinopsida > Pinales > Pinaceae > Picea > Picea engelmannii. The sequence continues at coordinate 620,783 of ML781116.1, read as the reverse complement.
TGTAGTGTGCCCGACGATTTGACTATTTCTTCCTTGTTGCATTGATACACATCACATTCAACTACAAAATTATGAATTTCCTATTTCATACCATCCCAGAAAAAGGAACGTTTGACCCTGTCATAGGTTTTGGTGAACCCGGAGTGCCCTGCTGTGGGTGTAGCATGAAGCTGAGAAAGTACCGTGGATTTAAGCTTTGATTGTTTAGTTAAATACAAACAGCCTTTGTATTGAAGTTCCTCATGGAGCCAAGAGTACCTTGGGGAAGCTGGAGCCTTGGAATGCAATTGGTGGATCAACTACAAACTTTTGGGATCTTGTAGCCATTCCTGGAGAACGACTTGGAGCCAATCTGGTACAATGAATGAAAGAGAAAAAAGGGATCCTTCGTCTTCATATTTTCGGGAAAGTGAATCCCAACCACATTGTCTTTGCCTTTCTTATAAATGATCTCATAATCATATCCAAAGAGTTTAGTCACCCATGTTTTTGTTATGGGGAGGAAATGCGTTGTTCCAGAAAATACTTGAGGCTTTGATGGTCTGTTTTAATTTGGAAACGTTGCCCCAATAGATAAGGATGCCACAGATACACGACATGCAAAATAGCCAACATTTCCTTTTCATAGATGGTTTTGCCCAGATTTCTTTGAGATAGTTGCTTACTGGTAAAGGCCAAAGGTCGACCCTCTTGCATAAGGACAACACCAATTCCTTTCCCCGAGGCATCACATTCCAACACAAAGGTATTTGTGAAATCGGGAAGGGAGAGGATTGGAGTGGTGCACATGGCTATCTTCAAGGTCTGAAAATCTTGAGCAGCGGCTGGAGTCCAAGTGAAAGAGTTATTTTTGAGGAGAGCAGTGAGAGGTGCTGCAATCTTCCAATAATTCTTAACAAACTTGCGATAATACCCTGTTAAGCCTAGAAATCCACTCAAGCTCTTAAGAGTCTTTGGGTGAGGCCAATCTTGCATTGCTTCAATCTTTTTAGGATCCACCCTGATGCCATATTTGCCAACCAGATGACCCAAGTATTCTACTTTTGAGGTGCCAAAAGCACATTTAGATTGTTTCAGTAAAAGTTGGTGCTAAGAGAGTAGATGGAGAACTCGATCCACATGAGTAAGATGGTCTGTCCAGGTTTTGCTATATATGAGGATATCATCAAATAAAACTAAGATAAAATGGTGGATAAAAGGATGGAAGACATGATTCATGAGGCTTTGGAAGGTGGAGGGGGCATTACACAAGCCAAAGGGCATGACCAAAAAATCATAGTGGCCCTCATGAGTTCTAAAGGTAGTCTTGGGAATGTCTGCCTCTTTCATACGTATCTGGTGGTAGCCCGAATGAAGATCCAGTTTAGTGAACAATTGGGCGCCACTCAATTCATCCAGGAGGTCATCAATGAGAGGAATGGGGAATTTGTCTTTGATGGTAAGTTTGTTGAGGGCATGAAAGTCAAGACACATTCACCAAGAACCTTCTTTCTTCAAGACCATGACCACAGGAGACGAGTAGGGGCTCATACTAGGATGGATAACATCTTCATTAAGGAGTTCTTGGACCATTTTCTCAATTTCATTTTTTGGGGAAAAGGAGTGACGATACAGACAGATTTTGGGAGGAAGGATTTCAGGTACAAGGGGAATGGAATGATCATGAATGCCATGGGAATGAGGGAGGCCTTGGGGAGTGTAAAAGACCAATTGATGTTTAGAAAGGATGGCTTGGAGGTCTTGCGGTACCGAGGGTGTCTCTGTTGCTTATATGGCATGGAGTTGGGCGATAACACCAGAATGACCCTTTTGGAGTATCTTTTCCATGTGATGGGAACTAATGATCTCAGGTGAACCAACAGTGATGCCTTGGAACTTATATTGGTGGCCCTCCTGGTCGAATTGCATGGTTAAGTATTTAAAATCCATGAGAATGGGACCCAAAGTCCTTAGCTAGTCTGTACCCAACACAATGTCACAACCTCCCATGTCGATAGAAAACATATGGGATTTCAGGTGGTAGTCACCAATTTGGAGACACATGTTTTCACAATGCCCTCCACATTTCATGGAACCACCATTGGCAATCATGATTTGGAAATTATTGACGGCATGGATGTAGCAATGAGTTTCTTGGGCAATGCGGCGATGAATCAAATTATGGGTGATGCCACTATCAACCAGAATGATGACATTCCGACGCTTGATGTAAACGATTAGCTTGAGGGTTTGGGGAGTGGAGAAGACAGTGAGATCATTGAGGGAAATGACTAGTTCTACTTCGGAAGGGTCTGAGGGAGGGGTTATGTCAGTGGATTCAGGTGACTCAGAGAAAGAGGGAGTTTCTTCATCTTCTTCCTAAATCTCCTCGGAGATGGACATTAAAATATTTTTTTCTTTACACTTGTGGCCCGAGAAATATTTATCATCACAGTTATAACAAAGGCCTTTGAATTGGCGTTCAACCATTTCAGCCCTGGTCAATTTTTGGATCTTTAGTGGAGCAGAGGGAGTAGTGGAATTTACTGGTTTAGGGCGAGGGATAAATGAGGGTTTGCAGTTTTGAGAAGATACAACTTGTTGTGCTTCTTTAGCTATTTTGGTAGCCTCCACCCAACTCTCAGGTCGAGCCAAGAGGACATGGGCCCGAATTTCATCCTTGAGGCCGCTGATAAAACACTCTCAGAAAAAGGCATCAAACATGCCCTCTGTTCTAAAAGCCAGGTGCTCAAAGGAAGTTATAAAGTCTTCCACTATTCCTAATTGTTTCAGCTTTGTCAAACGGCCCAAATGGTTGGTGTCAGTGTCAAAGCGTTCATAAATCTTTGCCACAAAGTGTGTCCAAGCAATATACCCTTGACGATAAGTTTTTCTCCATTTCCACCATTGCCAACGTTCTTGATCTAGATGGAGAACACCATACCGGAGTTTGGCCAAGTCATCGGTAATGCTATATAAAGAAAAGTAATGTTCCATTTGGGTTACCCAACCAGTGGGCTCCGAGCCATCAAATTTGGTCACATTCACCCACGGAAGGCGTAGGTCACGTTGAAAGTGATGGTTCTGCAATGTATGGGAATGAGAGGAGTGGTCACCTTCAGTATGTGGAGGTGAGGAAGAGGAAGGGTTATCTGTAGGGATATGCAGTTTGGTGCAAAGTGCCGAAAAGACCGATTCAAGATGGGTGGTGAGGTCTTGTTTGATTTCCCCCATTGAGGACTGCATGGTTGTATTGATGTCGGCAACATAGGCACTGTTTTGTTTCACTTCTTGTTGGGTCTCAATGAGACCAGATTGCAAGGTGTTAAAGCGAGCTTCCAAGTCTTGGCTACGAGTATGGGCCATGAGGATGAGGAAACTGAAAAGAGGCGAGCGGGGTAAAAACAATTTGCCGAAAAAATGATATGGATGAATGTGATAAGGGCGAAGAGATGAATCCAATGGAATATGTCTCGAATAATGGTGAAAAAATTTCTAGACTTTTTTTTTATGGAGTTTTACTCCACTCTGAAGAATACTGTAGAGAGGAAATGCCCAAATGCTTAACCAGAAAGAAATGTGTATTTACTTGGCAACCCGAACATAGTTGCGCAACAATAGATCTTGTCTGTTTTAATTTATTTATGTTTTTGTCCCCCAAGGGTTAGGTATTCAAGGTTTCTATAGACAAGGGTTTGACTTGTGCTATAGCTCTCTGATATATGTGTGGGGTCCAACAATAATACTCGGCCCAATATCTCAAGGCACTAACTAAGGAGGATAGACCGTACCCTTATCCGTACTACCTGAATACCCATGTACTAGAGAGTATCTTCCCAAGTGTTGTTATCGATGACACTATAGCAGTCAGGCGGCCGATCGGTTTATCTAAACAAGGCTTCAGGTAATCTAGGCTGATCCGTACACAGGTGCCGTCTGATGCGCTACCACTCGAAGGTGTACCAACAGGGGTTACAAGGGTGGCCAATAGATGTGCGCTTAAGTACCACTTGTATTTCCTGCGTGTATGAATCCCTCAACCGTGGATTTATGCGTGTAACGACAGATCGCTATGGCTTAAAGACGTCGGAATACGTCTCTACCCTGAAAAAAATTTAATCCACACTTTTTGCTGAGGAAAGTGCTCTGATACCACTAGTAATATACCAGATATAAAATGTATGTATAACTAAAATAAAATGCTAGTAATGGCAGAATAACATCAATATAACCAGAACATTCACCACAATAACACTGAAATGATATGAGAATAACAACAAAAATAACACTTTGAATCTGAAAGAAATGTTCATGGGCCTCTCTGAGGGGGCAACCTCCAGTTGAGCAGAGATCTATTACAATAATATCCAAGCTAGGGTTCTCATACCCTCGACTCCTATTTATACTAAAAAGAAGCATCTAGAGGAAGATCCTTCTAGAAGCGAAAGCTTCTATTAGGTCTTCTTACATCCGCCTTATTCTATTTTATTCAAAGGCCTTATTAATATTGACCTTTATTACATCCAAATATATTGTGCTACCGATGTGCAGGTTAGGACCCTAACAGACTGTTGAGTAGAGAAGATAAAACTTCATGGGTGGGACGTGCCTATGGGGAATGAGGGACTATAGGCTGTTAGTTTGAGTGGGCACCTGTGAGAGAGTCTTAACTATTGTCTATGAGCCATTAGCTTGGTTAGGAACCCCTTTACCCGGGTGGAGTTTAGTCCCAGCTCGAGGGTGACCCACTGCTGAGAGTGATGAGTAGTGTGGTCTAAGGCTGGGAGGTTCGTGGAAGGTTTGCACACAATTGGTGATATTCATACCAATATAAGTGTCAATTGTGTGATTAATTTACATGTGCATTGTCATTTACATGTTTATTTTTATGGGTTTATCCTATGTGTGTTTACAACTGTCTTTATATTTATGAGTATTTCCTGGATATGCTGCATGTATATGTTTACTGTTATTTCAGTATGAAACCATGCATTTATGAAATGTATTTATTTGTTTATGTTTATATATAATTTTATGCAAGAGTTTCGTGTGTATATGTTTTAATTGCATGCAGTTCAAAATTTTTATGTGGCATAGCTCAGTTGGATGCTGGGTATGTTACAATATGTTCCGCAGAGAGAACAAAGCGTTCTCTCGTGTATCATGCCTCGACTTGTATGGCAGGGGATGTTACAGACAATGTTGGACTTACATGGCTTTGTGGATGCAGACTGGGATGGATATCTGGATCGTAGAAGATCTACAAACATGTATGTGTTTAACCTATTTGGAGGAACAATCAGTTGGATGAGAAAAAGACAGGCTATAGTGGCACTTTCAACTACAAAATTTGAAGATATGGCAGACACTCATGCAAGTAAAGAAGCAATATGGTTACAAAGATTGTGTTCAGGTATTGGGTTGGTACAAAATGATGCAAGGATAGATTGTGACAGTCAGAGTGCAATTTTTTTGGCGAAGAACCCTGTTACAGGTATGAACTAACTGAGAGGGGGGGGGTGAATCAGTTAGTGTAGATTATTAACCATTTA
>ML781116.1:543865-594787 GCA_009831015.1 Picea engelmannii | reverse complement strand
ATTGAGTCTAGAGGGAAAATATAATACACAATGGAGTACCAATTACTATGGTTTTCCTTTCATATTATACATCGTTATTTTGATTTTGTAACACAAAGTACCAATTAATAGTATTTTTCTTTGATATTGTACATCATTATTTTTATTTTCTAATATGAAGTACCAATTAATAGGATTTTTCTTTCTTATTTGCAATATGATGCAATGAACCTTCATATTTGCATACTTTAATATGCAAATGATTTTATTCCCACTTAATTTGTATTTTTATATTCCTTATTTTATTGATTATGTATAGCTATAAATGATTGAAAAATGTCACCTTTGGGTCATCCTAAAAAGGATTAAAAACATCTTTCACTTGCATATGCATTCGATATCCATTAATGCTCTAATGAACGATGCAACTCTGAAAATAAAGTATATGATCATCCATTTGAAGGCCATGAATTAGATAGTGTATAAATTCTTGAAGAGGAACCAACATCCAAGAGGTCGAAAATATTATGCAAGTCTAAATGGAAGAGAATATTTCCATGGGATTATGCCATAAGAGATTGTAATGGTGTTAAAAGGATAAAGTGTTCATGGTGTGTAAAATTTAAAATGGAAGCTCCATTTGCTAATGATGGAAGTACGAATCTTCAAGTTAGTGGTCTAAACATCCATGCAACATCAAAGGCTCATAAAGTTTCTTTGCAACTTTTAGAGCGGGGAAGGAAGCAAAATACTCTTCCAATTTCTAAACATGTTGAGCTAATGTGGATGATGAGAATGAGAGATTTATATTGGTGAGTATTTCGTTGCCATACATAATTTACCTTTAGAAGTATATGTCAATATGTGAATTGAATAGGCATAAAAACACTCCCCACATGACTCTAATATATGAATATTCAAAATATAGAAATACAACATCTATAAAAGAGTTTCTACAAGTTGCTAAGGAGATATATTAGAAAAAGTTAAAAGATGAGATTTTCAACAATCCATTTTACTCAACTTTAGTTGATTAAAGTATTGATTGGACTATGGTGCAACGTTTTTTCATTTATATTACATATTTGAAAAATGAAGGAAGATTTCAATCACGACTACGTGAAGCGGGAAATGATTAAATATCAAGGAGAATGATGTGAAATATGTGGACCACTTCTGATGGCGGTCATTTTGCAACTTTCCTGGTCTCTACATGAATTGTAGAGGCTTGTGATTAGTGTGGATGATTGTTTCCTTCCATATAATATAAATCTTCCACTGTCAACATACCTACATAATGGAGTACATCTCTTTGTCATAGTCGTGATATCTACAAAAAACATTAGATACTATTTCATTATGATAGCCCACCGAATGTCCCTGCTGGGTGAGGATTGCACCGATAACATCGTTAGACGATTTTTTTTGTGAAATAAACCAATGTTTATCTTCACAATATATGATACCATTTGAAATTCACAGAGAACTTAGATAGAGAAATTTGCACAAAGATTGTAAAAAAAACCAGAGAGAAAGAAGCAAGAGTGAGAGAAGGAATCAAGAACAAATGTACAAATTGTATTACATTAGTGAGTGATAAATACATGAATAATATCTAATAATAGTTCAATGCACAATATATAGTGGCATGGCCAAGATAATTCTCCCTCCTAGTGATCTAGAGTGAAGTAGATAGTCACTGACAAAAACCAGAGTTTAACTGCCACCTAATATGGGTCAATTTTCAAAGCAATCACCATTTAACCGAGTTCACACATGTGGAGGAGAGAGATAAAAATACATGCATGAGATATACACCCTCCTTTTAAGACTGAAAACAATAGTTTTTGCATCAGGGAAAAGCATTTTTTGCATGCATGAGTTGTCCTCCACAGTCTAATTGAACTCTCCACTAGTCTAAATGAACTCTTAACTAAAGTCAAACTGAAGAGGGAGGCACCCCTATTTTGTAGGAGGCACCCTTTTTTTTTAAGAAATATGCTTTGGATATAATATTCCATCTCTGGATAGAGATCTCAACCTTAGACTATCAAACTTAGGAAAATTAATCACTAGGTGAGTGTGTAATTACTCCAACACCCCCCCTGAACACTACTATTGTGTAAATAAAGAATGAGTCTCATATACAAGGCCGTGTTAGGTACCCATTTGAAAATGAATCTAAATGAATGAACACTGAAAAATAGAGGAAAGGGGGAAAGCCTCATGGAACCCCCCGCCCACCCTCCCCTTCAAAGTACAATGTGTAAAAAATGAATAAGGAAAGAAAGCTAACTACTAAGAAACCATGTACTTCACTCCAAAGAGACCTCACAATTGTGCAAGCATATGATCGGTGAATATTTTTTTGAATATGTAGATTCCTATATGGATTTGATGTAGTAGATGCACTATTGATATGTCCATATATATCCACTTTCTTTGATTGGAAAGAAGAAGATCCAAATCCCCTTCATTCATGGAAACTTTCCAATACAGATTCCCTTCATCCTTTGCATAGGATGGACATTTGGATGTCAAAACCATGTAACAATGCAAGGGAATTATTGATTCTGTGATTGTGAGCACTTGTTGACCTCCCTCAAATTGGAATCTCATCCTTCCTTGATCGAAAATATCATCCACAATATAATCGACCTTCGGTAGGATGCATTGTGCCCATTTAGGTCTTTGATCTACATGCTCAATATTATCTAAATCCGATTAAAAAAAAATCTCAAATGGAGTAGAAATCATCTTGAATGAATGGAAAACAAAGATGTGCAGATACCTATGTAGAAGTATTTTCATGTGACTCCTCAGAGGCGTGCATGGTGCATGAAAAAGTATCTTCAAACTGAGAAGTTTGTTCTTCCGATGACTTTTCGGTTGGCTCTATCTTGTCAATATCTTGCATGAAATCACCACAATATTTTCTATTCCCAAATAGAACCTCCAATTTGGTTCATAATTTGTGTGGAGTTGAGAGTGATTTGTCCTCTACATGATATTGAATCTCAGGAGAAACAAACATGCATATAAGTACGAAAGCCATATCTTGTCTATTGAGAAAATTATTTTTCTCATTGACATAATCAAGCTCTACTTTTTTTTCCATGGTTATTCGATATAAGCCTTTATATCTAGGAAGACATAGAACCCTTGACTTCCACTCAAAATAATTGTGCAACATGAGAAGAATATCCATATCTTTTTTACTACATCTATCTTTTGATCTTGAAAATAAGTACCTGTGTTCCTTGCTCCTAGAAACCCGTGGTCTTTAATACCATGTGAAAGAAATAAAATTTTCTCTTCACAAGCTCTGATACCATGTGAAATTCATAGAGAATCTAGCTAGAGAAATTCACACAAATCTTGCAAAAAGACCCAGAGAGAAAGAACAAAGAATGAGAAAAAGAATAGAGAATTAATGTACAAATTGTATTACATGAGTGAGTAATAATTACATGAATAATCCCTAATAATAGTTCAATTCACCATAGATAGATACATGAGCAAGAGAATTCGTTCTAGAGTGAAGTAGACACTCATTGACATAAATCGGAGTTTAACTGCCACCTAGTATGAGTCAATTATCAAAGAAATCACCAGTTAACTGAGTTCACGCGTGTGGAGGAGAGAGAAAGGCATGCATGCATAAGATATGTGCCCTCCTTTTCTTAAGCATGAAAAAATAAAATACTGCATGAGAGAAAAAAAATTGTTGCATGCATAAGTTGTCCTCCACTAGTCTAATTGATCCCTCCACTAGTCTAACTGAACTCCAAACTGAAGTCAAACTAAAGAGGGAGGATTCCCTATTTTGTAGGAGGCACCCTATTTTTTTAGGAAATATTCTCTGGAGATAATATTCCATCTCTCGATAGCTCCCTCAACCTTAGACTATCAAACTTAGGAAAATTAATCACTAGGTGAGTGTGTAATTACTCCAACATCTGTCTCAATCCCTAATGGTTGTTGCAGGTCTACCAACATGTGGATTGGTGTGGAGTAGAAGTAGTGTTTTAGATCCTAGAATGTTAGAATATTAAGGCACTTAGGATTTAGTTAAGATCTACTTGGTCTAATGTGTTTTTAGGTAAAAGTATGTTTCTTTATTATGCATTAGTATGCATTTGTAGTTAGGAAATCCGACGGTCACGATATGTTCCCGACATAGAGTGATCCAACGGTTCATATTCTCCTTGATCTTAATGGCTATTGATTTGTGAATTTAACACCTGATTGGTCCATGATCTCTATTTAAAGAGCATGGAGGGTCATTTGTAGATGATTGATTGTGAGAAACTCTCGTAAAATCTCTCTGTAATATTTTTCTTTTGCATTAATAAACTGCTCCAAGTGGTTGCATTGGTCGGGGCCGTGGATGTTTACTTGGTGGGGTTTTACCACGTCAAAACATCGGTGTGTTTATTTCTGATCTAGTCGTGTGAGTGGTTACTGAAGGTGTTTGTACTTTGTTGGAATACCCGTGTTGTCGAACATGGTATCAGAGCCTGTTTGAAGACCCACTCCTGGTGTAGATCGAGATTGTGAAGCCGAGTTGCCTCATCTCCATTTTATGCCATTTTTTTACATTCATGGGTTGAGAGGACTATTCCATTGCATCTCGAGCACTCGTTTCATTTAAGAATGCTTTTCGTTTCACTCGAAATGGTTTATATTTGCCCAAGATACAACCATTTTAGCTAGATCTGAAGGTATAAAGCCTGAATACGCCCTTTTAAATTTTTTTGCAGAGTATTATTTCGGTTTTATGTTGTTTGTTTCCGGGTTGCTACTCTTTTAGATATGTGTATTCACTTTTCCCCGTGGCCTGTGCGATCTCGACAAATCAGAAACAAATAAGAAAATGTGCATTTTCCAAGTAAGCTAATCGAGATCTAACCCTTGTTGTCATTGATAAGAGAAATTTTTTTCTTGTGTGAAAGGATTTTTTTTTTAGCACTCTCTCCAAGTATCTAACCCTTGTTTTCATCGAGAAGCAAAAATATTTTCTTGTGTGAATTTTTTTTTTTTTTTAGCACGCTCTCCAAGGTCGTCAACAACAACAACAACAACAACAACAACATCCCCAATCCTCTTGTTGAACAATACAATATTCTTTGCTAGCCCACTTGGTTAAAAGTTTCCTTATTAAGTAAGAGGTCTTGAGTTCAAGTCTCTCTTTTTGTTACTTCTTTTTTGAAAAAGTTCATGCTCCATTCTAAAGTGTATTTCACTTCAAGTATAAAGGTGAATCACTATAAATAGCTTTAATATTTTAGAGTTATTTAATTTCTATGTAGCTTTTCTTTTATAAAGTAACTTCATTGTAAAAGTGATCCCCACTTCTTTTTATAAAAGTGGGTCACTTCATAAAGCAACTTACACCATCATCTGGTCCTTTGGTTATTGTTTATGCCTTTTTTTAAAAGGACATAACTTTCAATTTTGAAGTCCGTTTTCAGTGTTGTTTTTTTTAAACTACCTAATTTTTCGAGATATTTCCATCCAAATCATCATTTTCATTTTTTAAATACATATTTTCTACATATTTAATATGACTTATTCAAGTAATCTTTTTCTTACTAGCACCAACTACTTCTAATGTAAATCCCATATGGAGGATTTATTAAGAAGTAAAGGCTTGTACCGGATTACCTTGGGAAAGGAAACATAACCTATTGATGTTGATAAAAAATTCAAATGGGATAATATGAATGACTAAGCACGTGGACTAATCAAAATGTCCATCTTTCCTTATTTAAGGTTCCACCTTCAACAAATTGATAAATCCGATGAAGCTTGGGAAAATATTGAATCTGTGTTTGGTAAACACAATATTATTCGAGCACAACAATTAGAAAATCAAGTACTGACTTTAAGTCCAAGTGATTTTTCTTGCATTGAAGACTGTCTATGTAAATTTAAAACACTCAAAATTTTATATGAAGAATGTAAGATAAAGATGGATGAAGAACATTGCATCTATTTTATTCTTTCTAAGCTAGGTAGTGAATATTCTATGTTTGTATCTACCTTTTATGCCATGAAAGAGGCTCTAGTGACAACTTATCAAAAATCCACTCTTGAGACATTTTGTGATGCTTTGATGAGAGATAAAGATAAGATTTTACAACTTGGAGTGATCAACATTGCAGATACCTCCAACAAAGCCTTAGTCGTCCATCATAAAGACCAAATAATCCCAAAAAGAAACATCCTCATCACAACAACAAACAACATAAGGGTCCCAATCCCACTCAGACAACTTCCACTCCTAATGGTGACAAAGGAGAAACAAATAAAATAAGAAGACGGACAGAAATTGCAACTTTTGTGATAAACATGGTCATGATGAGTCCAAATGTTTCAAGAAGATGGCATCTTTAGAAGTAGCGATGAAGAATCACAACATCAATATTGATTCTACTATTTCTTCTTCTTCTCATGGACATGCACTTTCTTCTTCTGGTTTCTCTTTCAATACAACTTCTACTTCTTCTTCTTATGAGTGGCTTATTGACTCTGGAGCATCTTATCACATGGCTAAGGATAAAGACATATTTTCTACTCTAAATGAATGTAACACCAAGAAAATATTTTTTGGTGACGATAGGTCTCTTAGCGTTGAAGGATATCGAATAGTTCAAGTAGAAAATGGTCATTTCAATGATGTATTATGTGTTCCAAGTCGTTCTTGTAACCTTCTATCAGTATATCAAATCACTCATTCAGGTGAAGGTAAAACCGTAGAGTTTTCACCTCACCAAGTTATAATCAAGGATCTAAAATATCCTAATCATTTTCTTGCAACTGGAATTGTTGATGATATTACCAGGTTGTATAAGTTTGACAACTTTGGATCATCATATTTTTCATCAGTTTTTGTTGCCCATAGCGACGACTTGAGGAAAATTTGGCATGAGCGGTTTGGTCATGTAAACTATCGCTCATTGTAGCAACTATATAATCAACAGATGGTTGCTGGTCTTCCTCCTATTTCATGCAGAGATGGTGTTTGTGCCGGTTGTGTTCTCAACAAACATCATCGGGAAAATATTGACAAACGTGCCTCTTGGCATGCCTCGTGCCCTTTTCAACTTGTTCACAGTGATTTTAATGGTCCACTTTCTTCTCCTTCTTTTTCTGGTTGCAAGTATTTCTTAACTTTCATTGATGAATTTTCCAGACGTACTTGGGTTAATTCTTAAAACTTAAGAGTGAAGTTTTTGACAAGTTTTTGGCCTACAAGGCCCTTGTAGAAAAACAATCTGGATGTCAAATTCAAAGGTTAATAATAGATAATGGAGGAGAATATGTGAAAAATAATTTTACAAGTTATTGCACTACACGGGGCATACAAATGCAACGCATTGTTCCATATACACCATAACAAAATGGTGTTGTTGAGAGAAACAACCACATATTAAAAGAAATGGATAATTGTATGATTCAATCTAAGGGATTAAGTCTAAAGTATTGGGCGGAAGCCATCAACTATGAAAATTACATAGTAAATCACACTTCAACAAAGGCTCTTAAAAATATAACACCAAAAGAACCTTGGAGTAAACTTAAACCAGATGTAAGTCACTTTCATGTATTTGGCAGTATAGCATGGGCTCACATTCCTGACGAGAAAAGGAAATCATTCCAACCTAAAAGTGAGAAGTGTATATTTGTTGGTTATTTTGAAGATGTAAAAGGTTATAGACTTATTCAACCACATTGTAATGAAATTATTATTAGAAGAGATGTTAAATTTGATGAAAATATCTTGGGCTGCGAGCCTAATTTGACATTTGTGCCTTCTTTGGCCTACGAGCCTAATTTGACGTTTGTGCCTTCTTCGGCCTGCGAGCCATCTTCGACATTTGTGCCTTCTTCTGTTATGGTTTCTTCTTCATATGATGACAGTGAGGATGAAAATCCACCTCCACCTGCTCACCTTCCTCCATATGAGTCCTATGAACCTGAACCAACACTAGATCCAGCTCCACCGCTTCCTAGATGGGTTCGTTCAACACAAGAAGCAACTGGTGATCTTGTTAGTGATCCTTCAGATCAATGTCAGACATGTTCACAGTTCCATCAAGCCTCTTCTCTTTTGGCTCAAGTTTCAGAGACTCATGATCTAGAGACATTTGCAAAATCTTTAGGTCATCTAGATTGGGATACAACAATGAATGAAGAGTATCGTTCTTTAATGGAAAACGATACTTGGGATCTTGTACCTCTTCCAAAAGGAAGAAAACTTTTCAGATGTAAATGGGTCTACAGAACTAAGTATGCATCATATGGAAGTGTTGAAAGACACAAGGCTCAGTTAGTTGCCAAAGGATTTTCCCAAGTTGAAGGAATTGACTATAATGAAACCTTTGCCCCTGTAGCCAAAATGAATTCGATCCTCCTTGTTATTTCCCTTGATGCCTCACATAAATAGGAGGTCTATCATATGGATGTTAAATCTTCCTTATTGCATGGAGATTTGTAAGAATAAATTTACATGGAACAACCTCTTGGCTATGTTCAGAATGACTCTAGCCTTGTTTGTTGCCTTAATAAATCTATTTATGGTCTTAAGCAAGCTCCCCGAGCTTGGTATGATAAAATGGACAACTTTCTTATTGCCATTGGATTCTCTAGATGCCATTCTGATCCTAATGTCTATACCAAGAAAGTAGGAAGCCATCTCATAATCCTTGTCCTTTATGTCGATGACCTTATCCTTATGGGTAGTGACTCAAAACTTTTAAACCATGTGAAAACCAACCTTAAGAAAAAAATGAAATGATAGACTTAGGATTTTTGCACTATTTCCTTGGCCTCCAAGTTTTGCAAACCAATGAAGGAATTTGTCTTTCCCAATCTAAGTATGCTTGTGACCTTCTTCGTCGCTTTCACATGGATGATTGTAAACCAACCCCTTCTCCCTTCTAGTCTAGAGTCAAGCTTGATGCCACCTGTACTTCTCCCAAAGTTGATTTCACCTTTTACCGTTAGTTAGTTGGTAGCCTCTTATACTTGAATCATACCTGTCCTGATCTTTCCTTTGATGTTGTTCTTGTTTCCCGGTATATGAAAACACCCCATGAAATCCATTGGAAAGAATCTAAAATGATAATTTTCTATGTCTGTGGTACAATTTAGTTTGGGATACATTACAGTTCAAGAGGGATCCTTTATTGGTTGGTTTCACTTATTTCGATTGGGCCAACGACCCTGATGATCAGAAGTCTACTGTAGGTTATGTTTTCAGCCTTGCTTCAAGACTTGACACTTGGGCCTGTAAGAAACAACAGGCTATTTCACTTTCTTCAGTAGAAGTAGAGTACTGAGCAATGGTAAATGCAAGTGAGGAAGCCTTATGACTTCTATAGATTCTTTCAGAGTTTGGATTCCAACAACAACATACAACCAACCTTTGGTGCGACAATCAGAGTGCCATCAAGCTTGCTAAATACCCAGTTCAACGTTAGTGCAACAAGAACATCGAGATACACATGCACTTCATCAGAAATCTCATTCATGATCCAGTTATCGAAGTGCTCTTTTTCCCTATAGAATATCAAGTTGCATACATTTTCAAAAAGTCTCTTACAGAAGCAAAGTTTTCCAAACTTTGATCTATGTTAGGAGTTCAGGAAGTTGTCATCAAGGGGGGATAGGCTCTAATTCCTCCTTCCTTCTTGTATTGTGTCACTATTGTAAATCCTTCAATCCTATCCCAAGTTGTTCTTAAGGGGGGATGTTCAGATATTTAGACACTTAGGAGTTAATTAATATCTACTTGGTATAATGTGTCGTTAGGTAAAATTGTGTTTCTTAGTGTGCTTCTTTAGTATGCATTAGTATGAATTTGTAGTTAGGAAATATGACAGTCACGATATGTTCCTGACATAGAGTGACCGAAGGTTCATATTATCCTCGATCTTAACGACCATTAATCTTTGTCTAAACACTTGATTGGTCCATGATCTCTATTTAAATAGCATGGAGGGTCATTTTCCGATGATAAATTGTGAGAAAATCTCTTGTAAAATCTCTCTGTAATATTTTTCTTTTACATTACTAAAGTTCTCCAAGTGGCTGCATTGGCTAGGGCCATGGATGTTTTCCCGTAGGGTTTTACCACATCAAAACATTGGTGTGTTGATCTTTGATCTGGTTGTGTGAGTGGTTACTGAAGGTGTTCTTCCTCTGTTGGAATACCTGTGTTTTTGAACATGGAATGATTTCTGATGTGATTCAAACTAGGTAAACTTGGATTTATCTCCCCGTTTGGTCCCCTGAATTAGGGGCCAAGCGATATGAGAGAACCCCAACAAAAAATTATTATATAATTTGGAAAGTCCTAAGAAGATGCATAGCTTTGTCAAAGTTGTAGGGGCTTTCCATTTGTGAGTGACTAAGATCTTGTCTAAGTATACATGCATCCTATGCTCATCCATGTTGTATCCCAAGTATCAGATTCTCTACATTCCAAATGAGAATTTATCCAAGTTTATGTATAACTTACATTGTTGCATGGTTCTCAGGACCTATTGAATGTGATACAAATGTTCTACCCAGGTTCAATTGAAGATGAGGATGTTGTCCAAATATACAACCACAAAGTTGTTTGTGAATGGTGGATGATATCATCCATCATTCTAATGATTTATATAGGAGCATCAATCAATCCAAAAGACATGAAAAACCACTCAAAAATGTATTCTTTGTATTTGAAGGTTATCTTCCATACATTAGTTTGTTCTATCAAAACCTGGTGGTAGGTTGTCTTCAAATCATTCTTGCTAAATAAATTTGTACCCTTGAGCTATTCAAGAAGATTTCCAATCCATGGGATCAAGTATCGGTTCTTGATAGTGATGTTATTCATGTCTTTGTAATCAATCTAGAGTGTCCATGTCCCATTCTTCTTTTTTACCAATGCGATCGAGATTCCACAAGGTGAGGAGCTAAATCGAATGTCGCCGTTTTGGACGAGCTCATGAGTTTGATGCTTTATTTCCTTAGTCCACAAAAGGGAGCATCCATACATGGGACCATTAGGTAAGGGAGGATGTGTATCAATTCAATGATATATTTAACTTGACAATGTAGAGGCACCCCTATAGGTGAGGAAAATTTGTCTCTATATTCCTCTACCACCTTGTTCACCTACTTTTGTTGTGTAGAGAGACCATGTGGCGGTCGTACTGATATTTCTCTAAGATTTTGACCGAACCATGAATAGGACCAACTTTGCAGTTTGTGAGACTACCTCTTAGCACTATTTTGCAAAGATCAAGGAAATTGCAGTAGTTGGAACTACCTCTGGTACTATGTAGGAATGACTTGTCAAGGTAAAAATGACACTCCAAAGTCAGCATTTGTAAACAACATGATGTTTCCACATATATTGTTGTCCTAAAATCACATCACAAAATTCAAGTGGGGAAACAACGCATATTACCTCATATTTGAAAGGCTATATGCCATAGGACATGCAACATTATTGGCTGACACAAAGGTCTCATCCTTGTCTCAACCAACCAATGGTGTATGGTTGTGAGCATGGAATTGTTGATAGCTTCAATGTTTTGATAATCCCAGTTGAGATCAAGTTCTTTTGGCTTACACAGTTGACAATGAAACATAGTGGGGTATTTTCAACCATAGCTGAGAATGGAAGAGGCTCTCCTCCTCCTCAAGATACCCTGGCTCATCTGGTTGGATCTTTGTAGTTTTGATGGTAGCACTGGGTTCTACATCGATTATTTGATTTCCTTTATCCAATTCTAAATCAGAGTCGGAGTTAGGGTTTGAATATTTTTATTTAAGCTCAACCAACAATGATTGTTTCGTGCAACATTCAACGGTGTTATGCTAGGGGATATTGTGTAAATCACACCATTTTCTAGTGTAATTATTCAACTTATCAACATTACCCTTCTTTGTCTGCAAATTGGACCATTGCCTCATGGTTAGATCTCCTTGCTCTATCCCTTGTTCTGTGAGTTAGGTCCACCTTTACCATACTTCTGTTGCAGTATATTTGTAGACCTGAAGTCCCACTTATTTTTTTGCTTAAATTTCTTCTTGATTTTGATAGCATATCAATAAGTGACTCCTGGTGAGGAGATGTCCAATAAATCCATCTCTGCTTGGATGTTCCTATGTAGGACACTATAGTATTTAAAAAACAAGTTCCACTCAAATTCTCTGATACACATATTTGATTGCAAGGTATGGAATATGTTAGTGCACTCTAACACCCTCTCTTGATGCAAAGTCATTCATCTTGTGTACTGATCATTGATGTAGGAGCATCGCCAGCAAAGCACGAGCAGAGGACAACTAAGCGCAGTAGCATGCATTTTGAAGAATTTTAAATTTTAAAGAAGGTGTATCACGCAAATATTTTGAAAGGAATTGTAATTAAAGAACATATTTAATGCTATGGAGCTGGATGATTTCATGAGGACATCTGAGAATGTAATTTCTTTTAATGAAGCTGAGTATAGTACATATTCGATGTGTTCGATCCTATCTGTCTGTCACAAATATTTATTGTAATAAATTCTAGTAATTGATAGATTTTAATTCAATAGGATAGCTCTAGAGTAGTTGGAGGGAAGAGCTAGAAGAGTCCCTCTTGTATAAATATTTGTATTGCTTCCCAGTAGAGGTTGTTGACACTCTATTTGTTGATGGGTTGTTGATAATTGCAGTAGAAGTTGTTGAATTAGTGTATGAACACATGTATATTTCAGTTGAATGAATATAGCATAGGAGGATTGTCCCAAATGCGTGGCATTGCCGTGTCTATCTTAATGAATGAATGGTAAACTTTTTATTTATTTGAAGTTCTCTATTATTTATTGTTCTTGTGGTTATGGATGCATTTACATGGTTGAATGTATGAATATGTAAACATTTATATACGTTTATTTTGTTTATTTTCTATGAGCAAGTGCAAGTGTACATAGTGTCTGGAAGGAGTGGGTTGACAGAGTCTGTTTGAACTCGCAAGCTGAGAAGAGATAAAGTGAAATTTATATGTGCAAGGACTGAATAATGTCCACAAGGTGTGTGTGACAAAGTCCATTTTAACTCAGAAAGTTCTAGAGAGAAAGCTTGAAGGAATTTCATCCGCAAGGAGTGCGCAACAAAGTCTTCTGACTCAGAAGCTCAGAAGGGTTAGCGGGATTTGTCCACATAGAAGTGAAATTTTGGAGGAGGACCTGTTGCAACGCGTTCACAGGCTGAAATTCACCTAAGTGTCGAAAAGAGTATTCTAAGAAAGCAAGAGTTCGAGAAAGAACAAATCTTAGGAGGAAGAGTGGAGAGAAATATTCAAAGAGAGGAGTTCTTTGAGGTTTCCCAGAGTCAGCAAAGCGAGATCTGTCTAGGAGGAGTCAGGATTATTCCAGACTGTTAGATCTGGGAGAAGTTGCATGAAGGTTAGTTGTGAAGTGTTTCATCATTTCAAAATTCAGAGCATTTCAAAGTGTTGAGAAGTGGGGTTGCCGAAGTCGTGAAATCGCAAGGCGAATCCTAACCATTGGGTGCGAGGAGACACATGGTAGCGTATTAGAAAATACGGGAGTTAAAGGCCCAAAGAAGTGAAGTGTGAAGTAAGTGGAATTTTGTGAAGTCGTGAAACCTAAAGCATAGCTGGATCGTCAGATCCAGGGAGACACGTGGTAGAGACCCATGAATTCTCTGCCACGTTGAAGGAGAAGATAGCATAACAACTGATTCTGATATTACCAGATTTCGAGAAGACATTTCAGGTGAGATGTGATGCGAGTGGAGTTGCAATTGGAGCAGTCTTAAGCTAAGATAATAGGCATGCTGCATATTTCAGTGAGAAGTTGAATGATACTAAAAGAAAGTACTCCACATATGATAAAGAGTTATATCCCATAATTCAAGCCTTGAAGAAATGGAGGCACTATCTTGTACCAAAAGAGTTTGTTTTGTATAGCGATAATCTGTCTTTACAATTCATAACCAGACAGGAGAAGTTAAACCAGAGACATGCTAAGTGGATAGAATTCATGTAAAATTTCACTTTTTTCATTAAAGATATTTTTGGTAATGCTAACAAGGTTGTTTATGCATTAAGCAGGAGATGTCTAATTCTGCAGGAATTTCAAGTGAAAACCTTGGGGTTTGAACACCTTAAGGAAATGTATCATGATGATCCAGATTTCAAGGAGGAATATGAAGCATGTGTGAATCCTGTACTCAGAAAAATAAGCTAGTGGGCCAAATATCTGATTCAAGATGGGTTGTTGTTTAAAGGGTGCTAATTGTGCACACCAAAGTGTTCGATGAGGGAGAATTTGCTGAAGGAAAATCATAATGGAGGTCTAGCTAGACATTTTGGCCATGAAAAAACATTTGCACAGTTGAAAAATTCATACTATTGGCCAGGTATGAGGGTAGAGGTGAAGAAGTTTGTGAAAAAATGTAAGATTTGCTAGTATGCAAAGGGGAAGAGACATAATACTGAGTTGTATCAACCATTGCCTATTCTAGAGAGGCCCTCAGATGCAATCAACATGGATTTCATGTTGGGATTGCCAAGGAATCAAAGAGGAAGTGATTCCATATTTTTGGTAGTGGATAGATTTTCAAAGATGAAACACTTTATCCCATTCCAGAAGACCAGTGATGCAACACACATTGCTAACTTGTTTTTCAAGGAAGTTTTGAGACTTCATGGGTTGCCCAAGAGTATTGTTTCAGACAGGGATACCAAATTTGTTGGTCATTTTTGGATTACGTTGTGGAAGAAGATGGGAATAGAACTATCCTTTAGTTCTTCATATCACCCTCAAACGGATGGGCAGACTGAAGTGGTGAATCGAAGTTTGGGAGATTTGCTGAGGAGTTTGGTCACTGAACATCATAGTCAGAGGGATCAGATTCTAGCACAAGCAGAGTTTGTGTACAATGACTCAGTGAACAGAAGTACCAGAAAGAGTCCATTTCATATAGTATATGGAATGAAGTCAAGGGCAGTGTCAGAGTTAAGAGATTTGGAGAAAAGTGAATTTAAAAGCATTGGAGCCGAAGACTTCGCTTCAGAAATGCAGGAGCTTCATATTCAGATCAAAGATAAGTTGAAGAGGAGAAACAATAAATATAAAAGAAGAGCCGAGAAACATAGGAGGAAACTTCAATTTGAAGTTGGATATCAAGTTCTAGCACATATTAGGAAGGAGAGGTTCCCAAAGGGAACATATAATAAACTAAAGTTGAAGAAGATAGGACCATGCAAAATCCTAAGAAAATTTGGTGAGAATGCTTATGAGATAGAGCTTCCAGAAGATGTGGGTATATCACCCATATTCAACGTTGCAGACCTATATCCTTATAGGGACAATGGAGTTGGAGGACCCGAAGATCAGAAGGAGATCCAGTGGAAAAAACAGATGCCTGTAGCAGAAAAGTCACAGATGGAGTAGATCATAGATCGATGAATTGGTAAGAAGACCAGGAGGAAAACATATTTTGAGTATTTGGTCAAATGGAAAGGATTCCCAATAGAAGATTCCAGTTGGGTAAGCGAAGCAGATATCCAGAAGCATGGAAGGTCAGTGCAGGAGCTCATGGACACGAGTCCATGAATTTTTCAACCAGAGGAGTATAATGTGGGAACATCGCCAACAAAGCACGAACGAAGGACAACTAGAAGCACTAGTGCACATTTTGAAGAATTTTAAATTTTAAAGAAGGTGTATCATGCAAATATTTTGAAAGGAATTGTAATTGAAGAACATCTTTAATGCTATGGAGCTGTATGATTTCATGAGGACATCAAAGAATGTAATTTCTTTTAATAAAGTTGAGTACAGTATAGATTCGATGTGTTCGATCCTATCTGTCTGTCACAAATATTTATTATAATAAATTCTAGTAATTGATAGCTTTTTCGATAGGATAGCTCTACAGTAGCTGGAGGGAAGAGCTCGAAGATACCCTCTTGTATAAAGATTTGTATTGCTGCCCAGTAGAGGTTGTTGACACTCTAGTTGTTGATGGGATGCTGATAGTTGCAGTAGAAGTTGTTGATTCAGTGTATGAACACATGCATATTTTAGTTGAATGAATATAGCAGAGGAGCATTGTCCCAAATGTGTGGCATTGTCGTGTTTATCTGAATGAATGAATGGTAGACTTTCTATTTATTTGAAGTTCTCTGTTATTTATTTTTCTTGTGGTTATGGATGCATTTACATGGTTTAATGTATGAATATGTAAAGATTTAGATAAGTTTCAAATGTTTCTTTTCTATGAGAAAGTGCAAGTGTGCATAGTGTCCGCAAGGAGTGTGTTGACATATTATGTTTTGACTCGCGAGCTCAGAAGAGATAACGTGAAATTTATATGTGCAAGGAGTGCATAACGTCCTCAAGGTGTGCATGACATAGTCCATTTTGACTTAGAAATTTATGGAGAGAAATCTTGAAGGAAGTTCATCTGCAAGGATTGTACGACAGAGTCTTCTGACTCAGAAGCTCAGAAGGGTTAGCGAGATTTGTCAACAAAGAAGCGAAGTTGTTTAGGAGGACCTGTTGCAACGCGTGTATAGGCTGAAATTTGACTAAGTGTCGAAAAGAGTAGTCTAAGAAAGAAAGAGTTAGAGAAAGAACAAAGCTCGGGAGGAAGAATGGCGAGAAATATTCAAAGGGAGGAGTCCTTTGAGGTTTCCCAGAGTCAGCAAAGCGAGATCCGTCTAGGAGGAGTCGAGATCATTCCAGACTATCATATCCAGGAGAACTTGCACGGAGGTTAACCATGAGGTGTTTCGACATTTCAGAATTCAGATCATTTCGAAGTGTTGAGAAGAGGGGTCGCTAAAGTCATGAAATCACGAGGCGAATCCTAACCATTGGTTGTGAGGAGACACATGGCAACGAATTAGAGAATTCGAGAGTTAGAGGCCCAAAGAAGTGGAGTGTGAAGTAAGTGGAATTTCGCAAAGTTGCGAAGCCTGAAGCATAGCTGGACCGTCAGAGCTAGGGAGACACGTGGAAGAGACCCACAAATTCGGGGAAAAGTGTTTCAGAAGGAAACAAAGGCGGAGGTTGCAATACCGTCGGAATTCAAAGTTATGAAAGGATTGACCCAATGTTACAGTCCGTGGTAACATTAAGGGAGGAGTATAGCGAGAGACTAGTACTCACAGTCGGTATTGCCAAGCGCCGGAGAGCGGAGTTGCAAGTAGCCCGAACTTGCAGGTGACATCAAGGGGACCTGTGTGTGTATTGATTGTTCAAGGTCTGTTGAATGTCTGAAGAACCAATTTGGTTCCAAGAGTTTGAAGATCAGAGACCCGGAGGTCGCAAAATCCCCAAGAGGGAAGGGGGTTGTGCATCAATCATTATATTTTCCAACGGGATATAATTACTCCTTGAGGGCATCAAAAAAGACTTCCCAAGTGGTTTATGTTCTGAATGTTACAAAATTGTCTTTGTTATTCCTCTCCCAGAAACCTCCCCATCAATATTTGACATGGCAAAGGGATTTAAGAAGCACAAAGGTGATCTTTACATTGTCAAAATGTTTTTGAATAGAATAATCCTCTAAACGATTTAACCATTTCTCCAAAGAATTTGCATATATTTGGCCTTCAAATAAAGGGATATCAAATTTAAACTGTACCTTGAAGGGTGTTGTACCTCTAAATTGGCCACTTGTTGAAGGTGCCTTGCTTGTCGTCAACAAACGTTCAAGGATCTAGGAGAAATTGTCCATTATATAGTTCCTTCGTCACACAAGGGATTCATCAAGAAACATCTTGATAGGATATCCGACATTGTCATATCTCCTTTCCCTCATCATGGGGGGGCACTTGGTCTGGTGAGAGAAGTCATCTTCTAGTGAAACTAGCTCGAAACCCAACTCTTTATAGTCTAACCTTGTCAAGGACATGCACATAGAAACAAAAAAGAACAAAATTCTTTCATACCACTTGTCCAAATTGTATAGAGAAAAAAATGAAACACACACATAATTATATCAAATAGCATAGTAGTACAGTGAAAACCCAACTTCTATTAATGAATAAAATAGAGAAATATTTTAGAACACAAATTGGCTAGAATGGTTGTAGCTTATCTCTGAAGAGAGAGAGATGGAGGCTACTTTCATTCACAAAAAGTTAATACAAGAGGCCAAAAAGATGGCCTTTTAACATAAAACAAGAACCCTAAAGGTCCAAAAACCCTAAACCTTGAAGGCAAAGCACCAAAAAATGTTTTGAAATACCAAAAATATATTTATACCAAAAACACATTTTTGGGTGTTAGTTTCTACATCAACTTTCTGGGAATGTAAATTTCGCATAAAATATTTGTTTGGTGCTTATTAGATCATTGGAAAGTTCTAACTAAGGACAACAATAACACAATATGGTTTGTCTTTGCTAAAGTTAAATCTAGGTCAGGATTGCTTGTCTAAAAATCTAGTTAAGGGCCTCAAAATGGACCCAAAAATCCTATAAAATCATAATAAGACTTCCCAGATGGAGAACCATCTCGAGTGAGTGGAAGAGGTGGGTGGTCACCAATATCCAATTGGATCACCATATCGACAACCTCATTACTAGGAAATATTTCAAGGAAGACAAGAATATCAATATGAACATTATCGAGGAAGAAGAAGCAATACTCATAAATATTCTTGGAATAGAGAATAAAAAAACCATTATTCAACGAGATATTATTAGAGATGAACAACTACTCCAAATTGGAGAAGCTTCAACAATACATGGAATAAAGGGTAAGAAAATTATGCAACAACTAGCCATTGTCATGCTCAATATTATTAATATATAAATAAATAATAATGATAGGTCATGAATATAACAATTATCCTAAAGTGGTTATAATAAGTACTTATATAAATAAATTATAATAGAAAATAATAATAAAGAAGTATATAATAATTATCTTAAAGGTGTCATAATAAGTACTTATTATGGATATTTGGTAATAAAATAAAATGATAATGGTAATTGATGGAGAAACCCTATAATATAATAGATAATTAAATAATGGACCATAGAGATTGGGTTCTTTACCATAGATGGACTCTATATAGGGAAACAAATGAGAAAATGACATATGTCTTTTGGTTGAGCTATAAAGAGAACAAGATTAATAAATAATTGACATAGTAGTAGATTGAGGGCTAGGGGGTGACCTGCTACTAAACATTTAAGTAGAAAGGTATATGGTTGGGTGGATATTTGTCCCTCACTCTTTGTTGCACTTGTCAGATCAAGGTATCACTAGAATCTCTAATTCCCATACTATAGGTATATTGGTTTCTTCACCACATTTGAAAATCATATATATAAAGAGAACTCACTTACAATCAAGGATGAATTTAATATATATATATATATATATATATATATATATATATATATATATATAGATATGGTTATACATTGATGAGTAAAAGATATTTCCTAATCAAATCTATGTTCCTTAAGTCAACCTAGATCTAAAATCTTGCAATATTGATATAAAGGGTTGTAGTAAGATCTAAAATCTGAAAATATTGATATACAAGCTTGAATATATCTACTCATCACAAGTTTGGTCATCTATGCATTCAATGAACTATTGTTTAATCAAGAATTAATTCTATAATTGAGTATTTTTTTTACTAAGACTTGAAGGGATAAAATCTGTGATGATGATGGTGCATCCATTATATTTTATGTCTTTTACATCAAATCTGTTGACAAATCGATTGCCTTAAAAAAATACAACTTTGTAAAGGGATCATAGAAGCACCTACATGAAGGCTTGGTTCTATAGATTTGATGACATGGCTCCGCTTTTTTGTGCCCATCAATATCAATAAAGGAAATCTTTGAAAGTATTAGTGATGCAAATTTTTTAAGGGGGTTGTGGCGTTAATATGGTTGCATGTAGTAATTTTGACTCCCTCCCATAGTTCTTAGAAGCTGATCCAAACAACTCAAAAATATTTTTGCAGTTGTTCCATCTCTATTCTTCAAGGAAAAATAGTCTTGCTAATCCGGCAAGTATGCAATCTATCCTACTGCTAGGAAAATGAAATTTAGGGTTTTCAGGTAGAAGAGGTAATGCGTGGATTCAATAAGACATTAGGTGGTTTCCCACAAAAGAATATAACAAGGAAATAGATTCCAAGATCGAGAAATAAAGCACCAAACACACAAATTTGAAAGATTCAGTCATTCATAGAGCCCCGTCTCTACCCCCACCTCCTTCGCCAAAATTCACATGATATATGTTTTTATGGACCATTAATTCCTTTCCATTCACGCTCTCTGTCTGTCCGCCTTTCTTGTCAAGAAAGACAAGAAGAGGGTAAGGTCTAGTATTGCATAATTTTAGCAGTTATTTCAATACTACTTACCATGTTTTGTTTGAGATGCATAGGAAATATGGAGAGTAGGTCGGATGTTCTACATTGGCCTACCTAGACAAACATTATTGTTAAGGAAAATGAATTAATCACATTTGTAATTAATTAGTTTGTTTATCATTATAAGAGTTAGTAAATCTTTGTAATGTATTTGTAACCATATTATAATTATACGTTTTATATTAATATCCAGAATACATTATTGTGTTTTTTATGTGTTGCATTAATTTTGTCTCTGCTTAATCTTTTACATGGTATCAGAGCGGTTTGAAATTCACTCCATCACTGGATGACCCAGGGACCTAGGGATATGGAAATCACTCTCCTTGAGAGAAGAGGAATTGATCTTGAAACTGTACAAGTCATTCTCTATTAAAAAAAAAGAAACAGATTCACAGAGCACAAAAGGGTGCCAAAGTTAGTAGCAAAGCAAATCCTCCCATGAATGAAAGAGGAAAAATGAGCATGAAAGTCTGGATGTTATGCCACTTCTCTCACGAAGGACAAAAGAAACAAATGACGACCGAACAAGCCCAGAACGAAAACCCAGAAGAAGAAAAACAAGAGAACAACAATAATAAGAGCAGTAATATCAATAATGGCGACAGTGAGGGGTATGGCATTGATGTAGCATCGCGCAAGAGTTTCAAAGTGATTTGCGGAAGAAACCTTGGATGAGAGGGTTAAGAAGAAGGTTGCTCAATATTGAATTCGGTGGTGATTTGGTGACAAGGAAATTAGGTTTTTTCTTTTATTTCTTAAAATCCATGTGAATTGTATTTAAATGTGCTGAAAATACAGAGACATTGGTTTGGATATAGATTAAAAAGTAAGTTATTATTTATTTTGGGCATTCTTTGAAAAATTCTCATGTGAGATTATATTGAGTATGATTCAAAGTTATAAAAAAAATGTTGAGAGTCTATTCATATTAAGTTAAAGTATAATTACATTAAATAAAAATTTATGTTATAATAAGTTGAGAGTGACTATATAAGATAAGTCACAAAAGGTTGTGAGTTTAATGATGTAACTAGTCTATTTATGTTAATGTCAAATGAAAATTAAATTTATGGAACATGTTAAAGGTTTTCATGTTGATGTAAAGATTTGCTAAAGTATTTGGAATTAGTATTGATGATAGTTATATTGAGATTCACCACCTCAATATGAAGTTGATGTAATGTAATTTTGTTAGAATTCGCAACTCTAACAAATGAAAGGAGAATATGGAAATCCAAGATGAAGGTAAATTCAAGGGGAAAAAACATGGTGATGAGATTTATTTTAACATTTATAAAGAAAGTTGAAAAGAGAGAAGCAAGTTCAGTGAATCGAAGAATAATATTCGAGCTAGGCCAGCTAGACGAGGAAGAGTTGTCATGGAGAAAAATTCGAAGATTGAGGCTTGTTGAAGAGCAAGTATCACTGAGCCCTTTTGTGGACAACGTTTCAACATTATTGAGAAATAAAAATTGCATGGAGAAAACCTCAAAAAGGAAAGATACATAAATAAAAATGGAGAAGAGTGCAAAGATTGAATGAAACACACCACACAATACATTGATTGCTCTGGATATCAATATGAAACATATAGCTACAATATGGTTACAAATACGTTATCGAGGTTTACCAACTCCTGTAATGGTAAACACACTAATAAATTGCGGATGTAACTAATTCATTTTGCTTAACACTCTCCCTTAATTACATCCTGTAAAAACTATCACTATCACCACCTTCCCATCCTTAATCATAACTTGACACTCCCCCTTAAACATAAGTGGAAGAAACCTTGGATGAGAGGGTTAAGAAGAAGGTTTCTAGATATTGAATTCAGTGGTGATTTGTGAGAAGGAAATTAGGTTTTTTCTTTTATTTCTTAAAATCCATGTGAATTGTATCAGTGGTGATTTGTGAGAAGGAAATTAGGTTTTTTCTTTTATTTCTTAAAATCCATGTGAATTGTATTTAAATGTGCTGAAAATATAGAGATTGGTTTAGATATAGATTAAAAGTAAATTATTATTTATTTTGGGCATTCTTAAAAGGGAAAAATTCTTATGTGGGATTTGAGATATTGAGTATGTCCTTAAGATAGATTCAAAGTTATAAAAAAAAAACCCCGAGAGTCTATTCATATTAATTTAAAGTCTAGTTATATCAAAGACAAATTTATGTTATGATAAGTTGAGAGTGACTATATAAGATAAGTCACAAAAGGTTGTGAGTTTAATGGTGTAACTAGTCTATTCATGTCAATGTCAAAGGCAAGTTGTACTTGTAATTTGGAAAATTGTATTTCCAAAATATTTATTAAGCCCTGAGCTAGAGCCACGTAAGTGTGTGATCATGTAGAGAGTATCTCTAGTTTGGAGCAGTTGACCATTGGAGAGATGATACATCAAGTTGTGGAATGAACCATTGGGTATGTACTAGGGTGTTAGTAGGTGTACTTGTATCTAAGTTAATCTCAGAGTTGGTTGGGACCAAGTTAGGTTTAAGAAGGAGTGTTAAGGAAAATGAATTAGTTACATCTATAGTTAATTAGTGTATTTACTTGGTAAACCTCCATAATGTATTTATAACCATATTGTAACTATATTTTTCATATTAATATCCAGAACACATCAATGTGTTGTGAGGTGTATTGCTGCTTATATTTTTACAACTATTAATATCAATGAAAAATGCTGCTCAAAGGACAATTATCAGGCCAATATCCTCAACTTTGTGCAGTGGACACCTACTAGTATCACAGTTCCTTCAATAAGTTAGGTTCCTAGCTGGATCTGTTACTCGAAACGCCTTTTCTTCACTTAGTGGGAGAAATATGAAAGATTTCTCCCACAAAGCTAATGTGAAAAAAGGGCTGTGGTCTAACTCTAAACTCAAGGAATATATAGACAAGTATGGCATTGGAGGCAACTGGTTTGCTCTACCCAGAATGTTGGTATGGTGTCCTTTACGTATCAATAAATTTATTCTGAAATCCAATAGATCCACTGCATGTTTAATTTTTTGTTGTTGTCTATAAGTAGGTTTTAGTATTGAGGCCATACTAACATTCGTCTAGACCACCACCATCCACCATCTGCTGAAGCTCCATGAGTTCGTTTTCACTGTGCTTAGATTATCTATAGGAAGAATATTTATAGGGTTTAGTTTTTTTTAAGATACTGTGTATAAGCTGCTAAGGTGACTGCAATTAAAATAGGAAGAATATTTATAGGGTTTAGTTTTTTTTAAGATATTGTGTATAAGCTGCTAAGGTAAGTGCAATTAAAACAAATAAGCGGTGTGACCAATGAAAGCAATAACTTATCTAACAATTGGCATCGGCCTTGGATTTAGTAGTTCCAACAGAGTGATATTAATTGGAGCAAGTGATGGGCTCATAAAGAAAATAAAATAACGATAAGCCTGCACTAAAAAACATGCTGCGTTATGGATATCGTGGGGACTATTAGTTAACAACATTTCAAGCATATAATCAATCTCTATTAATCTGCGGATGCAAAATTATCATCTAGATTAGGCTCCGGGCCATTAGAACATGGTCCTGTGTGGCGGTTTTAAACAACAATTGAATAAAACACTTAGACATTGTGCAGAGTGTGATCTCAAGAGTCGTACCTGAAATGGAAGAAACAGATACTTTTTCGAGCGTTTGCAGCACTAATTCTCGTCTTCTTTACTACTTGGAATAGAAAAGGGTTCAATAGGCTCTTGTTACTTGGATGTGAAGGCACTTCCACTGATTAAAGAAGGTTAACGAGGCCTGGATTGTGTCATCTTCTATGGATTCAACTACAATATTTTCCTATAGAAATAAAACTCAAAAAGCTAACTCTGATTCTCATATCACATTCAGGTCTTCACAACTGCGCCCACAATTGTTTAGCCAAGAGAGACACCTCGTTTATTGTTGTGCAGACACACCACCACCGTCTATGTGCAATTATTGCTTCCTGCAATTGTTAGTGTTTATATTCAACACGCTATGTATATATACATATGTACATTTTCATTTCAAAGATAATTTCTCCATACCTCTAAAACTCCAATTCATCCTCCTCTGGAAATTGTGTCAACCACCTCCGCGTCCACCGTTTATATGTATATATATTATCAGTATTTCCGCTTCCATCGTTTATATGTATATATTATCATTATGTTAATTTTTTTTTGGGGGATATTTACCCTAAATCTGGTGAGAAATTGTTGGATTGATAGATTTAAGTGATTATTTCTGTAAAATCAGAATACTCTGAATTTTTCAACATACTGAATCTATTTCTGCATTCAGAAATGAATTCTAAACAACAAAAAATAGTGAGTGTAAATTTATATCACCAGATTCAACAAAAAAAACCAACTCCTATTATCAATATGTACATGATCCTCTCTAAAGTTTTCATTTCAAACATAATTTCTCCAGAACTTTAAAACTCCAATTCATCCTCCTCTAGAAATTGTGTCAACCATCCTGCCTGGGCGTCCACTATTTATATTCAATAGACTATGTATATATTATATTCAACAGGCTATGTATATATTATCAGTAGGCTACAAATTTTTCTGGGGATATTTGCCCGAAATTTTGGGAGAAATTGTTGGATTCGTAGATTTAAATGATTATTTTTGTAAAATCCGAGTGCCCTGAGAGTTTTTCAGCATACTGAATCTATTTTTGCATTCAGAAATGAATTCTAAACAACAAAACATAGTGATTCGTATAAATTTATATCACCTAAATCTGGCGAAAAAAGTCATTTAGTAGAACAACTAGCCAACGCCTAAAGTTTTTATTTCAAACATAATTTCTCTAGACCTCTAAAACTCCAATTCATCCTCCTCTGGAAATTGTGTCAACCATCCTGCCTCCACAGCTGATATTCAACAGGCTATGTATATATTATCAGTAGGCTAAAATATTTTCCTGGGATATTTACCCGAAATCAGGCAAGAAATTGTTGGATTCTTAGATTTAAGTTAACAGACTATGTATATATTATCTGTAGGTTAAAATATTTTCCAGGGATATTTACCCAAAATCAGGCAAGAAATTGTTGGATTCTAGATTTAAGTGATTATTTTTTTTAAATCTCAGTGCCATGAGAGTTTTTCAGCATCTGAATCTATTTCTACATTCAAAAATAAATTCTAAACAACGAAAAATAATGCTTCATATAAATTTATATTAAAAAACTCATTTAATAGAACAACTAAGAAAAACCTATTATCATTTCATTTCAAACATAATTTATCCGGAACTCTAAAACTCCGATTCATCCTCCTCTACAAATTGTGTCAACCATCCTGCCTCCGCCTCCGCCTCCACCTCCACCGCTACTCAATGGTACGAGGTCTTCATAAACCATCGTGGCGTTGACGTCAAGAAAACCTTCGCCTTCTACAAAAAGGATTGACGTCCTTTCTGGATCAAGATGAATTACAACCGGGATATAATGTGTCTTTCATAAATGAAAGATGATATTAGAAACGCCTCCATCCATGTAACGATATTCTCTCCCCGATACGTTGGATCATATTGGTGCCTAGAAGAAATCTTACTGACGTTGGAGTCAAAGGATCCCATCATTCCTGTGTTTTACGGTGTCAAGCCTGCTGAGGTTCGTGGACGTAAGATAAATATGGAAATCATGCTTAATCCGTAAAGATAATGGCAGAGAAGAAACTCGTCAAGGGAGGCTGCGATGACTCCAACAGTATTGAAAAATGGGGAAATTCACTTTCAGCGGTTGCAGGCAATACCGGTTTCGGGCTGGAGGTTTACACTGGCGAGAAGTTGGAGTTGGAACTGCTAGATAAGCTAGTTGAACATCTATCGAAAATGGTGAAAAAAAACAGACTTACAGTACGTGGCCGAATATCCAATAGGTTTGAATTACAAGCTGTTAAATTTTGAGAATACAGTCCTGTTTCCAGTATTATTTCCCGAAGTATGATACCAACCTCATATGTTGTTGCTCTCTTTTCCGCTGATTCTCTTTTCTTATGATAAAATCCGCTAAATATCCATCACCTAGTAAAATCTTCTAAATATCTTATCACAATCGTACATACTGGCATTTAGGCAACAATGTTGTTAAAATATGATCAATCTCTTCCGTTTAAGAGGATTTTGAAGTAGTGTCTTCATTAATGCCCTATACGATGTAGAAATTTGACCTCCATATGTTTGATTCGTTGTTGGCATTGAATTCCCGAATTTCAATTACTCACAAAATTGAGATTGGATCCATCAGGCTCATACCAGTTGTACATAGCATACACTGAAGCATATCAATAAACTAGACTCTTTGTTAAGACATGTTTTTAATAGTGTGTAATTGATATAAAATGTTCATTTTTATTTCTCAAACTCATATCTACTTTGTTTCGGGCTCAATAGTACCAATTAAAGATTAAAAAGATATCCCTGTAATTTATGAGAAATTACTCGATACTATCAACATTATTGATAAAGGGCAACATTGTTAATCCAATACTAGTTGATATTTGAGCTACACTCACAATTATTTTGATACCACAACAACATCTGCAATATATCAGGGAATAGAGTTAGCAAAGAGGTCCATGGTTCAAGCTCCAAGATTTTGTCATTTTATGCTAGTTTGTTACCTCATTTGTGTTGGAAATATTAATCAGAAGTCAGTGTGCTTTAAGTCTCCACCGACTTAGTCACTTCAAGTTTCAAGTTGGTGATTTCTACCTTTAAGCAAACTCACTTTTGTCACAGAGCAAGTAGGGGATTTATTTAATGAGAAAATCTTTATCTATCTTTATCTTTTTAATTAGATAGAATTGAGTCATATTTATTGATGTCTTTATTGTTTGAGTCATTATTACTTTTAGAGGAAGTTTGTCTTATCTATATATGTAAAAGTTTGTCAGTAGTAGATAGACAAAAAGGTAGAGAGAACAGAGTAAAAAAGGTAGAGAGAACAGAGTCATGAGTTAGAAAGCAACAACAAATATGAGAAGTATGAGAAGTCTAAGAGCTCAAGCTCCATGTTTTGTAAGTTGCAGAAGTTGTTCAGAAGTTGTTGGAGCCAATGATCAACACAATATTGTATTATGTGAGTTAGAAAGAAACAACAAACATGAGAAGTATGAGAAGTCTAAGAGCTCAAGCTCTGCATTTTGTAAGTTGTAGAAGTTGTTCAGAAGTTGTTGGAGCCAAGGATCAACACAGTATTGTATTATGTATTAGCATGGAACACCGAAGTTCTTAATATATATCAAGTATTTTGTGTTGACAAATTCATGAGTATTTATGAGTTTTGTAATCTTTGTTAGTTCATGTGCTAAAGAGTAGCACATTATCAAGAAATCATTTTTTTTAGTGTTGTTATCACAACACAACCAGTCTATAAACTGTGCAGTAAGTCCTGAAAGTCAGTGAGGAAGAATTTCACTGCGTAGTCTTTGTAATTACATTGAGCATAGTCTGTCTATGTGCTATAGATCTAAGATACTGTATGGGAGCAGGTTATATCATAGCAGGTTTATGAAAGTAAGTTTATTAGAACAAGTTTATCAAAGCAACAACTCTATTGTAAGGTGAAATATGGATTCTACTTCAAATCTACAACCTCCCACTTTCACAGGAAAACATTATGAGTTATGGTCCTTAACCATGAAGGCTTTATTTCAGGGTCAAGATGTATGAGAGATAGTCGAGAATGGCTATGTGGAACTAGCATATCAGACAACATACATTTCCCTCACACAAGCTGATAATGATGCTTTAAAAGATCAAAGAAAGAAGGATGGAAAGACGATGTTTTACATACATCAAGCCATGCATGAAATCATACTCCCAAGATTTTCATCAACAAAGCAAACCAAGTAAGCATAAGACAGATTACAAACCTCTTATCAAGGTATGGACAAAGTCAAGACTTCAAAACTACAAATTCTTAGAAGATATTTTGAAACTTTGTCAATGAAAGACTCAGATTCAGTAGATTCATTTTACACCCATATTATTGGCCTGATAAATCATATTAAGTCTCATGGAGAAACCATAGAGTATAGAAAGGTTGTCGAGAAGGTACTTAGGAGGATTCCTCCTAAATTTGATACCCTTGTTGTGACTCTGGAAGAGAGCAAAGACCTGAGTTAGTTTAGTCTAGATGAACTGCAAGCTTCCCTCATTAATCATGAACACAAATAAATAGGTCAAATATGTCATTAGAGAATGCATTTTCCATATAGTCATCTATAAGTCATGGAAGATGAAGGGGGAGAGCTAACTCTAGAGGTAGAGGAAGAAGTTTTGTCAGAGGTGGATGCAGTAGCAGTGCTGCAAATACTAGTGGAAGAGGTCAAAATCCAAATACCAGTCAATCAAGTAATCATAAATTTGAAAAATCAAAGATTCAATGTCATTACTGTAAAAAGTATGGACATTATGCATATGAGTGTGGAAAGAGACAATATAATTAGAACAAGCAAGGTCAAGATCATTCACACAACACAAACAATCCCTCCAGCCCTATGTTTATGGTGTGTGTTGAAACAATGCCTATAGTCTCACCAGTTGAATGCAATGTTGCTTAAGAAATTCCTTTTGATTTATGGTATCTAGATTCAGGCTGTAGTAATCACATGATAGGAAACCTAGAGTTGTTTTCTAGTTTGGATAAGCCATTCCAAACTAAGGTTACACTTGGAACATATATCCAAGTCGTTGTCTTAGGAAAATGTAGTATTAACATTTTAACTAAGCAGGGGGAGAAAAACGTTATGCCTGATGTATATTATTTTTCTGGTTTGAAGCATAGTTTTATGAGTACAAGACAACTGTTACAAAAGGGATACAAAATCTACATGGAAGATAATCATTGTGTGATTATGGATAGATATCCAAGCAACCAACTTATTGCAAAAATTCAAATGACAAGTAACATTATGTTTCCATTGACATTGAAGCTAGCCATAAAGAGAAAAACAACGCAAGTTGTCGGCAAAACAAAAGATGTGTATCAGACATTGAGTTCAAGGTAGAAAGTGAAGAAGTAAGTGCGCACAGTTCTAAAGAAGGAAACTTTAGTGTGCGTAGTTTTAAGAAACAAGGCATAGAGTTGCAGGAAACATTCCACTCTGAAGTGCAGGATGATTCTTGGTTACGGAATTTCATATTTGGACACTTAAACTTTGGAGGTCTAAATCTTCTACACACAAATGATATGGTAAAAGTTTTTCTATTGATTGAAAAACAAGAAATAATATGTGAAGGCTTCATGCTTGGAAAGAAACATAGAGAGTCATTTCCAGTTGGCAAGTTAGATAGAGGAAAAACTCCACTGGAAATTGTACATTTAGACATTTTTGGACCGCAAACACCATCCATAGGAGGAACTACATATTTTTTGACATTTATTGATGATTTCTCAAGAAAAACATGGATTTATTTCCTAAAACATAAATCTGATGCATTGGGTAGTTTTCAACAGTTCAAATCACTTGTGGAGAAGCAGAGTAATTATTACACCATTTTTCTAAGAACTGATAGAGGAGGTGAATATATTTCAAGAGAATTTTAGAACTTTTGTAAAGTTCATGGCATCTACAAGCAATTCACTGCACGATATACACCACAACAGAATGGTGTCGGAGAGAGGAAGAACTGAACCATCATGGAAATTGTGCGCAATATGTTGGCAGCCAAACATTTGTCAAATGAGTATTGGGATGAGGTAGTAACAACTGCAGTACACATCATGAACAAATGTCTGACAAAGAGTGTGAAGAACAAAGTTCCTCAAGAATCCTGGACATGTATGAAGCATAATGTGGTGCACTTAAAAGTTTTGTGTTGTGTCACATACACACATGTTCTAGATGAGTTGAGAAAGAAGCTGGATAACAAAGGACAAAAATGTATTTTTGTTGGATATTCTGAAGATACAAAAGCATACAAGTTGTATGATCTTATTGGGCATAATGACATAGAAGATGAAGTGGTTCAAACACCATGTAAAAGTCGGTGCACAATTCCTTCTACACCTAAAATTGCAACACAAATCCCAACAAAAACTACTCTATTGAGATCTGCAAGTGCGCATTCCACACCTAGAGTGCACAACACACCAAAAATAAGTCCAAGTAGTTCTACATATCCAGATACAATATTAGCAAGTCTATTACCAATAAATACAAGAAGTTCGCATGACATCTATAATGGTGACACAACAAATTCATTTCCATTTTTTGCATTGTTTTCACAAATAGATGATCCATTAATGTTTGAACAATATGTCAACGATAATGTATGGGCACAATCCATGGATGAAGAAATTAAATGCATAGAGAATAATTAGACATGGAAATTGGTAGATGTACCTAAAGACAAGGATGTGATAAGTGTCAAGTGGATTTATAAAACCAAGAAAGATGCAGATGGAAATGTACATAAGCACAAGACAAGGTTAGTTGGAAGAGGTTTTACACAACAACCTGGAATTGATTTCAATGAAACATTTGTGCCAGTTGCGTGCATGGACACAATGAGAACTGTGTTGGCCATTGTTGTGCAGAACAAATGGCATGCTTATCAAGTGGATGTAAAGTCAGAAATATTGAATGGACATTTGGAAGAAGAAGTGTATGTGGAACAACCACAAGGCTATGAGGTTCCAGGACAATAAAACAAAGTATACAGGTTGAAGAAAGCAATGTATGGATTAAAGCAAGCTCCTAGAGCTTGGTACAATAACATAGATTCCTATGTTACTTAGAATGGATTTCAAAGAAGCAAATGTGAGCCAACTCTATACATCAAAGAAAATCAACAAGGTAATATGTTGATTGCTTGCTTATATGTAGATGATTTGATTTTTACAAGTGATTTTGGCATAGAAGAATTTAAGTCAGTCATGAAGGATGAATTTAAAATGATTGATTTGGGGATTATGAGATATTTTTTGGGTATTGAAGTTCACCAATGCAAATTTGGTATATTTATTTCACAATCTAAGTATGCGCATGAAATTTTGAAAATATTGAACATTATAAATTCCAAAGCGGCTCCAACACGAGTCATAATAGGATTGAAGTTAAGCAAGTAAGATGAAGGGTCCAAGGTGGATCCCACAATGTTTAAAAGAATGGTAGGAAGTCTTATGCATATGATAGCGACAAGACCTGATATTATGTATGGAGTGAGCCTGATTTCAAGGTTCATGGAAACTCCAAAAGAATCTCGTTGGACGACAGGGAAGATAATTCTGAGATATGTGAATGGAACAAAAGATTTTGGCATAATGTATTCTACTTCATAAAATTTTAAACTTCTTAGATACACTAACAATGATTGTGGATGCAACATAGATGACAGGAAAAGTACCTTTGGGTACACATTTCATTTTGGAACAAATATAGTGTCATGGGCATCAAGGAAGCAACCCATTGTGACTCCTTCTTCAATAGAAGTTGAGTATGTCGCAATTACAAGTACAACTTGTCAATTCACTTGGATGAGAAGAATGTAAAAAGATTTGTTGCACGAACAACATGAACCAACTATAGTATTGTGTGACAACAATTCAGCCATAATGTTATCAAAGAATCATGTGTTTCACAAGAAACCCAAACATATTGACACAAGGTATCATTTTATCACAAAAATAGTGAATAAAAAAGAAATTTGTTTCGAATTTCGCAGGTCAAAAGAACAAGTCACAAATAAATTTAAAAAATCTTTGGCAATGAACACTTTTCCGAAACTGCACAGTTGTCTAGGAGTTGGCGTAGTAACAAATGTATGACAATTCATGTCAATTTCAATTTTGATGTAACTTTTGTATTTTGTAAACACACCTACTAATAATTAAGGGGGAATGTTGGAAATATTAATTACAAGTCGGTGTTCTTTAAGTCTTCAGCGAGTTAGTCAGTCAATCAATCAGTCTGCAAGTTTCAAGTTCATGAGCTCTACGTTTACGCAAACCCAATTTTGTCAGTCAACAAACAAGGGAGATATTTAATGAGCCGATCTTTATCTTTCTTGATATCCGTTAAGTAGATAGAAGAAAATCATATTTATTGACGTATTTATTGATTGAGTTAGTTTTACTTCTATAGGAAGTTTCGGTATTATCTATATATGCCCAAGAAAGTAATTATTCGATAAACAAAAAGGTAGAGATAATAGAGTTGTGAGATAGAAAGAAACAACAGTTGTGAGAACTTTGAGAAGTCTAAGAACTCAATATCTGTGTTTTGTAAGTTGCAAAATTTGTTAGAGTCAAGGATCAACACAATATTGTATTATGTATTAGCATGCAACACCAAAGTTCTTAATATATATATATATAAAATATTTTGTGTGTTGACAAATTCATGAGTATTTATGAGTTTTGTAATCTTTGTGAGTTCATGTGTTAAAGAGTAGCACAGTGTCAAGAAATCATTTTGTTTAGTGTTATCACAATGCGTAGTATATTAAGCAGTCTGTAAACTATGTGGTAACTCCTGAGAGTTAGTGACAGAGAATTTCACTGCGCGGTCTTTGTAACTGCACTACACAGAGTCTGTCTCTGTGTTGTAGATCTGAGAATTTGATCAAAATGCTCCTACATAATTTTTTTTTGAGAATTTAGGTTTTCACATTTATTTAGTTATATTGTTTAATCAATTTCTAGATAATCACAATGGACACTCCACCCATCATCAGGGACATTTGAAGCTAACATGTTTGAAAGAGTGTTGAGGTTTGTATTTAAAGACATAAATTGGGTTGTGACAGTTGAAGAGAGGATTTAAGATAAATTGTCAATTGAGCTCAATTATTATTAAAAAAGGGGGTAAGATGATTATTGAGTTCAAATTATGAAGTAAAAAGAAAAGTTGATAATAAATTAGTATTAACATTTTTTTTTGGAATTATTGATGAAATGAATTTTACGAAGAAGGATTAATAAAAATAATCAAGATAATTTTTAATAATAAATGAAAAAAATGGTAATAATAAAATGAAAGAATCAAAGAGGAAAGTAGGGTTTAGTAAAGAATATGTTCAATGGGGCACAAATAGAAGGCATAAACATGATTAGATTAATTTTTATGGATGATTTAAAATTAGATTGATTGTTAATTAAAAAAAAAAGGAAGTGAAAACTAATAAATATATGATTGTTAATTGTGATGATAGATAAATAAATGTATGGAGAAATGAAAATCATAAAGTTGATGAAAAAAGGATGTTTAGAAGTAAGAGAATCGAAAAGAGAACAAAGATATGTTGATATTAAAGGTACAAAAGATAAGGAGGGACACACTTATATCAATTATTATTATTAATCCAAAAGATCATGGATAGACTTATAATTAAACGTAAAAGACTTGAAAATAATAAAGGACATTGGCATGGGAGGACTCTAAAGTAATGAAAGTTGTTGGAACTAAGGAAGATACGAGGGTTGTTTAATAATAGAATAAGGAAGTGATACAAGCTAGGATAAAGGAATGGTAATAAATTCAAAGAGTTAAATTGAAGAGGCTAAGAGAAAACAAACAAAGGCAGGTAGGCTTCAATTAAAAGAAGACATTAAAGGTACAAAAGATTGTGAGGACAACAAAATAGCTAGAAAAAACAAGTAAAAGAGAATGAAGCCTAAGGTTTAAGGTGATGAATGGTGGGTTTCCAAGATTGTCTTAACTTGGAGTCATCCTTGCGATTGAAATTGTTAGCGATAAAAAATGCACTGGCATTTTTTAAAGAATGATGCGTAATCTTGTAGGGAAAATTTGTCTAGCTTCCCGAGCTCCAAATGCAGATTTGAAAGCACCATTGGAAATCTTAGGATTTCTAGATGTCAATCGACTATTCAAGCATGTAAAACAGACTCTCCATGACTGAGAAATTTGATTTTTAAAAACTCTGCGCTTTCACCAGCTAACCCGTCTTGAATTTTTCTAGTTAGCTGGTGAAAGCTCCGCTTTTCACCAGCTAAGGAGCGGATTTTCGAATAAATTAGCTGGTGAAAGCCTGTCATGGCTAGAATAACCGAATTTTTGCCCAAATCGGGATTTTTTGAGTTTGAATGGTTTGAAACCACTTCAAATGGACAGGTGTTGAATTATCAAGTCTAATTCAAAGGCTAGTTTTGAGGGATAAGGTCAAAAAGAGGTTTTTTAACTACATTGGACATATTTTTCAAAGGCAGAATATCGGGGATTTTTCACACTTCACCAAATTCGAATTTTTTCTTTGGAAGACCAAATCAAACATCCTTGGGAGGCTAAAACTGCACTTCATCAACAATCTACTACTCTTAGATATGGATTGACCTCATCTTGAGGATCTCTCCTTATCTTTTGTAAATGAGTTTTGACTTTCTATTTTTAGAATATCAGATCCATTGTTTTAGGATCTGAGAATTGTGATGTAAAGCTATAAAGCTGCAGACTTAAGACAGACACAGGGTGCAATCTAGGAGACATTTTTTGGCTATTGTACTAGACTCTTTATTGATAATATAATCACAGTCCTCTTTTGTTTTCAATGACAGATTTCTCATATTTTCATCATTCTGTACTTTATTTCAGTTTATCTCAGCTTCTAAGAACTGTTATCTTCTTATTAAGCTCATGAACTTGAACTAAAGGTTTTCTTGCTATCTTGTATGACCTTGCACATTGTTGTATTTGGTTATCTAGACTGGTATTCTTCATCTCCTATTCAAACTTTGTTGTCTGATCATTGAGTTCTAAAAGCATTGTCTTATTCGAATGTATGAAGTGGTCCTTTTCATTAGCTATTGAGTTATCCTATTGTTCCAAGCATACAAAATCTACCATATTCTTAAGTTACCAAGCATTCTTAGCCTACAAACCTAAGGGGTTTCTTGGAGGGATAACATAAATTATTAGGATGTTTTTCAATTTTGATAGCTTCCCGAATGAGGCGAGAGGAGTAATAAGGGGCAGAGGTGAGAATTTTAGTTTGGTCAAAACAAATAAGGTGTTTGTAATTGAAGGTGTGTTCCTCGATAGTTGATTTGGAGATACCATTGTGGGTGGTATCATCTGTATGCTCTTTAAGATGAGATTTGAAGGATCTATCAGTTTGTCTTATGTGGGATTTTTCTTAGGAGCAAGGAATTTAGTAAATGCCTAATAAACTAGGATTGTTGTGTGGTTGGGAAAACCATGAGATATTGACCCTTTTTCTTGATTCTACATTGGTTATATTTATTGTGTGAGTCTTCATTCTGGGAATCTATACTCGGTATCTTGGGCCCTATTTAACTCCATGTGTACCCTCATTTACTATAGTGGTGTTTTTGTTTGTCTTGCCACCAATAACTAGGAAAAATATGATGCATTGATAGGTTTGTTACCCAATGAACTTGATCATTGTATATGTCACCTTCATGTTTGTTTAGATTCCTAACTACTTGCAATGTAATTGAATGGTGTGTATCATGTGAAAACCCATTCTTATTTAGGAGATATCTGCAAGTTGAACTCTTGGTTCGATCACTTGAAACCATTATATTCAATCATGTACATAGACGTCAAAATAACTATGTAGATACCAATGCAAACAACATCCTAGACTGGAATTTAACATATGCATCTACAAGAATATAATCATTTGCATTCATTTCTACACTATCTTGCAAAAACATCAAGTACATACCATACATTGTACATTTTCATTTCGTCATAAAACCACATGTATCTATATGTCCATCAACACACACACACACACACACACACACACACACACACACACATATATATATAAACATCATCAAAGGTTGTATAAGTTTGATACCACTACTCTACTATAAAGTTTGCATGTCCATTAAATGCTAAATACATAAAAAAATTGGGGGCATGCAATCCACCCATGTTAATCATCCTCATCAGATGGAGAAATCCATGCCAATGACATCATGTCCTCTACTAAGAGATCACATACCACCTTCCTCACAACTCTTAACCTCTGTAGGATAGAGTGCCACTTAACACATACCCCAACACAATATCCTATATAGTGGTCATCCAC
Organism: Picea engelmannii; assembly: GCA_009831015.1. Taxonomy (NCBI): domain Eukaryota; kingdom Viridiplantae; phylum Streptophyta; class Pinopsida; order Pinales; family Pinaceae; genus Picea; species Picea engelmannii. The sequence continues at coordinate 558,321 of ML781116.1, read as the reverse complement.
GGTATGCCACCTGTGCTCTAATACCCAGTCAAGAGTATCTCCAACATTTCATGGATATCCTCTATCTCTTATTCATGGTCTCCCCCTCCTCTAACCTCAATTATCTGGGATCAATATATGGACTATCCCTCCTAACCATTTCCTATCATGTCGGCCTCATTGGTGCTATATATGCACATTGGGCACAAAAAGAGTGTCATTACCACGTCATTAACACATATTGACATATCATAATAAAATCACTAAACCGATATACAATAAACATGCATACATTGCTACTTACCATCAGGTCTCCATTCTTGGCCTGCTGGTAAAGGTAACTCAGGATCTCCTTGGTAGTTCATGCTTGAGTACGAGTACTCCTTGATCACAATTGGGAGTTGATCCCAGTTTCCAAAGAAAGTGGACCAAAACACTTATCCCATCTCACCACCTCCCACTCTTCATAATATCTCACCCCACCAGTGCATCTGGGGCTCTTGTAGTCCCCCACCATGGATACGTATGTGTGGACAAAGTGTAGGAATGCGCTCAGAGAAGAAGGCACATAACACTATCTCAAATGAATAGTTTTCTATTCATACCTTCCTACAAGATCATAATTGGTGCTTCAATACCGTCGATAGTATATGTTCACACTCAAAATGGGTACCATATAATACCCTCTTCACAACTAATGTATTTCCCCTAGATATCTTATGCAAAGTGTGCCTCCTCAGTATCTGGATAATTGTTGTAGCTATTGCTCGGGTCTCTAACCATTCAATGTCTCCCATGTAGATCGCACACTTCTATATCTGAGTTCTAGATGCACAATGATGGTTTAAAAATTCCTCTACACTCCTCCCTCGAGGCAGTATAGGTGGTGCTTCTATCACTACCCCACAGTTGGGGAAACCCTGTCAACAATTATATGTTTTGCATGGTTATATACAACCACTATTCTTGGATCATAAAGGATCCCTCATCAGTATCCCAATATCCTACTATGTGTGACATGATCTCTTCTCTTTCCCACATCACGGGGTTCTCAAAATGCTTGTGTAACCCATAGTGTGATAGTGTCGTCTGCACATTCATTTCCCCTTATACCTCGGAATGGATTTACTCAAATTCATGTTCTCTCCACACCACTTTGAAGCCTACCATACCTTCATAGAACCAAAATTTTTCAGGTCATTTTAACATCAAAACTCACCCTTTGAGTTTCTCACTTACCCCTCCCCCCATAAGGGAAATTCTTGCAACCTTTGGAAATCCCATCTCAAATTTGACCAATGCACCTTTTACCCCCAATAACGTTTTTGGACAACACACTTATTGGGGAATTTTTTGTGTTGTGCAATGCACTTATTTCCCCAAATCAATGCATTGGACCCATAAATTTTGACTAGGTGCTAGAACTAAAAAAATATCCCCTAGTATAGAAAAGTAATCCACCAAACTTGAAGAGCATAGTTAGAACACCAAATTGATAGTCACACCACCAATTTTTTGACGACTAGTTCTCCTATAGTGAGATCGAAAATATTTAGGGCCTCCTCCTCCTCCCCACGTTCATCCTCCACCACAAGTAATAATGACTTGGAAAAATTGGACGGAAACCATTACAAAAATCCCAATTTTGTTTTTGTCATTGTGGGTTCATATGGACTTCGACTGATGCACCATTTGCACAGTTGGATTTATATTTTCGATCTCTTCAAAATGGATTTTTTATTTTTTTATCTTTGAAACTTCACCAAGGGGCCATTTTTCCATTAAGAGTCAAAGCCCATACTTGTCAACTTAATCCTTCTTCAAATAGTCACACCACTTAAGCACCATTTTTCTTTTGTTATTTGTTGTCTATTTATAAAGGATTCCCCATGGATAACCAATTCCATTCACGCATATGGGTCTACAACAGGACTTGATTTCTGCATCATTAGCATAGTCTACCCCCCTTCTCCTCATTACATTTTCCTATCATTCTTGTAAATTTCATGTATTTCCCCCCCTCACATGGGTATATGGATCATCCCTTCATATTATGGATTTGAAATATACTCGGTGATATATAATTCCTCTCATGGGAACCCTAGCATATTGATCCCCATTTCATTTTGGTTCCCATGTTGTTCTTTCTCCTTAGAGATCAAGAGTCCAGTTAGTCTCCATACTAGATTTGAACCACGTATAGTTGTTCTCATCACATTGATAGCCATCCCCTATGGAATCCCACTTTTTGGTTGGTAATTGTTATATTTTCACTTCTCATGAGCCCTTCACTTCAACATTCAGTGATCATCCATAATCCCCATATGTCCATCCCTTAGCTGTGTGCATGCTTGTTTCATACCATCCACACCCCTAACTGGGGCCACTATACCCACCCTCTTATTTATCCCCATTGGAAATTTTAGGAGGGAGATTTTTTTGTTATCACTCTTGATTGGCCTCATTGGAACTATCAAGAAATATCTTTTTTTTTACCCCCCTCTTTACCATCCCCATTGGCACTTTCAAGAGGAATTTTCCTTTTATTTCTCTCCTGACCAGCCCCATTGGTACTTTCTGAAGGAATTTTTCATTTTACTTCCCCTCATAAATAGCCCCATTGGCACTCTAAAGAGAGGTATGTCATTTATGTTTTGTTTCCCCTCTTCAGATTCTAATTGAATCTTGGTTTTTTTTGTTCTATCCTCCACTAGGATAGTACAACTTTTTACTTCCCCTCATGACCAACCCCATTGGAACTCTTATGAGGGTAATGTCATTTCTAATTAGATTCCCCTCTTCATATTCCAATTGGATTTTGGTGTCTTTAGTTCTATCCTCCACTCAGACAGTAAAACTTTTTACTTCCCCTCTTGACCAACCCCATTAGCACACTCATGATTGTTATGTCATTTCTAATTGGTTTCCCCTATTCCAATTCCAATTGGATCATGGTATATTTTGTTCTATCCTCCACTCAGATAGTAAATTTTTTTACTTCTCCTCCTGACCACCCCCTTTGGAACTCTTAGGAGAGTTATGTCATTTTTTATTGGTCTCCCCATTTTGGATTCCAAATGAGGATTTTGTCTCCCTTATTCCTTTGGTTTTATTTGTTACCTCCACCTTGTGGATATCAACAATATTTCCTTTTCCTTCCTCTATCCCCTTTGAAATTATTTAGGAGGACTTATATTTATAGTGTATCTAGTTCATACTTTGGTGGCATTCCTATGTTAAACTTTTTTAGAGAATCTGAGATGAGTCACCCTATGAGCCCCATGGAGTCTCTTAGATTCCACATTATGTCATGTTCTAGTTTTTCAATGCCTACATGATTCAGACCCATCACATATTTCCCAACTATCAACCTCTATTTTCCCCATTGACGTCTTTGACCAGAATTATTCCCAATCATCCACCATTCGATCTAGAATGTTTTCAATCACTGCCAGGTCTTCCATGCATTTATTCTCTGAACAAGGAAATTCTTGAGTCCATCTCTCTTTTCCTTCCATCCACCCATGGTTTTAGTATCTTCCCATCACATTATGATTGTCACCTCATGTTGGTCCCAAAGAGTTTCCTTTTCCTTGGTTCTAATGAGAATCCCCTATCAACTTTAGCACTTGTATTCTATGGGTAAATCTTTGAGTATTGTCTCCTTTCGCTTCATCATTACCATTGGTTCCTTGGTTATTTATTTTGTGATCGAATTCGACTACTCATCACATGTTTGAGACTCAAATACTTGAAATTTTAGTTCTTAAGTTACTTATTCCATCATCCTGGACACGTGTGAGATGTTGTAGACCTCAGAAGGGGGTTTTCCTTCAGGTAGTCCCCTGCATATTTTGTGTTTCGTAGTCACTTCCAAAGTTATGACTTCACCTTTTGTTCTTTGGATACCAGACCTATAGATACTCCTTCCCTCTTGGGCATCAGAGGGATTTCCCCTATCGATATCGACACCTTTATTCTAGGGTTTAGTCCTTTCCACCTTGGTACCTATCCACTCTCTTGATGGGTTACCTTAGAATAAGATGAGAGATTCCCCATTGCTCTTAGAATTGGTATAATCCCACGTCCTTGAGTTCATCTCATCATTGCATCGTTGATATTTGTACATACATATATGATCCAACCTCAAATGCAATTCCTTAGATTATATTAGCTTTGTCTAGCCATTTTCAAATCCTTTAGGTTGAGATTCCCTTAAGTGAGCTCATGACAAATTTGTGGAGCCCCATTTCTATTCAATAGGGATACTTAGGTTTCTTTCGCCACCTATATTCAACACAAGGAAATCAATTCTTATGTAATTAGATCAAACACAGTTGGAATGTACGTCATATATTCCCATCCATATATATTTATATGAGGGATTGATTATATAATATATCCATGATTTGTGAGCACCATGTTGTATTTGATACTTCTTGATTGTCTCACTATTGATCATATCATGAGTTACCTCGACAAGTATGGGTATGTCTACCTCATCCAATTTATATTATGTACCTCACTCCTTGGTGAATATTTTGTTGACATGTGATTTTCTATGGCCTCTTCAATGATTGGTCTCTTCTTTCCTCTCCCCTTGTTTCTCCATCATTGGTTGAACCATTTCCCAGTGAAAGAAAAGTATAATGTATTTCGGTCATAGGATGCACTTATAACCTCACACATTAGGGAACATTTGTTATCACCAAAACGTTCCTCACCTAGCCCAAACTGCTAGGATCACCTAAATACACCATCTATAGTACATGTATCCCATGTCCAACCCCCCTGTCACATGCCATTTCACTAAAAATAACTTACGAAACCACTTTTCCTCAAGTTATTTTCATTTAATTAAAGTTATAAATTAGTTTTATGCATTTTTCCTCTTTATTTTATTAAAAAAAGGTAAAATAATCAAATACTGGTTAAAATTGATTTGGTTAAATAATGTATTTTATTATTTTGACCCTATCTAAGATAATCACTATTTTTCTTATAAATTAAAGAGGTTTTCCCCATTTTCTATATCCATCACATAAACGTAATGAAGTGTTGTCGAAACTATCATTGAAATTTTTTCTTCATTTCACCGTCACTTGCATCCATCAAAGAGAAGAAGCATAGCCACCTACCACACACTTGGGAAAGAAGAAGAACCCTCCCATGAAGAGGCCACTAGAATATTTTGGTCTTCATAAGTTTGTCTCCATATGTGTATTTATATTCACTGTGGTTATTGGGTATGATATTACATTGATTCTTTACATCTATTGTTGTTCATGTTTTTTCTATTGCAATTCATTTACGTTCATTGAATGACACATATCTAGAGACATTTGCTTCTTAGAAAACTATGGTTTCTTGTTTTCTAACGATTTTTTGTCTGTATCTTTGTCACAACCACAAAGTTTGTGGATTTTCTTCCCCTTTTTGTTATGGAGAAAATATCACTGGTGGATGGTAAGATCTCCTTGTTGATCCTAGACAGACAAGGGGATAGAATTCTATGGATTTCCTTTAGATTCAAGCAATTGGATTCACAATTAAACTATTAAGTGGTGGAAACAACATACCTTTTCCTGAAGGTTGTCCTTCATATATCCTAGTTGTTGCAGACCTGAAGTTCCAGCTCCAGCCTCCACAACTTGCTTCTTATGCACAAAATCCAAGCAATTCCTTCCTACTTCTCTTCTTTGTGTTAGAATCCTAGATATAGGTTGGATCTAACCTGATATATAATGAAACCAATCAGATCTGAATATTTATGCATGAAAACAAACATTCATAGGGTAAAATAAATAATCTATTAATTTGGCTAACATAAATACATCAATACAATTACCTCATCATGTAGATGCATTTCTCTTTGCCCCTTTCTCTTTAATCCTCCTCAATTATTAAACCAAGCTAGGAAACCTGACTGCAATTGATGTAGATGGAGAAGAACCTCTAAATTTTGGTTGGTTATTCATGGCGAGGGTTGAGTTGGTTATTTTGGTAGCATATATATGTAAATGATTTTTCCTCCTCATTTTCAAGATTTGGCTTCTTTATATAGATCCTTGGAAGAGGTTTGGGAGAGCTTCTAGATATTCTAGAGACCAACTGATACTCGAATGATGTGAGTTCCAAGGATCATTCCATAAATAACCAACTCACCCCTCGCTTACCTCTTCAAAACTCCATGAATCTAGAAGGTTACAGAGGGTATCATGGGTTGCACTATAGTTGACCAATGACTAGTTGCTTGTTACCCATGTATGACAAGTGGCACCTTTGAAAGTGACCTAAATATTAAGATAGATTTGTGTCTTGAATTTCATATTCCATTGGATTCCCTTCTATCTCTGTAGAGTGGAAATTAATCCTATAATAGATTCCCCCTAACGTGTGAGGTCATTAAATGAATGGATGGACAAAAAAAATTACAATAAAATAGTATCTATTTGAGGCAACATGAGGAGAGAGAAAAGAGGTCCAGTGGTCAAAGAGTACCTGCAATCAAACACCAAGGATAAAATAATGTATAGACCATACCCAAGGTAGTCATACTCAAACTATGAAGAGTATCAAAGCATGACCTCCAAACAATACACCGCAGATCCATGACATGAAATGCAATATCATGGCCATAGAAAATTCCATGGTGGGTCCATGTCATCAACTAGATCATAGCCACAAGAGAACACAATGTGGATCTATGCCACATTATATACATCAAGAATACAATCAAAATTGAGAAAAATACCCCCAAAGTCTTCATATTACTCATGCAAACGTGATATACTCCATCGCAACTTGGGGGGGATATTGTAAATGAAGGAGGTGACCCCAAACCCAAGGTATTCATCCCAAAACCCATTGGTAGGAATATACAACATCAGAATAGACAAGCTGATGTCAATCATGGTAGAAACCATTTGCTTATCGATCCTTGATATATGTTGTTAACATACACAAAGGGACCCATCAATGAGGAATATGAACCTGAAGGTACATAGTACAATGTAGAGAGTGTGAATATAGGGTATGATATATAATACTTGTAGAATCAATCGACCAGGAGGAAATGATGAAAAACCACTATTGATTGCAAGGAGGATTTCCACTAAGGGCTGCAATATCCAAGGTACTAACTGGCTTGTAGATCCCTCTCCTAAATAATGTGTTGAAGTCGATAGGAAGATATTCATCGAAGCTTAATGTATCCCCCATCAATCGACACAAAACATACACTAATAGATGATATGAAGAGATAGAATTACCAAGTAGAACTAACAAATGGATGGTCGACTTAGAAAGTCAAGAAAATAGCAGATGGTCGACTCAGAAAGTCAACAAAGTAGTAGATGGATAACTCATGATTAAAATTTCCTTGAACATATAGCATGACACAATAGTGACTTGGAAGCAAGACACCAGAGCTAGACGAATATAGTGCAACAACATAGGAGGCATTGAAGCATTCTCTGTGATGACTAGATGAGTAACCAGCTAGAGGAGTATCTCTAACTCATATTACTAGAATGCCTCCTAGGAAATATGAAACCCTATCGTAAGATGATCACTAAAACAGGTGCCATGTTCAAGGGAGACTCAATTGACACTACCATTTCAAGGTATATCAGTGGTAAGAAAACCCCACCCTTTTTTATTTTTATTTTTTTTGTTGCTGGTGTCTCCTTTATGGTTTAATGGGTGCAAACGAGAGATAAAAGTATGCTTGGAAGGGTCTTTTTCATTCAGTTTTAATGAGCCTAAAAAAGATTTAAACATATACTCGTGATGGTTCTTTTTTCACGTCTTTTAGTGAGTCCAAAAAAATATAAACATGTACTCATTTGGAGAGAACGTGTGGCTTAACATGTTCCGATTGCATGGAGCTAAACTAAGAAAAATGAATGCAACCGATATTGACAAGTGAGATCCACTCTTAGTAGTTGTTCTCTCCATGAGATATTGGATGAAAAGTAGAGGCCAAATAATGCAAGAGACATATGTTCAAATTCTACTGCAAAGTGGTAAGTAAGATCCAGGTGAATATAAGTGTAGTGGTGGGATGTATGACACGAGCAACAAATGCATAGGTGAACATTAATCAACATAAAAAATTCGGGAACCTCCTAGGGTTATGGCCAGAATATAGATGAAGAGAGGAAATGAGTCTAGATGTTAAGTCATGGTGGGACTATAGGAGGGTTCCCATGCCTATGAAAAAACACAACATGAGCATCAAATTGTAATTTGGGTTCTAACTAGGGCGCCCATGGAGGGTAAGCACCACTGAAGAATTTACAACATGAAAATATTTAGTGTCTAATGCCACAACCTGACAGAATCAAACCTAAGGCATTGTGATGACAAAATGGATGGTAAATAATGAAAATCATGGATGCAGGGAAAAACCTATCCTTATTTTCTAGTTTGAAATCACACACCTCAAGTTTGGTGGAAGTCACAATTTTTGTAAACAAGAAAAGTCCCTAGAATCCTATCAACACATGTAAACTAGATTCTGAGGTCAAAACGTGTAGTGAAATCTCAAAAAAGAAAATATTTGGTATTTTTTGGATATGATATGTGCAAAACCAAAGCACTCACACCACACACATATTTACAAGGCACTATGCATTTTGATGATTTATGCGTAGTAGAGCCCATTTCTAGGCTTAGGCCAAGGATCTTGATCATCACCAATGAACTCATGATCCATTGTCGACATCATATGTCCCACCTTGTCAGGATCGCACCACATTGCATCGAATATTTGTGGACAAAAGAACTCATCATGAGTGGTTTCATGAGATAGGGAACATCCTTGATGGGCTCCATGAAGACATGAGGGAAGTACAAAATGTGAATCTTTAGTGTAATGAGAAGCATAAAATTCAGGGTCAAGTTCTAAAAAAGATAACCAAGGTAGAAAAGAATAAAGGTTAGGAGTTTCATTGGATTCCCTAGCCAATGCCCCCAATTCTGAATCAAGACTCTTCATGCTAACTCTTGTCAGTTCCAAATCAGGAAAATATGATCCATGTGTCACCTCATCCTTCACCTCAACTAAGGAAGACATGACTTCTAGGATGGCCTCTTCTGAACGCAACTCAAAATCTAGGAAATCATGTGAACCTGGAGAATCAACAACATGTTTGGGTGGAGTAGGTAGATCACACTCCATATTAGGATGGAGTTGTTGACCAATATCAATGGATGTTGATGGGATTTCCAGATCGTATATCTCAACTGCAGAGAGTGGCATGGAAGATCCATACTATTCAACATCCTCAGGATGAGGTACCAACCAAGGATCAATATACCCAAGGGATCCACTGGGAAATGACGAAATCATGTTGATAGGAGCAATATTTGCAGCAAGAGGTGGTGGGGGAAAATGAAATGTTTCCGTGAATAAATAATATTTAAACATTCTGGTACTGACACTCATGTAATACTATTGGGTATCACCGAAAAAGGGTACATTAGACCCCACATTGGATCCAAGTTTTGTTGTACAAAATGTAAGTTGTTTGATTAACACTTTTTTTCCTTGATGAGAGAAGTGTGAGACCCTAAATAGGGACGAGATAATTGTAGTCATCTCGTAGAGCCAAGTGTTCTTGAGTAACAAATTGTACCCAAGAGGTGCATCGACGACCTCCACAATAACAAATATAGTCTTACTACCTAACTCGAGGGGTAAGGTGATGATTATACCATGGGGATGGAACATATGCCCATCAAATGATTTCAATAATGTTGCAGATGTGACTATCTTTGAAGAGTTGAGAGCCTTACAAGAGGACATAGACATAATGCAAGTCGAGGCTCCTTCATCAATCATAGTGTGAAATATCTTTTTCCCCATTGATTTCACTTTGATATGGAAATCGATTTGATGGGATATCCTATGATTAAACTGATCAGAATGAAAGGTTATCAAAATTGACTCCCAGGGATCAACCCCACCTATGGCAGAAAACAAGGTTTTATGCTGCATTGGGAAGTTTTGGAGGACTTCAAGTGCGGACATGGAACAAGGTGCCTGGGCCAAGGCTTCCATAACACTATAGTTGTGGGAAGTTTGAGTATTCAGTTTATGTGTTGCGCATTGAAAAACACCCTTCAGGGGGAAAAGTGGTGTGTAAAAGGATGGATTCTCAATCCAAAGAGGGCCACCAGGATGGGAAGAAGATGTTGTCTCATGTGTGATAGGAATAGGATCTAGTTCTTAACTCAAGTCTATAAATTGACCATCTAGTTACACATGAAAATGGTGGAATTCGAGGAAGACCCATCATGTTGAGGGGTAACTGCAATGCCTCCTTGCAAAGGGGCATGATTTGTTTCAACCATGTGTTGAGGTTTAAGGGGAAAAGGATGAGTTAGTGCAACGGTTTGTTGGGGAACCCTTTGATGAGCCAAATACCAATGGATTTCATCCTTCCTAGGACACTAATGAGTAGGGTGGTCCTCCCCACAAATCGTGTAGGAGAACAGACTCTTATTTTTCTCTTTCGTGCCCCCCTTGATTGTTTTGGGTGGGATTGATCCCTTGCTTAGTGTTTTTCTTTTTCTTTTTATTCCTCTTCTTTTTTCCTCCAGGTTGTTGAGGATTCTTCGGTTGCATGGATTGGACCAAATTGACCTTAGAGGTATGAGTGGGGATTTTATCAGTTTGATCATTAGGCCCAATAGTTGGAAAGTATGATGAAATATACATGTGACCCATCTGATCAACTAACTGGTCCATAGAGGCATGGGATACATAACCCACCACACCATCAACATGGGTTCTTGGGTTTGGATTCTTGGGATCTGTCAATAGCCTAGGATCATGTGGGATAGTATCATACAAAGTTCTTGACTGAGAGTAAATAAAATCTAAGTGTTGGGCATGCATAATGGATTTCTCTTTGGTAGCCTCCCCCACCATAGCTACATATTTGGAAATGGGTAGTGGTAAGAGGTACTTTGTAAGCTATTCCATTAGGATTTTATCCATAATTTGGGTCTTGATCATCCTATGTCTTCACCTCCACCCATGGATGTGATCAGAAATGTGGATGCAAGTATACTGTCATAGAGACGCTAAGAGCTCTGTTCTAATCTCATAACATATAGGAAATTGGTAATGAATTAGAAACACCATTATTAATTCATTAAATATTTTAAAGGAAGCACCTTCTAATTCAATATACCATTTTTTGGCACTTATGGCAAGGATCTTTGGAAAAGGAACAAGTTCACACTATCATCCATCAACGAATTGGATGAACACCACAAATGATATGTCATGTGTACATAGAGGGGTATTGTCCTAGATTTCGATCAAATTTCAACATGTGTGATGGGAGATTAGTAGGCATAACCATCCATGAAGGGTTATGGGAACTAGGGTCTTTGTCAAACGCGAAAAATCAGACAAGTAAAACATTGCAAGGAAAGGCAATGGTGTAAGAGAAAATAACTATTGAGATGAAGATGAAGTTTATGACATCCCAGATGAACCTTTCAGTCTCCCTACATTTATACTACCAAAGGGCTGAGTTGTTTTAGAAGAGTGAGTTCCCCAAGAAATGGTGGAACTTCCAGGAGAATGGATTCTCCCATGACTAGAAGTGCCCTTGAGGGGATTTCTCCCAGGGGTAGGTGTAGACCCTAAATGAAATGTGTTCCCAAAACTAGTCACGTGGAAGAACCCCCCAATACCAAAGGTATGGATAAAGGGAAAGCCTCCCCATTGTGGAAAATTTCTGGACATACCCCTAGGGAAAGGTGTGCTAGCCCATGGGAAATTAAACCCTCCTGATGTACTATTTCCCCTAACCTGACTAGGGACAACCCAAAAATAACTAGTAATATTCCATCCAAAAGGTAATCCAAAACCTGACAATGTTGGGCTGCTCATAGGAATGGTAGAGGTGGAAGGAATTCCACTTACCATGATGAAACCAAGGCTTTCCCCCCACTAGAGGAAGATCTAACTTTGAACATCAAAACTAATGGGATGGGCATAGGAATGCTAGGTAGACTAATGGATGGAAAATAAGACACGATCGGTGTCCCCCAGATAGATGGACCCGTAAAAATAGGCATAGATTGTGTAGGTACAATGATGCTTAAAGATGGTAAGGTGGACATCATCGGGATGCCCCCAGTCCCACCCATAGATGGGATTGATGGGTCAACCAAACTGGAAAAAAAAATTGATCTTGACATGATGTGAGGGTCTCCGAACAAAGAAAAAGGCTCACTAAAAGGTTCTCTCTTACTTGGATAAGTACAAGTGATTCAAGATTAGTCAAAGTGAGGTTAAATTTGGGCATAGGAATTTCATCCACCACTTCCACTTCAACTAGACTAGTTTCCTGAAAGAAAATATAAGACTCTTCAAATTTTCGATCACCTATATCACATTGTTTGAGAGGACTTTGTGCCCTCATGATTAGCTCTAGTCCTCGTAATCGGTGGGATAGGTGAAGGGATTCAACCATGATGAAAATAATATGTTTAGAACAAAACACAATTCAACCTAAGGCCACCCTAGACTCATAATCAAATCAATGGCTCAAGGGGCCTTCTGAAAAATATCCCTATGAGGGAAATGAAGTCCCCACAAGATTGGGTAGCGAAGGTATGCATAGCAGTTATGATGAATGACATGAAATGACCATGACTGGTGAAAGCACCCTTTATTAAGATGGGCATCATCTGAGGGAATTGAGACAATGAGCGAATGTATACCCAAGGTACTACAAGAACGTCTCACCTGTAGTCACCTATGTATCTACCTAGGAATGGTCACTAAAACTACCACCTCACAATTAATGACCAGGGAAATAGACACATGTTAGGCCACACATAAGGGTAGGGTAACTCATCTCAAATATTCAAAGACTCTACCTCACACAGACACGTAGAACCAATGAATCCCTTGTATATGTAGTAATCAAAGTGATAACACAAACAACAACAACAAAAAAAAAGGGGTAATCTCCCTACTTTCCTTGATGTGACCTTTTGCTTGACTCCTTTGTTAGAGGAGAATCTCAATACACTGGTTGCAAAAATGGGTTTTACACTCTTTAATTACTTTAGGTTTTGTTTTAGTTGCCTCAGAGAGTTTACTCTCCAATCCTATTCCATGGCCCTAAGCCTATCTAATGTTGGTTCACTAGAAAAGAAAAGAGTCTAATAAATTTTAAATTATGCAATATCTTCTTATGGTTGTTTTTATATAAAAGGGAAATGAGTGAAACTTTGATTATGTTTGATCTATAAGTGGGAGGCTTATAGTCTCACCATTTCACCAACATAGAAAATATATGTAAAAGAATATAAACTTAGCTCTTTATTGATGGGAAAAGACTCGACCAACCAATTAGAAAGTCTAGTCATCCCAAATACAAATGATGTCCAATACCCATAACTCAAGTTGAGGAAATGAAGTTAGAAGAAATATCAGTTGAGTCAAAGGAAAAGAAAGTCGACCAAGTCAAGTCAAATCGACCATATGAAAACCCAGTTTAACTTTGGGTGGATTTGGTTGACTAGGAAGGATTTCCAATCGAATGAGGAAACAAATTTGACCAAGGAAGAACTTGGTTGGAGATGGGTCGACCTAAGGTTAAAATAAATATTTAAAATGAAAATTTGGTGACCAACCCCGAAGGGGAAACCTTGGAAATTTGAATTTAGAAACCAACAACTAAGAAGAAAGCCTGAAAGACAAATTTGATGACCCACTGTGTAAAAAATGTTGGGTATGTGTTATATTCTTTGCATATGTGTGTGTGTGTGGTTGCGTCAGATACGACAACTGCGTCTGACGATCCCTACACCTAGAGCTCTGCCGTTGCGCCGGGCTCTTCCTAGGGGGGTCCCAAGGGGGGGCAGGTATGCCCCCCCTGGCTATGCGCAACGCCCCAATTTTTTTTTTTTTGGGCGGTTTTTGCTATTTTTAGCGGATTTTGCTATTTTTAGCTGATTTGTAAATTAATCCTGGATTAAGGGATTAGGGTTTTTGTATCTATGGAATACCTAAAAACATTGTATATATTGTATGGCGAATGGTGAAATTCGATATAATGAAAATAAGAAAGGTTTTCCTGGTTGAGGGTTTCCGGTAAAAATCTCTGTGTAATCTGTGTATGAGCTATTGATTAATTTCTGTATTGCTTAAGAATCTATATGCATTGCTTTACTTCACAGGTTTAAAACTTACATGTGGTATCAGAGCACATTTTTGGCTTTAGAGGGATGCCTTTGTTGCTGAGGGTTTGGCTCGGTCTTGAAAGATCAAGTTTATCTTGGGTCTGTGATAAACCCGGGTTTAGTGGGAGCTTTTGCAGTGGAGATTCGAGTAAAGTAAGAGGAATGGCGAGCTCATCTAGAATCGAGATAGAGAATTTCAACGGTAAAAACTTTGAGCTATGGAAGCTCAAGATGGAGGACCTTCTTGTAGACAAAGA
>ML781116.1:523050-533924 GCA_009831015.1 Picea engelmannii | reverse complement strand
CCCACTATGGTAGTTAGATATAATAAATGTAAGAGGACTTCTTAGAAGGTTCTACTTCTAGAAGATTCCTCCTCTAGAATGTTCTTAGGTAATGGTAGCACTATATAAAGGTGCTCAAGCAATGTAATGAGACATGAAGAGAATTATTGTATTTGGAGCTGAAGCTCAATAGGAGGATGCCCCCTCGAAGAAGCAAGTGAACAGGAGAGGATCCCTTCCATAATAGGATCCATTGTATGGTGTTGCCCTACCTCAAGGGTTTGATGGTAATAAAGAAGATTTTCCATATTTTTCTTGTATATCTATTGTGGTGCTTTTGTATTCAGTCTTTGGTTCTTAACACCATTGGGAGGATGTTGGTCCCAAAAATATTCCAAGGATAGATGAGGGAACTTGCTTGCAATCTGGTTCCTCTCATACCACTTTGCTTTCCTTGAATTTTGTCCTTTGAGACTAATTTACCACATTTCTTGCTTCCCTCTGCGAGTTGTCCACTCTGTGTGCTGTAAAACTGTGTTTTCCTTCAACTCCTCAATACCATGAGGTCCAAGGTCTTCTACAATGGGAATAAATTGATGTTCTTCCTCCTCATCCAACATGGAGGGTTCGAACAAATTAATATTTTCCATGTTTACCACTGATTTGATTTGCATGTAAGGCGAAAGTTTCAGTCTAAAGGAATTTTTGTTCATTTGTTCAATGATATCAAATGGTCCATATTTAGGGGTCTTGAGTTTCTTTTATGCTTCTTGCAATTGATCCCTAGAGAGATAAATACACACCTAGTTTCCAACACAAAACTTATGATCTCCCTCGTGTTGATCATGCATGGCTTTGTACAACTCTGCCTGGATTTGTACAATTGTTGGATCTTCTTGAGCTACTCCTGAACCCTTAGATGTATATAACTAATCTTTTCCAAAAATGTGTTGGCCTTCTATTATTCTCCTTGTATTCCTTCTTCTTTATTCCATTGTCCATAAATGATATCAAATGGTGAAGGGGGTATAATACTAAAACACCTGTCAAAAGGAGACTTATTGGTGGAATAATGAAGTGCTTTGTTATAAGAGTGTTGAATGTAGACTATCTTCTCATCCCAAGTCTTTGGATGTTTGTTGTTGTAACCTCTCAACAATTGCACCAACATCCTATTTACAAGTTCATTTTTTCCATCGGTCTAAAGATGGAAGGAAGTAGAGTACTTCAACTTGGTGTCCATTCTCTCCCAAAGTGTTGTCCAAAAACTTCCCAAGAACCTTCTATCTCAATTAGATATGATAGAAGTTGGAAATCTGAAATGTACCCGAACATTTCTGAAAAACAGTTTAGTTTCATCTCTTCCGGAGATTGTCTTCTTACAGGGAATTAGCACACAAATGTTACTGAAGCATTCTACCAGAAAGAACAAGTAGTCATGGAGTCTACAAATGATAGGAAAAACCCCAACAAAATCCATGGATATGCTCTTCCAAGGTATTCTTGGTACTGACAACAACATGTACAAACCAAGTTTCTAGTTTCTTAGTTTGCTAGTGCTACAAAAAACACATCGTTTAGAAAATTTTCCACCTGCTCCTGCATCTTTATCTAATACACATACTGCTGCAGATTCACCACTATCTTTGTCATGCCAAAATTTCTAGAAACCATATAAGTGTGTGCTTCTCTCATCAATTGAACTATTATATCCCGGGGTAGGCACAATTTGTCCAGTTTTTACAATAACCCATTTTGGAGGTGGTATTCATTTCCTTCCATGACAACGAACACCCTCTCCTTTAGTTTCTTGTAGACTCCTCTGAAATATTCATCTCCCTCATAAAATTCACTCATAAGTTCATGTGATGCAATCTTCTTTAGTGGTGGTCGAGAGAGCATGTCTCCTAGTCTGTTCGAGACTTCTTTAGTGTACTTAATCAATAAATTATTTTTCTGCAAGAAACCTAACCACTTGTAACATATCACTTGCTTTATATTTTTTTTACTCTATATATACTGAAGGGGTCGTTAATTCATATGTATGATAATATATTTTCCCAAGGGGTAATTCTTCCAGTTCTCCTTACACAATCACAAAGAGTTCTTTATCATACATGGGATAGTCAATAAATGCTCCATGAAACAAATATGAATTGTAGCACACATGCATTCCTGCTTACATGAGTACTACCCATAATTCATATCCACTGGAATCAATCTCTAGATCAAAAGGTCACTGCAAATTTGGCATGGTTAACACTAGAGCATCGTTGATTTTCTTCTTCAAGTCTTCAAATGCTCTTTGTTTTGTCTTAACCCAATGAAATCTCTTTTCTTTGGTGGTTATGGCATGTAATGTTGTTTCCACTATGGATAAATTTACAATTAATTTACTCAAATACTGAGTCGCTCCCATAAAAATTCAAACCTCTGTCACATTGGTGGGAATAGGCCATTAGGTGATGGCTGCGATCTTCTTTGGATCTACCCTCAACTCTCCTCCTATAATCATGTTTCCAAGATATATCAAGGATTTATTTCCAAAATCACATTTTATGCAAGTTGGAAATCAATTAATTATTCCTCAAGGTCTTTAATACCTATGTCACATGTGAGAGGTGCTCTTGCCAAGTGTTTCTAAATATTAGTATGCCATCTGAATATACTATTACAAAAGAGTCAATGAAGGGATGTAGCACATCATTCATGAGTCTCATAAATGTTCTAGGTGCATTTCATAATCCAAAAGGAATTACTAACCACTCATACAAACCTTTTCTTGTTTTGAACATTGTCTTACACACGTCTTTTTCTTTGATCCTCACTTGGTGGTAACTTGATTTGAGGTCCAACTTAGTGAATACTTTTTTTTTTTTGCAGTTGATCCAAAAAGTCATCAATCCTTGGAAAATGATATATATTCTTGATGGTGATCTTATTCGAGGCACAATAGTCAATGCACATTCTCCATCTTCCATCTTTCTTTGGCACCATGATGATGGGTGAACTGCATGGTAATGTATTGGGTATGATGACACTCTTCTCCAACAATTTTTGCAAATTATTATTTACTTCATCTGCTTCGATGATGGACTTCCTATACAACCCAATGTTACGTAATGGTGACTCTGGAAACAATTGAATCTCATGTTCAACCTCTCTCTTGGCTGGCAGTCCCTGAGGCTCTTGAAACATTTCCCTGTAGGATTAAATAAATTGTTGTAGTTGTTGACGCTGCTGACCACTACATTATTCCAAGGATGACTTCATCTCCAACTTGTGTCCTTCTCCTTGCTGCTTTCCTTCTATCAGGAACAAAAAGACAAACTTCATTGTACTACCCATGATCCTTCTTGCTTGATGAGCACTAATCAAAGAGATATTAGCTTTATCCTTGTGTGCATTTATGGCATAAGGTTTTTTGTCCTTGAGTAGTCTATATTGGTTCACTCTCTTTCTAAAAATGACATCCCTCACATACAAATATGGACTTCCCAAGATGATTCTACATATTTCTATAGGAACCACATCTCCAACTACTTCGTCAATCAAGTTTTGATTGATGGAAAACTTAAATTTGCACTACTTTCTCACTTTCAATTCCACATATTTCCTTACCCATCCCAGGGAGTATGGATGCATATGATATTGAGTCTCCATCACAATATTCTCAAGAAATTGCACAGATACGAAGTTGGATTGTGAACCTAGATCGAACAAACAATCCACCTTGCTTTTCTTCTCATGGATTTTAATGTAGAAAAGTTTAGTCATTACCTTCTCCTCCTTGTGAGTGGAACTAACTAATGCCACCTCTTTCTGAAGGTTAGTGCAGTTAATCTTCCCTTCCAGGTTTGATGTGTTGTTTACTTATTCATCAACATCCATTAATATCACTGCTTTCTTATTCTTTTTCTAAAAATATTTGGGACGCTTCTTAGGGTGTAGTTTCCAAGAGTTCTCCTCATTGTGTCCCTTTCTATCACATCCTTTACATTATTTGATGAAAGGTGATTCTTCTTCTTGTGTTGCAGCCACAATCTTCTTCTCATTCCACTTCTTCTTCTTTTTCCTCTTTCTCTATTACTATTGTGGTTTTACTTGCTTGTCAGTACTTGTTTTTTGCTTCTTCTTGTCTCCCTCAAGGTATCGTGCTTGAATACTGGCCTCATCAATTGTTTTTGGTATAAATGACATCAATTGTCTTCGAATATGAGGTAACAATGTTGATGAATACTTGACCAACATGTCTAGACTTTTGAGAGAGGCTCCCATCTGAATTTCTCTCTTCCTGAACTCTGTCGTGAAATCCTACACTGATTGTCATTGTCTATGCCTGAAGTAATTCCATACTACTTTTTGGTGTTCCTCATATCCTATTGGATAAAATTGTGATTTGATAATGTCCTCGAAAACCTCCCAATCAATTACTCATGGCTAATTTCCTAGTGCTCTGCTTACCAGATCACTCTCCCACCGTGTCAAAGCATGTCCGTCAAGCTTCAACCAATCAAAATAAATCATTTGTTTTCCAGTTACTTCATGCATGTTGAACTTTACTTCCATATATTGTAGCCATTGGTTCATCCTGATAGCATCCACTTCCCCAGGATAAGGCTTGATGTCAACCTTGGATTCTACATGAAAAAGTACTTGTGTCTTGTTTTAGTTGACCTCTCCCATATCTAGCTCAGTCTTATGCTATGTCTCTGAATTATTTTCTTCCTTCTTGGGGCCTTCATGACAAGCCTCTATTGATGGTGTTTTCTTTCTCTTTGCTTCCAACATATCTAACACCATTGATTTCAATGTGGCCAGACTCTGCTCAAAATGATCCAACCTAACACTGGGATCTTCTTCCTCTTCTCCTTCATAATGTTCCCCTGCCATTCTTGATTCTCTACTTTTCTCTAGCATTGGCAACAACTCTAGTCCAATTCTTTTGTAATCACTGCAGTTACTTACCGTACAATTCTCACTAAATGCATTTGAGATTCTTCTATGATACCATATGATCTATAAACATGAGGCTTATAGTCTCACCATTTCACCAACATGGAAAATATTTGTAAAATAATATAAACTTAGCTCTCTATTGATGAGAAAATACTTGACCAACCAAACTGCAAGTCAATTCATCCCAAATACAAATGATGTCCACTACTCAAAATTTGAGTCAAGGAAAATAATTTAGAAGGGATGCAAGTCGAGTAAGAAAATTGAGTTAGAAGGAATACCATTTGATTCAAAGAAAAAGCAATTCAACTAAGTTGAGTTGAACCAAGTTGAGTCAAATTGACCAAATGAAAACCTAGTCGAACTGTGGGTAGATTGGGTCAACTAGGAAGGATTGCCAATCGAATGAGGAAAGGAATTTGACCAAGGAAGAAATTGGTTAGAGATCGATCAACATGATGTTAAAATAAATATTTAAAATTCTAATTCGATGACCAACCGTGAAGGGAAAACCTTGGAAATTCAAATTTAGCAACCAACAACTGAGGATAAAGTCTGAAAGCCAAATTTGATGACCCTTAGTGTAAAAAAACGTTCATAGGATGGATTCGACAACAAGTCATGTATAAAAATGTCTTGGAGTGATTTTTGGTGATCCACGATGCAAAAAATATAGGGAAGTCAATTGTAACATTCACTAGAAATGAAAACATTTTAGAATTCGACTTTGGCATCCATTGACAGAGAAAAACATCTAGGGAGAAATTGATAGTAGGCATAGTGTAAAAAATGTGTATATGGTTCGTGGGAAGCTAATAAACACCCAAAAATACTAGATTTCGATATATATGTCGTCTATGATTTGTGGGAAAAGGAAAACACCCAACAAAGTCGAGAATGTTCCCAATGACTAAAAAAAAAAGTCAAAAACTCCCAAATGAATAACAATGACTCTGGAAGGAGGGTAGTCGATTTCCAACATCTAAATCAATGTATGGGTGTGGTTAAAGAGATATTAGTTTGTTTACCAACCCATGAGAGTTGTATTAATATAAAATGATCTCAGGGAATAATTGGAATGAAGTATCATTTTCTAAACCATACACAAACAACCATTAAGTTGCAGTGCACATTGTTAACTCTTTGTAAATTCCCAGATGTTGTCAGAGTAGAAGAAATTTACAAGAGATAAATTTATCCAACCACTTCGAAGCTAGAATCTAGCCCTACCAGCTTCAAAGAGGGATCTCTCTGTATGATTTATCTATGTTTTAACTTTGAGATATTAGGCTAGTTAAACAAAATATGATTTAATGGTTTGTTGTTGTTTTTGTTAAGTTGGATGAAAAGGGTTTTACACCTCCATTGGGCTATGGGGTCTGTATTATAAAGATAGAGGTCTAAACATAAATTAAAAGATTCCTTTCACAGGGAAAGATAATGCATTCATTGGATTCTTTAGTAGTAAAGTGACGAATAGCAGAAAAGACGAGAATATCAATTAAAGTAAAGAAGCATTTAAGAATTTCTTCACTGTAATATCAGAAAGATAAACATTAAGATCTTTCAAAGCCGGAAACAGGGTATACAAAGATAAATCCTGCAACATGCACTACTTTTAAAAGATTAGATTAGAAAACACTATGACAACTGAGGGAGGAAAACATTTAACATAGAAAGGAAAACATCACTAATGAAAAACACGCGAGAATCCTGTGAAACATCTCTTTGTATTATTGGAAGATCTCTTGATAAAAATTACAGTCTTTCTAGCTTACAGGGCATCAATATCAACCCTCAATACTTAAAAGTTTGAAGTATTTATAATAATAAATTACATACGATACTATCATTAAATATCAGGACGTGACAAATTCTAAATTTAGCTAACTAACTCAACAAGATACAAAAATATAGGAATTGTTTGATGATGTGTTAAAATCTTCATGCTGATTTCTGGGGTAAACCGTTGGTGAGTCCTCTGCATGACCTTGTCTAATTGGATAGCTGAATGGGCTTGGACACCTCATCTCCTAATCGATCAGATTGCATAACTCTTCCCATCGAAGGTGACTAGGAATGACGAATTTGAGTAGTCTTTGGTATACTTCATCCATCTCAGTATACTTGGCAAAAGTTGGCTTGATGATGAAAATGTACCGGATCTCGTGCTGTATGCCGATGTCTAAATGTAAAGCTTCTAAGAACGCCTTGCCTGTGATACTGCCCTGTATTCCCGAGAATTTTGAACTGTCTTTAGCCACGGTGGCTAGTTTCCTTTTATAATCAGAAAGTGTCATTAACTTTTCATTTATGACCCTTAAGCCAGGGAGGCCTTTCTTCTGCAGAGCTTCAATTTTGCTAAGAAATATTTGCACTCCTATGTCCATAGTCTAGACTTTGTCCTGCAGCTATAGCATCAGTCCTCTTTGGGTCAAGTCCCTGTTGACCTTGAGGATGGTCTTTGTCCCATATTCGATTTTCAAATCCTCTAACTCTTCTCTGGGTTTTGAATTCAGGAATGTAATGATCTCAGTGGCTTATGTGGGCATATCTCCCAGTTCTCCTCTTATTTTCTCAATAGCCTTATTGATTCTTTGTACTAGTTCATTTTGATCGAACATTATTTGTACCATAGGCCATATTTCATTTACGGACTTGGTGATATCCATCCAGACACTTTCCTTGACCTCAACAAGTGTTTTGCCTGCCACTGTTTGCCTTTGAGGCTATTGCAATTCCTGTTTGAGTTTGTCTGATGTTTTCTTCTCCTTGGAGTAGTTGGTTTGGTAAGAAGACTTGAGTTCCTGAAGGTTCTCAACCTCCTTTTTAAGTCTGCTAATATCTGTCTCTTGCAAATTCATTTCTTCCATGGATTTGGCCAGTTCTACTGTCTTCTCCAGAGCTTTTAGTGGAGTTGTTGAGGGTGTTTCTATTGAGGAGATTCCAACTGTGGATGTTGTGCTTACTCATGTGAGTGGAACTGTGCTCAATGGAATGAATTCCATAGGCTTTGATTGTTCCTTCTCTTTCAATAACCTTTCCAGTTCCGCTTCCATCTCTTTCAACTGTGCATTCTGCTCCATAATCAACCTGAGCATCTCATCCTTTTCCCCTTCTGTCTCAGCTATCTCCTTTGCCTGTGCATCTTCCATTGGTGGTAGTTTCAACTGTTTCCTTAGAGAGGCTATATCGACATTTTTCTTTTTAAGCATCTCCTCAACTTCTTTCACATTTGAGGGGTCATACCCGATCTTGAGGACCAATTCTTCCAACATATTAATTCTGTTATCCCTTGCAAAGGATGGTATGTTTTCTAATTTCATCCGTGTCTGGACATTGCTCAGAGATACCTGTAATTTAGTGGCCGCAGTAGAAGCATTTTCCAACGTGGATAAAATCATTTCCCCAGTTTGCCTGTGCAGATCCATTTGATCAGCAGGATGCACATCCCTAGTATGAAACTCGAATGTTTCCCTTTTGTAATCAGTGATTGATTTCGGGTCTGGCACTTGTGCCTGTAGAAAATCCATGTGCATTCTACCCTTCTCTGTATCGAATGCATTCAACAATATATGTTGTGCCATTGATGTCTGTTTCCAAAAATGAACATATGTATTGTTGGTCAGCATTTGATTTTTCTTTTTGATCAGGTCATACTTCTAAAAAAAACTCAACTTTGGTCCTACTTTATTCGGCTGGTCGATTAGTGGAGTATTCGTGGGCTTCTTAGGAAAAAATGCAGACATGATATGCTTGCTGCTTGTGCTAAGAAGTGGCCGATCATCTTTCATAGTTGCAGTGGATTGGATTTCCTTTTCACCAGCCATGTTAGGTGTGTGACTGGTTTTTTGGACTTTTGGTGTGTAATTGGAAATCTTCAGTCGAGACTTCGGTGATAGAAGGTGAAGAATCCTTCCTAGGTCTTTTTTCCTTGGGAACCTGTGGTGTAGTAGTCTGTGAGATGATGATCGAAGGGTCCTGCTGTTCTATCTCAACTAGAGTGTTCGGCTCCCATTTTGTTTGATTTGCGAACTTCTCTATCTCAGGCTTGGGTGTATGAACATATGGAACATTTTTATTTTTAATCCTCATCTCAGAAATTATCCTACATGGATCATAGTTCCATATGAAACTAACAAAAAAATTCATTTCTTTCAACAATTTGTCTGCTTCCTCCCCGACGCCTCGACTATTATAGATGAAAGACCCTATTTGCCCTTTAATTCTAAGTTGTTGTTTATTTTTCAGAGACACAAAATGTATGTCATTAGAGTTAATCATTTGCCTTATGTAGTCCAGGGAAAATATCCTCATGGGAAGATATTTGGGCAGTTTGTATGGA
This sequence comes from Picea engelmannii, assembly GCA_009831015.1. Lineage (NCBI taxonomy): Eukaryota > Viridiplantae > Streptophyta > Pinopsida > Pinales > Pinaceae > Picea > Picea engelmannii. The sequence continues at coordinate 524,641 of ML781116.1, read as the reverse complement.
GCTAAGTTGCATCCATATACTCTGATCTCGGTGTGTTTTTGGCAAAGATACCAGTCTCCAGATTTTGCAAGGTTTGAGAGGTGTAAAATCCTCTGAATTTCCTCATTTATTCTTCTTTCAGGTTTGCCACTGAGCCTGATCACCACTGGATGGTAGAACTGCTCGATAAGCTATTTGAAACTGAACTCTGTTTAATTTTGTCTGAGTAGTGAAGTCCAATCTGTTACCGCCTGTGGTCTCCTGTCCTTGTCCATTTTCTGCATTGAAAAGGAGAACATGTCCGCTTGAAAGAAAGTGAGCATGTAGTCTAGTATTGAGGAATACCGAAACATGCCTTCTGAGGCGAAATTTGAGAACTGCTCGTGAATACTGTCCGCCAAGAAAGTGTTGTAGTCGAACTGAGTGGTGGGTCTTTCTTCTGTGGAGAATATGGACAAAAAACCCAATATGGGTTCATCCACCCATTTGTCAGAAAAATAACCAAGTAGAGCACAGAGCGACGAAATGACTTGGTTTCCCTTCTCTGAGAATAGGGAGGAAGGGTACGGGGGATTTGTTTTGGGGAGCTGAGCAACCTGACGGAGGAAAATCTCAAAAATCTGGGCTCTCTGAGGGAATGATAGTTTCTGGTACAACTCTGTGATGACTTCTATATTGAAAGGGGACGCAGCTTCAACTCCGGGTATCTACATCATCTCATCAATGGCTTCTGGTGTAATGAAGAACATAGTTTCTCCTGATGAAGATACTATGGCTCTCTGGTCGAGGAGGTAATGAGCCTGGAATTTGAGGGAAAATTCAGGGAAATGGTGAACCTGGGGGAAAAGATATAGAGGAAGGTTGGACTCCCAGAACCCAAATTCATCGCTCCGATCTAAGAAAGTCTCTTTGATCCATGAATACAAATCCACGAAGTCAAATTCACACCTGGTGTCTATGATTAAATGATCTTTGTTGGCCAAATGGATCCCGTCGAGATCAACAAGAGGCAGGAGGAAAGGATTTTCCTCGGCTTCTTCTTTCTTGGATTTTGGTGCCATCACTGTGAAAATACCTACAATTCAAACAAAACGTTAGTGGGGATGACTGTGATTTTGGACGGCTGACTGGAATGAAGGTAAGACATGGATAATATCTCTGGTGTGAGGACAAAGTAAGCAATGGGAGAATGAATGAAAAGAGTAGTTTTGAGCAAATGGATACCCATTGGGCGCGGGGGACAGATCAACAAACTAACGGAAAAGTTAGCCAGTAATAAATGGCCAACGAGTCTTTTGGAGCGTGAGATGGTAGGTAACAATGAATGACAAATATGACCGGGTGACGTGGTGGGTGTTGATTGGGAGGTGACCATGGCAAAGGGACTTGTAATGGGTGAATAGGGGGAAAGGGTTGACAGAGTAATGAGACATGACCTTTAGGGGAAAAAAGTGGGGAATGATGTCATAGAGTGATGGGGGTTATGTCAGAAAGTGGTAAGTGGTATGTGGCAGGAGTATGGAGCAATGGATTCCTACCACGTAGAGAAGAGGGCCCACCAGAAAACCACTACATTTCGAACCACCCCCCCCCCCCCAACCATTATTAAAAG
>ML781116.1:493525-522365 GCA_009831015.1 Picea engelmannii | reverse complement strand
AACAACGGCTCCACCTGGGGATGGTACTCTCCTTGTGAAGTGTCAAGAATCCTGTTTTTCGATGTTCTGAAAAACTTTCTCCACAGTTGGCTTTGTTGTTTGATTTGTTTTATTTTTGAAAGTTTGATGACAATGTTCAGTGGCTTAGGTCCTTCTCTGCGGGCTTCAACCATCTGATCAAAATTATTCACTCAAAAACTTGTAATCACAATAAAATGATTTGTACAATGGAAAGGTGTGACTCAAGGTCCCCACTGAGGAGGTGAGTAGTGCTTCAGCATTCTTCCATTCACAGGTCCTCCTGGTAGATTGGTCCCATCGCTGTTGTTGAGCAGGGAAGCATTATTTCCTTTAAATGCATGAATTATGTGAGGTCCCTTCCATAGATTGCCAAATTTTCCATGCTTCCCCTTATCTTCAATTCGGGCATCCCATCTTAGAACCAGGTCACCTAGCTCAAAGTCATCTTCTGTAGTTCTTTTATCAAAGATCCTTTTTACGCTCTCCTGGACAACCTAAGTTTTTTTGTATACTTCTTCTCTGGATTGCTGCAAGTGGATCATGTGGTTTATCCTTCTTTGGGAATCGTTCGACTCGGCTTGCATCTCTTGCAACAGTTTCATGACAGGAACCCCTAAGGAGGTAGGAAAAACTGCTTTAGTGCCATAGACCAATTGATATGGAGACATACCAATTGACCTCTTGGTGGTCAGTCTGTCGGCCCATAGTGTGAAAACTAGCTTGTTATGCCAAGACATTTTGTTTTCTTGCAACGTCTTCTTAATAATGTTCACCATGGTTTTATTGGATGACTCTGCCAGCCCATTTCCCTGAGGGTAATAAGCTATGGAATGTCTCAAACCGATATGATACTGGTTGCAAAAATTTATGAGCTTCTTGGATTGGAAAGCAACTGCGTTGTCAGTAATAATTTTTCTTGGACACCCAAAACGAGACAAGATATTATTTTCTAAAAATTTAATAATGAAAGAATCAGTAGCTTGCCTGCTTGGTACAACTTCGATCCATTTTGTGAAATAGTCCGTAGCAGTAAGAATCCACCTGTGTTGGCCCAAAGAGGGAGGATGTATTTCTCCGATAAAGTCTAATCCCCATTGTTTGAAAGGAGCTTCAACAAAGATTGGTTTCAGGGGCAAAGGGAGGAGCTTCTTTTTTCCCTCGAACACCTGACATTTATGACACGAAGTCACCTTTTGATGCACATCAACAAATAATGTAGGCCAATAGAACCCAGCTCTGAGGATTTTATTAGCTGCGGTCTTCCAACTCAGGTGACCACCACAGTCTCCTGCATGAAAATCATGCAATACTTTGACAGCTTCATCCTTTAATATACAATTCAACAAAATACCTCTAGGATCATTCCAATAAAGATTGCCTTCTAGAATGAAAATTTTTAGTGCTTTAAATTTCAAAAACCTAGCTTTAGTTTTGGTTAGACCAGGGGGAGCTTGTAAGTTATGCAAAACAAATATCAGGTCTGCGTACCATGGAGAGTTCATAAATACCTCTTTCACACTTGGAGTCGCCTGCTCTCCCTGTTCATCTATTGCATCTAAGAAGTTAATATCAAGAGCATGGAAATTGGATTCCACCATTAACTTTTCTAGACCTTGACCTTTAATCAGTTTAGTAGGCTTAATCTCTATATGATACTCCATAATGATAGCAATCCATTTTCCTCTTCTGCCATTTGGATTGTCCTGGGTTGAAATATCCTTCACTACTGCGTTCATAACATATGCGATGGTGTGGGAATGGAGAATATATACTTTAAAATCCTTTATGGCTTTTACCAGGGTAAAATATTTTTTCTCCATTATTTTATAATTCAAAGCAACATCTCTCAAGGATTTTTTGAAAAAGGCTATGGGTTGTTGATACCCTTCGTTGTTTTTCTGTAGTAATATTGCTGCAATGGTATGTTCAGAAGCAAAAGAAAAAAGGTAAAAATCCTTGGTGAAGTCAGGACTGATCAAGACTGGAGCCTGTGTGAGTGCATGTTTAACTTGTTCAAAAGATTGCTTGGATTCAGTGTCCCATTTTATTTTTGTGTCCTTTTTTAACATGTTGGTGATGTTCCTGAGAAGATCAGCCAGGTTAGGTATGAATCTTCTCAGAAAGTTTATTTTTCCAATGAAAGATTGTAACTCTTTCATATTCCTTGGGTGTTCCAGTTTCTAAATGGTTTCTATTCTGCTGGGATCTATCTTAATTCCATCCTTAGAGATTATGTGCCCCAATAGTTTACCTTCCTCTAATCCGAAAAGGCTTTTTTTGGATTTAGAGAAATCTCAAATTTCCTGCATTTCTCATACACTCGTCTAAGATGTCGTAAGTGCTCTTAATCCGTCTGAGAATAAACAGTTACGTCGTCCAGATAAATGACAATAAAATTGCCAAGTTCCTCCACAAAAGTGACATCCATCTCTCTTTGGAAAGTGGCTCCAACGTTCATCAAACCAAAAGGCATCTTCACATACATGAAGGTACGCCAATGTGTTGTGAAAGTTGTTTTCTCTTGATCATCTGGATGAACGAGAACCTGGTTATATCCTGAGAACCCATCCAGTATGGAGATTCAGCTAGATCCAACTACTTTTTGTAATATATGGTCCATTTTTGGCAGTGGGTAGTTTTCCTTTAGGGAAACCTTGTTCAGGTTTCAGAAATCAATGCAAAGCCTGATTTCCCCAGTTTTCTTTCGGGTTGGGACCAGATTTGAAACCCATTTGGAAAATCGTAAAGGAACTATGATTTTAGCATCATACATCTTTTTGATTTCTTTTTCTATCAGGGGAAGTGACTTGGGATTGATTCTCCTAAGTTTCTGTCTGAAAGGTTTTTGATCTTCTTTTATCGGGATCCTATGTTGAATGATGCTTGTGTCATAAGATTTTAAGTCTTCATAACCCCAAGAAAACATGTCCACATATTCCTTGAAAAGTTCAATGTATTTGAGTTTCTGCTCAGGGGGTAAAGATTTGGAAATTTTTACCATATTGGGTTTCTCTTCTGTCCCTATGTTACAATCTTCAACCTCTTTCCCACTGGCTTCAATTTTAGGTTTTTTATCTACATCATTAAAATCAAATAATTCTTCTAACGAAACTAAACCCCTAGGTAAAACATTACTCTTTAAATGCAAAACATCAAAATCTATATCATCTTCGCCTGATTCTTCTGAATCTATTTTATTTACACTATTATTTCCAAAAACTGATTTATTCACATTTTCATCATCGTTTTCTAAGTCTATGTTTGTACACTCGAAATCATTTTTACATTGTAGAAAATATTCATTTTGGTCATCGTTCCCAAATACCTGCTAGTATCTTATGTTGTCCGGGACAGTCGGTCTGCACTTCACCTCCACCGTGTATGGGCGAGTGCAACGAAAATGTATCTTGCATGTAGCTGCTGACGTAGCTAACCCATCTGCTAAAATGTTCTGTCCCCTGGGAATCACCTGCAAATCAACTTTAGTGAAACATTGAAGGGCATACAAAACAATGTTCCTATAAGCTCTAAGCCTGGGATGTTTTGTTGCATACTCACCTTTAATTTTTTTGATAATTAATTTAGAATCGCCTCTTACCATGATTTGTTTGGCACCAACCTTCTTTAGTAGTTTCAGGCCGAGCATCAAAGCTTCCTACTTGGCTATGTTGTTAGTGCATTGAAAATTTAGTTTGTAAGAATGGTTTTCCGAATACCTGGATTTGTGATTGTGCAACCAAACTCCTGCTCCAACTCCTTCTTTTCTTACAGCTCCATCGAAGTCCATGCTCCAGAAATCTGCTAGCAATTCTTCACTTATTATGAGTTTCTTCCCTTTTGCCTCAATGATTTATTGGCCTTCGTTCGGGTCAATTGTATCTTCTTCCAGCTGAGCAATTTTTTCTCCCATATCACTGTCATTATACAAGATGAAGGAATCTAGATCAGAGTGAGCAGAGTATAGAGGATAGTTATGGGGATTTTCCTGGTTGTTGACCATATATTTCATCAACGTCTCTCTGTACAGTCTTCTCTGTTGTCCGAATACTGGGATGGTGGCATATGACATATCCAATTACAATGTGCCTTTCAACTTGCCCCCCCAAGACCTGAACAACAACATACCATATGTCGGGGGAATGTCCCCAACTACAACATCCATAACCATGCTTTTTGCTGGAATCTGAACTAGGGTGATACATAAGTCCTTGATCAACCCAATGCATCTGACTTTGTTGGAGTCAAAAGAGTGTAAATCCTTGTTAGGTCTGGTGACCTCGAGTCCCAGTTTTTCCATCATTGCTTTCGGCATTAGGTTATGGGAAGCACCCGAATCTAACATAGCATTGTGCAGAATCATGTCGTGTATATTAAGGCTGATTTAAAAAGGAGAGACAACACTAGTGTTAGTCTGACCATCAACTTCAGGGACAAACAGGAGTTCAAGTTGATCATCGGTAAGATTTACTGTGTCCGAATGATTCACAGATCCAACGGTTAAAGCCTTAGTGCCTATATCAGGCTCAATGCTCAACGCTTTGATCACCTGCGATTGGTAAGCATTCTTATTCATCAACTCGGAAAGGGGAATGAGAATTTTCACTTTGTCTAATTACCCTTCGAGGCTGAAAGGAGTAGGTGCTCTGCTTTGGCTCAGCAATTCTGACTTGTCCACCATAGTTTTTTGGGCGGAAGTATTTGGTCAGTTGGTTGATGAAACCTCAGTCTGTGTTGATCTTTGTAAAATGGTAGTGTTTCTTTTTGTTGGAGTTTCAGCATTACCTTTATCGGGGATCTTCTTGGTAGAATACTCAAGCGCTTTCTTGGTTTTAACTATTTTCTTCGTTTCAATTACCTTTTTTGAGGAATTTTCATTGGTCTTTTTACTTCGCAGATTGTACTGCCTGTGTACCTCCATAATGGAATTTTCAAATGCCTGATGTTTGGTCTCTTCGGCTTCCTCACTCAACTCTATTTGAGAAAGAAGGAAAATTTGTTTCTCTTCTTGAGTAAGGAAAATGGCTTCGTTACCGTGAATGCCCATGAGGTTTATTTGTGTGTCCTCTAATTCTTCAATTACCTCCTCACCTTCATCGACATAATTTTCCTGTAGGGGTGGTATGATCTGTTGATCAGGACCCCTTTGTTCTCTTTAATCCCTAGGATCTCTCTACCTGATTTGAGGAGGATTTCTTCTGAAGTTAGGATTCTGAATTTGTGGAGCACGTTGGTTTTCTCTATGAGGATTTCTTTCAGCTACAGTAAGTCTCTCCATCATCCTTTCCATTGCTTCAGCTAAGGAATCTAGTTTGGCATCAGAAGAAGATGTGGAAGGTTCCTCTTTTATTGTGACTCTCCTCTCCATCCTTTTCCATGCCCTTTTAGCCAATAGGTTGGCCCTACACTTATTGCGCTTTTTTGCATGTCCTCCAGGGTGGTCGAGTTTCTTTCCATTAATTGATACGACATATCAGCGTCAAAATCGTCAGGGAATTTTATCAGTGCCAAACCTTGTGGGGGTTTAATATCATTTGGAACCCCATTGTACAGATTGTTGAAGCGGGTGCAGTAGTCTTGTACTGTCTCTCCTTGATTTCTTCTGATGTTTTCGTATTCTGACAAGATCTGGAGAGGGTTTTTCTTTACCTCCCATCTGTCCAGAAAAATTATTTGAAATGCCATAAGGTCGACCACTAAAGCAACATGTAAGCCTTTGTACCATTTCTTAATGCCCCTCATCAGACTCTGCGCAAAAAGTCTCATTTGAACGTCAGCTTCATCCATTTCCTTCAAGACAAAATAGTCATTCATTTATCAACGTGTTGTTGTGCGTTCAAGGGCCCTGTACCATTGAACTGTGGGAGTCTCGTTTGATAGTCCTGGGGCATGTCGTGTAAAGGTGCAACCAACACCAAGGGATCATATCTGGACGCCATGATAGGTGGAGGGGGTGGGACAACAACCTGGATGATAGGTGGGGCTGTGGCAGAAAATGAGGAGGATGAGGGACTAGCTGGCACAGAGTGAGCGGTTTGAGGTTTTGCGGTGGTAGATAGTATTTTAGGGGTCTAGGGTTGTAGGATGGTTGGATCTAAAATGGTTTCAGTCACAAAGCTATCAAATTTTGTTCTAAACAGACTTTATTCAAAAATGGCGTCAAAGTTGAGATCTTGAAGGGCAACAAGTTCCTCTGGAAGAGAAGGGGACCTGTAAAGGGGACCATGACTCCCTAAACCTTTTGTAGTGGTCTTCTTTCTGAGTAACTATTCTGGATTATCAGTTGATATCACAGGTTCTAAGTCTGGGTGGGATCTAGTATAAGCTCTTTTAGGAGCCATATTTTTTAACTTTTATATAATTTAATTTATATGAATCCAAAATTATTATGTACAAGCATTTAAGAACCTCTGAACATTATTTATTTCTCAGATTTATAATTTATTCATAAAAAAAGTTTTCTTATAGGGAAAAAGAAATCGTGGGGTTGAGTGTTTGTTCAGTTCCCTAGTATGGTCACCACTATGTTAACGCTTTGTAAATTCCCAGAGGTTGTCAGAGTAGAAGAAATTTACAAGAGGTAACTTTATCCAACCACTTCGAAGCTAGAATATAGCCCTACCAGCTTCAGAGAGGGATATCTCTGTATCATTTAGCTATGTTTTAACTTTGAGATATTAGGCTAGTTAAACAAAATATGATTTAATGGTTTGTTGTTGTTTTTGTTAAGTTGGATGAAAAGGGTTTTACGCCTCCATTAGGCTATGGGGCCTGTATTATAAAGATAGAGGTCTAAACAAAAATTAAAAGATTCCTTTCACAGGGAAAGATAATGCATTCATTGGATTCTTTAGCAGTAAAGTTACGAATAGAAAAAAATATGAGAATATCAATTAAAGTAAAGAAGCATTTAAGAATTTCTTCACTGTAATATTACAAAGATAAACATTAAGATCTTTCAAAGCCAAAAACAGGGTATACAAAGACAAATCCTACAACATGTGCTACTTTTAAAATATTAGATTAGAAAACAATATGACAACTGAGGGAGGAAAACATTTAACATAGAAAGGAAAACATCACCAATGAATAACACGCGAGAATCCTGTGAAACGTCTCTTTGTATTACTGGAAGATCTCTTGATAAAAATTACAGTCTTTCTAGCTTATAGGGTGTCAAGATCAACCCTCGGTACTTCAAAGTTTGAAGTATTTATAATAAAAAATTACATACGATCCTATCATTAAATTTCAGGACATGTCAAATTCTAAATTTAGCTAACTAACTCAACAAGATACAAAAATTTAGGAACTGTTTGATGATGTGTTGAAATATTCATGCTGATTTCTGGGGTAAACCATTGGTGAGTCCTCTGCATGACCTCGTCTGATTAGATAGTTGACTGGGCTTGGACACCTCATCTCCTACTCGATCATATTGCATAACTCTTCCCATCGAAGGTGAATGGGAACGACGACTTTGAGTAGTCTTCGGTATACTTCATCCATCTCAGTATAGTTGGAAAAAGTTGGCTTGATGATGAAAATGTACTAGATCTCGTGCTGTATGCTGATGTTTGATTGTAAAGCTTCTAAGAACGCCTTGCCTGTGATACTTCCCTGTATTCCCGATAATTTTGAACTATCTTTAGCCACGGTGGATAGTTTCTTTTTATAATAAAAAAGTGTCATTAACTTGTCATTTATGACCCTTAAGCCAGGGAGGCCTTTCTTCTATAGAGTTTCAATTTTGCTGAAAAATATTTGCACTCCTATGTCCATAGTCTGGACTTTGTCCTCCATCTGTAGCATCAATCCTCTTTTGGTCAGGACCCTCTTGACCTCGAGGATGGTCTCTGTCCTATCTTCGATTTTCAAATCCTCTAACTCTTCTCTGGTTTTTGAATTCAGGAATGTAATGATCTCAGTGGCTTCTGTGGGCATCTCTCCCAGTTCTCCTCTTTTTTTCTCAATAGCCTTCTTGCTTCTTTGCATTGGTTCATTTTTCTCGAACATGATTTGTACCATAGGCCATATTTCATTTACAAACTTGGTGATATCCATACATACACTTTCCTTGACCTCAACAAGTGTTTTTCCTGCCATTGTTTGCTTTTGAAGTTGTTGCAATTCCTGTTTGAGTTTGTCTGATGTTTGTTTCTCCTTGGAGTAGCTAGTTTGGTAAGAAGACTTGAGTTCTTGGAGGTTCTTAACCTCCTTTTTAAGTCTACTAATCTATTTCTCTTGCAAATTGATCTCTTCCATGGATTTTTCTAGTTCTATTGTCTTCTCCAGAGCTGTCAGTGGAGTTGCTGAGGGAGTTTCTGTTGAGGGGATTCCCATTGTGGATGCTGTGCTTACTCCTGTGAGTGGAACTGTGCTCAATAGAATGACTTCCATAGGCTTTGATTGTTCCTTCTCTTTCAATAACCTTTCCAGTTTTGCTTCCATCTCTTTCAACTGTGCATTCTGCTCCATAATCAACCTGAGAATCTCATCCTTTTCCCCTTCTATATTGGCATTTTTATTTTTAAGCATCTCCTCAACTACTTTCACGTTTGAGGGGGCATACCTGATCTTGAGGACCAATTCTTCCAACGTCTTAATTCTATTATCCTTTGCAAAGGATGATATATTTTCTAATTTCAGTTGTGTCTAGACATTGCTCAGAGATACCTGTAATTTAGTGGCCACAATAGAAGCATTTGCCAACGTGGAGAAAATAATTTCCCCAGTTTGCTTGTGCATGTCCATTTGATCAGCAAGATGCACATCCCTAGTATGAAACTCGAATGTTTCCCTTTTGTAATCAGTGATTGCTTTTGGGTCTGACACCTGTGCCTGCAGAAACGCCATGTGCATTCTACCCTTCTCTGTATCGAATGCAGACAACAGTTTGTGTTGTGCCGTTGATCAAGTATGATTTTAAGGATGGAAATTTATTTTAAAATGTAGAAACCTTGGCGAAACTTAATAATCCTTCATATTCCAACTATAAATGTTTGGCAATATTTTTGTAAACATATCGAAATTTCTAAGGATTTTATATAGTTTAAATAAAATTTTGGCGATTTTTAAGGTAAAATATTTTTTTCCTTTAGAATTTGGGCGAATAATTTTTAGAATAGCGAATATTGTTTTTGGAAAAACCATGGAAAATTAGCCCATGAGCGAAATTTAGCCCCTAAAATCAGCCTTGCTGTTGATGTCTGTTTCCAAATCTGAGCATATGTACTGTTGGTCAGCGTCTGATTTTTCTTTTTGATCAGGTCATACTTCTAAAAAATACTCAACTTTGGTCCTACTTTACTCGGTTGGTAGATTAGTGGAGTATTCGTGGGATTCTTAGGGAAAAATGTAGACATGATCTGCTTGCTGCTTGTCCTAAGAAGTGACCAATCATCTTTCATAGTTGCAGTGGATTGGATTTCCTTTTCACTAGCTGTGTCAGGTGTGTGACTGGTTTTTGGCCTTTTGGTGTGTAATTGGAAATCTTCAGCTGAGACTTCGGTGATAGAAGGTGAAGAATCCTTCCTGGGTCTTTTTTCCTTGGGAACCTGTGGTGTAGTAGTTTGTGAGATTATGACCGAAGGGTCCTGCTGTTCTATCTCAACCAGAGTGTTTGGATTCCATTCTGTTTGATTTCCGAACTTCTCTATATCGAGCTTGGGTGTATGAACATATGGAACATTTTATTTTTAATCCTCATATCAGAAATTATCCCGCATAGATCATAGTGCCATATGAAACTAACAAAAAACTTCATTTCTTTCAACAATCTGTCTACTTCCTCCCCAGTGCCTCGACTATTGCAGATGAAAGACCCTATTTTCTCTTTAATTCTAAGCTGCTATTTCTTTTTCAGAGACACAAAATGTATGTCATCGGAGTTAATCATTTTCCTTATGTACTCTAGAGAAAATATCCTCACGGAAAGATACTTGGGCAGTTTGTATGGAGCTAACTCCCATTCATATACTCTGATCTTGGTGTGGTTTTGGTAAAGATACCAGTCTCCAGTTTTTGCAAAGTCTGAGAGGTGTAAAATCCTCTGAATTTCCTCACTTATTCTTGGTTCAGGTCTGCCACTGAGCATGCTCACCACTGGATGGTAGAAATGCTTGATAAACTGTTTGAAACTGAACTTTGTTGAATTTTGTCTGAGTAGTGAAGTCCAAGTTGTTACCACCTGTGGTCTCTCGTCCTTGTCCATTTTCTGCATTGAAAAGGAGAACCTATCCGCTTGAAAGAAAGTGAACATGTAGGCCAATATTGAGGAATACCAGAACATGCCTTATGAGGAGAAATTTGAGAACTTCTCGTGAATAATGTTCACCAAGAAAGTGTTGTAGTCGAACTGAGTGGTGGGTCTTTCTTCTGTGGAGAAGATGGACAAAAAACCCAATATGGGTTCATCCACCCATTTGTCATAAAAATAACCAAGCAGAGCATAGAGCGACGAAATGACTTGGTTTCCCTTCTTTGAGAACAAGGAGGAAGGGTATGGGGGATTTGTTTTGGGGAGTTGAGCGGCATGAGGGAGGAAAAGCTCGAAAATATGGGCTCTCTGAGGGAATGATAGTTTCTGGTACAACTCCGTGATGACTTCGAGATTGAAAGGGGACGTGGCTTCAACTCTGGGTATCTACATCATCTGATCAATGGCTTCTGGTGTAATGAAGAACAAAGTTTCTCCTGATGAAGATACTATATCTCTTTGGTCGGGGAGGTAATGAGCCTGAAATTTGAGGGAAAATTCAGGGAAATGGTGAACTTGGGGGAAAATATACAGAGGAAGGTTGGACTCCCAGAGCCCAATTTCATTGCTCTGATCTAAGAAAGTCTCTTTGAGCCATGACTACAAATCCACAAAGTCAAATTCTCACTTGGTGTCTATGATTAAATGATCTTTGTTGGCGAAATGGATCCTGTCGAGATCAACAGGAGGCAAGTGGAAAGGATTTTCCTTGGCTTCTGCTTTCTTGGATTTTGGCGCCATCACTGTGAAAATGCCTGCAATTCAAACAAAACGTTAGTGGGGATGACTGTGATTTTGGATGGCTGACTGGAAAAAAGGTAAGAAAAGGATAATATCTCTGGTGCGAGGACAAAGTAAGCAATGGGAGAATGAACAGAAAGAGTAGTTTTGAGCTAACGGATACCCGTTGGGTGCGGGGGATAGATCAACAAACTAACGGATAAGTTAGCCAGTAATAAATGGCCAACAGGTCTTTTGGAGTGTGAGATGGCAGGTAACAATGAATGACGAATATGACCGGGTGACATGGCGGGCGTTGATTGGGAAGTGAACATGGAAAAGGGACTTATAACGGGTGAACATGGGGAAAGGGCTGATAGAGTAATGAGACGTGACCTTTAGGGGAAAAACGTGGAGAATGATGTCATGGGATGACGGGGGGTATGTCAGAAAGTGGTAAGTGGTACGTGGTAGGAGTATGGAGAAATGGATTCCTACTACATAGAGAAGAGGGCATGCCAGAAAACCACTCCATTCTAGACCCCCCTCCCATCGTTAAAAGCAGACCGGTCGGGGGGGTCGAAAAAATACCGTCATTCGTCCATCGGTGCGCCTGCCATTGGACCGTAGATCTGAGCACAATGTTTAACCAAAATTCGGGAACCCCTCCCCCCCCCCCACCATTAAAATAAGAACGGTTGGGGGCTCCCATAATTCAATCTTAACCGTGGATCTAGGCACTGAGGCTTCAGCCGTTCAGATGAACACCTTTGTTATACATGATTTCGGACCCCCCCTACCATTAAAGGTAGAATGGTTGAGGGGGGGGTTCGGAAAAACTTATCAACCGTAGATCTAAGCACCAACACCTCAACCATTCATTGGTGCACTATCTTTAATCTGTGAGTGCAAACTCATATTTTCCCTAAAAACTTAGGATAAGCATTTTAAGTGGGTTTGTCCAAGCTTTCCTTGTTTTTATCACCATGGGCTTAGACATTCAACTTTCAAACATCAAAGATAGGGTTCAACATCGATCAACATGCCTGTTTTATTGAGATAAAGCAAACTACCCTATGCTCTAACCTAATTACCTATGACATTTAGCCCATATTAAACTATTGGACTAAGAAATTACTCCATCCTGGGGTTATTTGACCAAGATCAGGCAGTTTGGTCAAATTTATTCACTAGCTAACCTAATTTGCTTGGCTAAGATTAAACAGTTTAGCCAAGACTATTCACTAATCCTATCGACATCAATTTAAAGGACTTGGCCATGCTTAAACTGTATGGACCAAGTCATTGTTATTGCATGGGGCTTTATTTGAATTTCTTTTATGCCCTCTTTTATTCTTTTATTTTTATTTTTAATCAAATTATTTGCAGAATGAAAAATCATTTGGCAACCAAAACAATTAAAGGATAAAATTTTCAGTCGCCAGTTGATCCTATAAATTATAGGGTTATAACACACACATTATCCATTCATGTACAATTCAACAACAATGAAATCACCCCACATAAACTCAAAATTTACCCTCGAAACCCAAACAGGAAAACCATAATTCTTTTGTCCTCGACCAAGATATTTATTATTCATCAGTGGGAAAGTTACAGTCTCTTTGGTTCATCTCTATGCTCGTCAATGACATCTGAGTTGTCTCTCTACATCATTCATATCCCAAGAACCCCTTTATGATTGTGGGGATACATGATATAAAATGTTTAGTCGACTACGAGGATAGCTGGAAGGTCAGACATCCCTAATGCTTTAGCTTCTCTCCAGTCTGTTTCTTCTTATTTTATTTATATGTTTGTCTATCTTTTCTCCCATGTGGAAAATGTTTTATGAACATCTCATTGTTTCTTTTATTCAATAATATACTTCCCGACTTTACATACATTAAATACAATATTGGACATCAATCATGATGGCATGGGGCCCTTCACACCAAGAATTTGATCTCCTTATTTGTTCATAGCCTTAAATTTTTCATGTGTTGATCATCCTAGATAATGTGTCAATATCCAATTGTTGTTGTTGGATCTAATTCATATAATTGTTGTGACTCTTGACCCAACCAAAGAAATGCAAAAATACCAATGCAATTTGTACAATTCAATTAATTCTAGCTATGGGAGGAAGAGAGATTTCTCTTTGAAAATTGGACAATTCAACCTCACAAGCACCAAGCAACCATGAAAGACAAATCATAACATAAATCTCAACAAGATCTCAAAACAAACAAACAAAATGCTCTCGATTGCCAATGCTTAAAAACATTATGCATGCAAATTTTTACTTTTGTTTTTTCAATTGGAATGCAAAAAAAATATTAATCTAATCAAGAAAATAGATTTGCAAACCAAAAACCAAAAAAAAACAAGGGATGTATTATATTGGTAGTAATGCACCAAAGCACACTTCAATGTCTCTATGGGATAAAAAACCCAAAACTTGGAAAAACTATCTAATGGAGATCTAGAGTTTGGGAGTGGAAATTTGCAAGGGTGTTAGTGCACTCTATATTTACCAAAAACATATGATATAATATATCAAAATATTTTATCCAAATATTCCACGCGATTGTTATGCAAAATAGTTGATTTTAAATCAACGACAATTTTCCTTTCTAGACACTGATTTGGACATTTTTTCTTTAAACTAGCTACAATTTTTATAGGAATCTATGTATGTAGTCATTTCCTTTAGATTCTACACATAAAGTTGTATAATTTTGTCTAAATCCCATGACCCTATTTTAAATTAAAAACTCCTTAAGAGATCCAATGAAGAAATACAAGGCTCACCCTAGTGGAGTTGCTAGTTCTATTATGCATAAAATCTCACAAGTGGATGGTAAGATCTCACTAGGATCTTCCTACTCATCCTAGATAGACAAAGGCCTAGAATTGTATGGATTTCCCTTAGATTTAAGAAATTAGATTCATAATTAAACTAAGAAAACGTAAAAAAAAAATACCTTTTCTTGAAGGTTGTCCTTCGTATATCATGGTTGTTATAGACCTGAAGTTCTAGCTCCAACCTCCACAACATTCTTCCTACACAAAAACGACAAGGACTGATTTCCTACGTCTCTTCTTGTTGTTAGAATCCTATATCTAGCTTGGATATAACCTAATATATATTGTAACAAATCAGATCTAAATATTTATGCATGAAAACAAACATTCATGGGGGAAAACCAATTATTATTAATTTGGATAAAAAAAAATACATCAATACAATTTCCTCACGATGTAGATGCATTCCTCTTTTCCCGTTGTTTTTTTCTTCTCCTCAAGTCTTCAACTAATCTAGGAAACCTTACTACAACTAATGTAGATGGAGAAGCACTTCTAAATTTTGGTAGTGTAGATCTGCAAATGATTCTTCCTCCCGATGTTCAAGATTTTTCTTCTTTATATAGATCCTTGGAAGAGGCTTGGGAGACCTTCTAGATATTCTAGAGACCAATGTATACTAAAATTATGTAAGTTCCAAGGCTCATACCATGAAGAACCAACTCATCCCTTAGTTACCTCTTTGAAACTTCACAAATCTTAAAGGTTACATAGGGTGTCGTGGGTTGCACTATAGTTGACCAATGACTAGTTCCTTTTTTTCCATATATGACAAGCGACACCCTTCAAAAGTGACCGGAATCTTAAGCTATAATTGTGTCTTGGATTGCATCTTCTGCTGGCTAGGGTGGAAATTAAGGCTATAACACTTGCTACAAAAACACACTTTCACTATAACCCCATATTGTAGTAGTGACTGTTGACAATAATTGATCTACTAGCCCCTCACTCATAACCCCCCAAAAACATCCAACCTAATCCTCACCTATGCAAAAACCCATTAACCACCTTTAGAATCCTTTTTGACCCCCTCACTCCACCCCCCACCACCTCAACCCACATATGATATTTAGAACCACTTAATATACTATAAACCCTTAAAACACTATGATGTTGAACAAACCAGCCCCTTACCATTCCTTGACCATTGGAACTAGTGACCCTTCATGCAATCTTTCTCATTGTAGGACACCATTCCCACTTACCCTTGTTGATCCAATAATCCTCGATAATCTTCCTCACCCATGAGGTCCAATAACACGTTAACCCTTCACTCACATTGACCACGTGGGCCATTGTTAACCATCATCAACCATTTTTTACCTTAGTGACCATGGTTCATCTGGTATCCCATCCAATGAAAAATCCTCCAACCTATGTATACTTGACACATGTCCCTTCACCTTGGTGACCTCTCATGCAATTAAACCCTTTCACTCATATAACTTGATCAATTATTTGAACACTAAAATACCAATCCCTAACCCATAACATTAACACATTTATACTTAACCTTTAAAAAACACATGCCTAATCTAATAACCTATAACTCCCTAATTCATAATGAATTACTAATATCCTAAAACACTAACCCAATAACCCCAACCCACTCAACCCCCAACCTAATAAACCTAACTCGCTAGTCTCTCTACTCCACTAACCCCATGCCACCACACTAAACCACTAGTACCTTAACCCAAAACTATCAACCATAATACAAGTGATATTGACAAGCATGTAGGGATCCAACTTAATAATCCACTGAGTAGAGGGTGGTCAATTCAAGTTTCCAAGGCTCCCTATTTAACATGTACAAGGAATTAATATGTAAATCATCACATGATTAAAAATTTTCAAAATATGCACACAAACAAATCATAATCATGATCATCATTCTCATTGTCGTCATCATCAGTAGTAGCATCAATGTCATCATCATCATGGTCATTATCCTAATCCTCATCATCATCATCATAATTTTCATAATCATCATAATCATCATAGCCCTCATCATCCTTGTGATGATATTGATGATGATGAGGATGAGGATGAAAATTATAATGAGAATATATTTTAACATAATCAACATTATGATTGATTCAATAACCAACTGGTTTAAAACCATTTAACCCATATCTACTTGACACATGAATATTCACCCTTGCGACCTAGCCCCATGCAATCATCCCCATTCACCCATATAACCCTTTAAATTTTTGAGAAACTAACCTAAGAAAAATAAAGTCTTTAAAACTATTAAAGAGCCATGATTTGGACATACAAATATTTTCACTTATTCTACCAAATTGAATTATTATGTTAAAAACTTAGAGGATAATCAAATACTAGATAAGTCCTTTTATCATAGTCTTTATTAACATACTATACATAGTTGATCAAAAATATTTTTGGAACAACTTGTTCTTACATAGCAAGAGTTTTTTCAAGCATATATTTCCCATGTTGGGCATTGAATTATGGTATAAAAATGCAGCAATCCATATCAAAACACATTGGTTTTCTCAATGCATATAAACACTAGGGTTAACATGAAACAAAATGTATTCATCAATCATTAGCCATAATTGTGAGACTCATGAACCGAGTTATATGAAAAACTAGTCCAGTTCACATGCTTATAGCATACATCAAATGTGTTTCTACCCAACAATTACTTGGCTCAACCAACTTTACTCTATTTTGTAACATTAAAATGCAACAATTACAAAGAGCTTTGTCCATCATGCTATTTGTTTCAATTTAGGCTAGTTCCTAATCCTCAAGGATTGTATCCCTATATTCATTCAATTTTTTTCAAAGCACAATCATGCATTCCTCCCCATAATATTATACTTGTCATTAACATACTCTTCTCAAAAAACCATCCACTCAACCAAATGGGTCAATACACATGGCAAAGTCCATCACTCATATTTCTTGTAATGAATATATAGGTATATAGTAGATTTCGTTTCAAAGTATTGCCTAATTTAACCAACAAAATTTCAACAAGAAACATGTAGAGGATGATCATTGTACTTAGACTTAACATATGTTTAAGCATTGGTTTACCTAAGAGGAAATTAAATCACAATTTTAATACCTTATCAAAACCTTTATTAGTACAATATCTTGTTGTAGAGAATAATTCGTAACCAACAATGTAAAGGAGCTATGGATAATTCATATTCAACAACATAAATGAGTTATGAAGAATTCATATCCAATTGTTCGAACATCAAGCATTGATGGTTCATCACACATCTCCTGGATTCAGTTGATCGAGATGCCAACCTACATATGGATATAGTCAGTCAAGCAATTGACCATAAATATACATCAATCAATCGAGTAGTTGACATGCCTATTGGTTGAATAGTCGATCATCAGTCGAAGATAGTCGAATGATGGATTGACTGGACCAAAAATTGAATATGATTTGGATACATGGACAATCAGGTCGATCATCCTTGTTGAGCCAACTCGAAAACGAGGATTTGGTGGAGTCAAATAAAAAAAACCGATGCTTACATGTGGACAATATCCTCCTGATTTCATCGAAGTTTGTTAGATATTGATGCTATACATAGCAGACCCCTTATGTCATTATCATCAAGCGGTCAAATTCATATCATATGGAGATATAAAGATCCAATATGCATTGTGATGTTCTGTTCTTAAGTCCTGTAATGGTGTCTTTAGAGACCACCTTTTGTCTTCGAAAGCTTTTATTCCCTCTCAAATTATCTGCAAAATTTTATGTCTTTTTCGTTATAGGTTCCACCCCAATTCCAACATGGTATCAGAGCCAATGGTTTGAAACCTCACATGTTATCTACAAACCTTGATGAGCCAGATCTTCTATGTGATTGACTCTAGGTTGATGATTTTGTGATTAGAACCTTTGAAATAAAAATATATATATAGATATAAAATCTGGTTTCGAAGATTGATCATATTATTCTGAATAGATCAAATTATGCAGTATGGGAACCGAACATGGAAACCTACTAAAGAGTAAAGTACTGTGGAAATATATGAATATTGTGACTCCAAATCCAACATATGAACAATAATTTATGATGATAAGAAGGATGAGGTTGTGTGGGTCATCGCGACCTATATCTCCTGGGAGATTTAGTTTCACCTCAGTGCAATTGAATCCTCATCAAGTATGGAAGAAGCTGAATTCATTGTTCAACCAATTCAACTAGAGCCACATCATGCAGTTGGAGAAAGCGTTGATCTCTCTTGACCCTCATTATTTTGACAAAATAGAGAACTATTTGGCACATGTCAAAGAATTCCAGTTGAATTTGGTTGAATGTGGAAATAATTATCAGAAGAAGGATGGGAAACTCATTGAGATGGTCCTGATGAATCTGAGAACATTATTTGACATGTTTGTGTCAAATTTTAACACCAACTAGAAATCATGCAAGGAAGATGGTAAGGATTACACCTTTGAAGATTTATGTGGCCTTTTGATTATTGATCAATATAGATTGCTTAACGAAGGAAATCTTGGTGGTAAACATCAATCCCACTTGCTGAAGGGAAAAATAAAGTCAAATCCTAGGGATAGAGTATGGTTTGATGCCTCTACATAGAGACATGTATGCTATGAATAGAACCCTAAGGGACAACTAGATGAACCTTGGTGAAGTCAAAATAATAATACATGTCAGTACTGTGGAAATACTGGACATGTAGAGAAAGTTTTCTATAAGAAGATAGACAATTTATAGGATAAGGTTAAAGACCTTGAAGGAAATGCGTCCACTAAATGTCATCATGTTTATAATTTCATATTCCAAGTCAGAAATTTGCATGCCTTTCTATCTCATTATGTGCAGGAAGAATGAGTAGCCGACTCTATGTAGACATCACATGGCTAAGGATGTCTCCTTGTTCATGTGGTTAGATGAAGCTAAGGAGAGGAAAATCTATGTTCCTGATTATTTTTCTCTAGATGTTCATGGTCAAGGTGATGTTACTTATCGACATGGGAAAATTGTCAACGTATATCATGTGTCAAACCTCAGTGAAAATCTATTGTCTATTTCTTAGTTAACGCAAATAGATAATATTGTGGCATTTTGGTCAGATGAGTTCCATGTTCATGATTTGAAGAAAGGTAAGTTGATTGTTTCTAGATGGATTCTCGATTCGATGGATAGTTGATGTAAATTGTGTGACACAACTCGACCTGACAAAAAATCTACTGCTCTTGTTTCTCATACTGGTGAGTGAAGTCAAACTTGTCATGAATGACTCAAACACTTGAATTTTTGAATTTTGTAGTCGATGAAAATTCAGAACATGGTTGTTTGTTTACCTAAAATGTTTCTCCCTGAAGGAGTCTGTAAAGGTTGTATCATTGGAAAGTATCATCAACCACCCTTTGACTTTGGAAAAGTGTGGTGAACAAAGAACATACTAGAACTAGTTCATAGTGATGTATGCTGTATCAAACTACCTTCACTGGCAGGTGCAAGATCGATTTTGACTTTAAATGATGATTTCTCTTGTTTCACATGGGTCTATTTTATGAAGAATAAGAAGTTTTTCTTTGAAAAGTTCAAGGATTTTAGAGCATTTTCTGAAAATCAATGTGGTTGACCCATCAGGTGCTTGAGAGCATACAACGGTGGTGAGTGTGTAAATGATTTTTTTTAAGAATAGCTGGTTCAATATGGTATTGACTAGAAACTGTCGGTTCCTCACATAACTCAAAAGAATGGAATCTCTGAACATAGGAATCATACTTTAGTAAAAATGGATAGATGTATTATGTAGGCTAAATACCTACCTCCTCACTTCTTGGATGAATCAATGTATTTTGCAAACTATATTCTCAATTGAATCTCTACTTGAGCTATTCTTTCCATGACTCCAGTCGAACAATTGTGTGGAAATAATCCTTCATTCAACCAACTCTATGTGTTTGGATATGTTTCCTGGGCTCATATTTCCAATGATTGCAAAAATAAGTCAGATGAAAAGAGTCATTCTTGCATCATGATGGGATACTTTGAAGAGTTGAAATCCTAATGACTATTTGATCCTCTCAAATGGAAAATAATTATTAGACATAATGTATGGTTTGATGAGAAGTGTTTTGGAATCAAGTTTCTGAATTCCTCATCTAGATTGCTATAGGATGATCCTTTTAATATGGTCTCTGACACTAGTTCTCCTTTTCTATTTTCCAATCATTCAACTAGACAATCAAACTCTGTTCCTATTTCAACTCAACCGTTGACCTCCACATCGATTAGTATGCCGATCTCTATTTCAACCGGTCCGACGTATCCATCAACTGGAAATTATCCAACTTATGATTCACTAGCTATCATGAACAACAATTCACATGTTTCTTGTCTACCCAGATGGGATAACAAGATGATTGGAGTTGTTGGAGTTGATGCTAGTGATGTTTCCTCCAGACGACAAACTCAAATTCAAAAGCAACATGCCAACATTGCCTTGATGACTCATGTTCTTGAGACTTTTGATATTTTTTCCTACTCAGATGCTCAAGGACAACCTTAATGGGAACATAATATGTATATAGAAATTGATTCTTTGTTGAAGAACCACACTTGGGAATTAGTTCCCAAACCACAAGGAAAGAACATTTTGAAGTGTCAATGGGTCTACAAGACCAAATTTACCTCTGAAGGTGTTGTTGAGAGACATAAAAGCATGCCTCATTGCGAAGGGATTTTATCAACAAGAAGGTATCGACTACACTGATACCTTTGCACCTGTTGCAAATATGAACTCTATTTGACTAATTATTTCCCTTGATGCTCGTTTTGGATAGAAAATCCATTAGATGGATGTGAAGATTGATTTTCTTCATGGAGAGCTATCTGAGGAAATTTTCATGGAACATCCGCCTAGTTTTGTGACAAATTATACCTTTTTTTGTCAAATCAAGAAGTCACTTGATTGTTTAAAGCAAGTTCCCTGAGCTTGGTATGCTAAGATCGACAATTTATTTCTTCGACTTGGTTTCAAATGTTGTGAATATAATCACAACTTGTATGTACTCCATACCAATGGAGACACTTTGATTGTTGTTGTATATGTAGATGACCTTCTCATTACTGAAAATAATATTGATCTCATCCATATATTGAAGAAACAACTTGTTGATTCCTTTGACATGACAGATCTTGGTACTCTACACTATTTTTTGGGTCTTCAAGTATTACCACTATGTGATGGATTTTTCATTTTTCAATATAAATATGTGATGGATCTTTTGAATCTTTTAATATGGTTGATAGTAAGCCACGTGCTACTACTTTTCAATCTAGAGTAAATCTCACCAAAACCTATAAGACACCTACAATCAATGCTACACTCTATAGACAATTGGTTGGGATTCTTATTTATCTTACTCATATTCAACCTAACATTTACTTCATTGTTAGTCTGGTTTATCTATTTATATAGGACCCCAAAGAAATCCATTGGAAAAAAGTCAAGCGAATTTCCTAATATCTCAAGGGTGCCACTCATTTTGGTATCAAGTATTGTTGAATTTCATATTCGTTGGTCAACTTCACCGACTTCGAATCAGCTAGTGACAGTGATGATTGGAAGTCCACTTATGGCTAGGTGTTTCACTTTAGCATTGGAGCATTGGTATGGTCATGCAAGAAACAAAAGGTAGTCTCTTTTTCGACTATAGAAGCATAGTATCGTGGCATTGTTCAAGAAGGTACTGAAGTAGTATGGATCTGCCAACTTTTGGGTGAACTTTAACTTCCTTTTTAGACATTGAATGCAATCTACTATGATAATCAAAGTGTCATATAGGTTTCTGAAAATTCTATTTCCCATAGTAATATGAAGAACGTTGAGCTCCATGCTCACTATTTGAGACAATTAGTTCATGAGAACATTGTCTCTCTTGAATATTGGAGAATAGATGATCAAATTGTTGTTATCTTCACCAAACCTTTAGTTGAAGCTAGATTTATCAAGATCTATAAAATACTTGGGCTTCAAGAAGATGTAATTATGGGGGGGTACCATGATGATGTAATTTCACCTCTTGAANGGGGGGGTTGGCACATCAAGCATTGATGGTTCATCAAACATCTACTAGATTTAGTCAATCAAGTGGATGACCTACATCTAGATAGAGTTGGTCGGGAAATCAACTAGAAATCTACATCAATCGATCGAGTAGTTGAAATCCCTATTGTTCAAACATTCAACCAACACTCGAAGATAATTGGGTGATGGATAGACCATCCCAACAATCGACTATGAGTTGAATGCATGGACAGTTAGGTCAAGCACCCTTTTTGAGCCGACTCAAAAACACCAATTTGGCGGAGTCAACTCTAACAACCAATGGTTACACGTGGAAAATATCCTACTAATTTCATTGAAGTTGGTTAGATGTTAAATCTATAAATAGAATACCCCTTGGGTCATTATCATCAAGAGATCAAAGTGATATCATATGGAGATATCAAGATCCAATATGCACTATGATGTTCTGATCACAATGAAATTTTCTTAAGTGTTGTACTGGTCTCTTTAGACACGACCCTTTGTCTTCAATTTTTTTTATTCCCTCTTTGATTATCTACAAAATTGTATGTATGTTTCATTATAGGTTCCACCCTAATTCCAACACCAACAATATAAAGGATTTAAGGTACATACTTTCCATGTAATAAAATTTCTATCAAAAATGGATTTTAATTCCAACTTTGCATTTCTTTAAACATGAAACATCATCACATTTATGCATGTGAGCAAGAGCTCCACTTCCAAAACATGACCATCATTGAGACTACTAAATAGCATGAGGGTGTAAGGGGACCTAGTGTTGTAACTCACTCCAATACCACTATATAGGGAAATTAACACTAATTCAATGATACTCAATCATAACAATAAGTTTAACCCAAATACAAATATATACATTTTTAATTAAAACATAACTGAGATACAAATTCAACATACTATTCTCGATTAATACACAATAATAGACATTCACATTTCAACTAATATCATTTACATTGTTAGTTTTAATTGTACTTCTTGTACAATTGGTTGTTCATTAAGAACAATAACACAAGGTTCTATTCCACCCAACAATATGTTAACCCTTTAAGATAACCTCATTTCACATGAGGTTATCTTAATGGTTTATACATGTTCTTTCACAAGAAATCATTTTATACTTAAGAATTCAAATCCAAGTATATAAGACAAGATGGATTAAAATATCCCATCAGGGAGAATATAATCTCATTCCAATGGGTCCTTCTAAAAGGTTTATTCACATGGTAAGAGACAACATTTTCCTTTCAATTCGTCCCACCCTACTTATAAATAAATTTGGAATTGCATTACTAGCTTACATCTATATTCCCATCCAAGAGCTCACCTTATAACTAGAAATTTATTTCACCAACATTATAATGCCATCATTTCTTAGTCTGTAATGAATAGATCACTATCAATACTTGTAGCTACCTTTATCATTTTTCTCATACAATTTATCTTCATGAAAGCACAATAATGGAATTACATTGATTAGTTTAACTATAGTCTAACGTTAACATTGTCATAGGATTAGTGCTAATTGTTACTCATAAAAAAAATATGAATTATACATTATCTCACATAAGGTATCTTTACCATTACTCATTTTTTCACTACAATATGGTTCACAAATTCCTTCAAACACTTGGCAAGGAAACTCTTTACGGTAATATATTGAAAGACAACTTTTGTCAAACACTTTACATGCACACCACTAATAACACTTTCAACATTCGAAATATTTAACAAACATATATTTTATGAGGCAATTAGAGATATTCACAACAAATTCATAAGTAAGACTTACAACTAATAACTATTGTTGTCAAAAACACATCTCAGCCTTATAAAGATAAAATTGTTCTCTTATGTAAGAGAACTCCTATTTATGTTTCTTGTGAAATCCATATATACATATTTTTAATCAAAATATATATGAAAGTATATCATTACTACATTGGTATCTCATGTAGGGAAATCCTAGAAAACACAAGATTGGTTATTGTATGTTACTTTCTACAAAAGTTTCCCATGAGCTACTTAGCCGACATTTGTGGTCGTCCTTAAGAACCGTTCATGGTTTTTCATGCCTATGACCACTACAATCCATATATGCAATCAAGGACATGAATTTTCATAAACAAAAACTGAAATTCTCTAAAGATTAATTACAAGATTAATTTAAGGTTAAAATTATCTATCAAGATAGAGGATAATATGAAGGTATGAGTCATGATCATATATTTACTTAAAGAAATTAATTATAAGGGACTATATTTTCATTCATAAAATTTTCCAAACACTGGATAACCATTCTTTAAATTGTTGTTAAAAATAAAAGAAGTTAATACCAACTTCACTCATACAAAATAGGGTATTGAATAAATCAAGTCTAGAACAATTCTCTGTAGAGTCACATTTTCTCCATAAAACAAATAAACTGGATAATTCTTTCTTCCACTATGAGTGATACAAATTAGATCATTATATTATTCATCATCTATATTGATGCTTTCATAGTAGAAAAAATTGTAGGAATCATCTTGCAGGGTCATTCTAGTGGTAGGTCCTAGTTTGGAAAATTGGGGTCCATAACCTTTTGGAGCCATTTTGAGGAATTAACTAGATTTTTCTGGAGGGGGGGGGTGGGTTATGGTGTTCTAAACTCACACACACACACACTCTTGAAGGTGTTATACACTTTGAGGCCTTTACAATGGTGGAGACCATGTGTCAATCAGAGCTCACATGAAAAAGTTATGCATTCTGCAAGTTGACCTATCATGTTGAACACCATGGTATGAGATGATACCACATCATCCCCAATTACTCATGCATATGAGGATAGTCGCGTGAGGAATTTAACTAATATTATACAACCTTATCATGATTAAAGGTTTGGGAAGTCAAAAACCTAACCCTAGATGGCTATCGGGATATTTTAAATATTAGGTTGGTAGGAGGAGAAGGGGTTCCATTATATTCTATTGTATTTTATTACATAGCATAAAAGAACAAGTGGGTGTGGGAAATAAGATATCATAATAGAGAGGGTTAATGCTATGAAACAACCTAACAACCCATGAGTCTCAGGTAACTCCATAGAGAGTGCCTTCTCCTTTGTACTTGCATTTTTTACATACCAAAGAAAATAGAGCAGAGTAGCCTCACCTTCTAGCTGGGTTTTCTCTCGTAAGGGTTTCCTAGAGAAAATATTTGTGTTATTTTGTGGATGATGTGTGATTCTATTTTACTATTCTTTATTTTCCACATTTTATCTATTTCATGCATAAGCATAAAATCAATAACTAAATATTGTAGAATCTAAAGGAATTTAACCTTCATATTGTAGATTTTTGTTTTATTTATCGGATTTATTGTGACAAAATGTTTTAGTGGAATATCTACAACAGTTTACAGATCGTATTGGTATCATAACATTTTTTATTTTTGGTATTTGTGGGAAATTGCAGGATATAGGAATTTTCTTAAAGAGAATTAAAAAATACCCTAGCCATGGCAGAAACGTTTGTTCACAATAACCCTCAAGATCCAGCAGAAGCGATATTGATAGGTTGGAAGCAAAATTCATTGATTTAAAACACAATATGAGCCTCCTCATGGAGGATATATCAATAAATCTTAGAATTTTCAAAGAGATTGGGGGATTTAATCCAGATTTCAGATCAGAGGGGAAATCAAAATATAATCAAGACCTAGAAAATGAGTAACAGAAAGAACCTAGGAAAGAGCAACCGAGTTTGAGTGTCATTAACCCTTCACAATCCCTATTCATTATGGAAGTGAAAGTTGAGATAAATACATACCAAGGTGAGATCGATGCATTAAAATGCAATCATTGTGCATAACAACTAGAAGTTTATTTTATCATTCACCATATAGATGAAGAGAAACAAAATTAATTTTCTAGATTGAATTTATAGGGCCATGTTTTAACCTCATCATAAATCCATACAGAAACACTTAGGTTGGAGGTGTTGGGTTGTTATATTCTTTGTAATGAAAGTCTAGTCGAGGTATATCGATTGACGGTCGAAGTTGAGGTGGATAAATAACAGGTCAAGGGTCGAGGTAGATCGACATAAAGTCGAAGGTTGAGGTGAGTCTATCGGGTAAATTCGAAGTCGAAGGTTGAGGCAGTTTGACATGGTAAATCCATCGAAATTAATTCAAAGTGGTCAACCGAAAAGAGGTCTACAGTCGGGTGTGTGGCGACCAACTAAATACCAAATGAAGGTCGACTGATAGTTGACTAGTAATCCGACTTGGAGTCGACTATAACAGAATCCCGAGATTCGCGGGATTTGTAGCCAATGATCTGCATGAATCTGTAATGATTTTTGGGTGCCATGTATTTAGGGTTTTTCCTTTTGTAAAGCCTATAAAGAGGCGTGTTTTAAGGATGTAAAATATAATCAATGAATCATAGGATAGTCAGTCTTTAGAGAATTATTTAGATGTAGGTTGTGTTGGTTTTCTTCATATAAGATATAAAAGATATTCGATATATTATTACAATGATGAGTGTTTCATATATAGGGAACATAAGGTGACCATCCATGAAAGGATGTGTCCCTTGAATAATCAATAACTATTTGTTATTATTATTTACTTATTATATACTGTAGTTAATAATCAATTAATAATTATATTATTAATTATTATCTTTAGAGAATGTCTTCTCGATGTTGTCCAAAGATCAACACTCCCTCTCAACGAGGGAGACATTCTGCAACATGCCACTCTTGTCTTTGAGGTATACAAACTTCACCCTAGACTCATGACACTTGTTTTTCAGTCTTGGGAGACATCTCTCTCCCACCTGAACCAAGGAGAAACTCCTTCTGCAACTCTCCCTTTGATCCAATTAAATCTCTCTAAGATTAGGCTCACTTTGGGCCTGCATGTAAAAGCATATAACATCTTGAGTCTTTATCATTCCTTGTCAAATCACCATGACTAGGACAAAGACTACACCAAGATATTTCACCACAGGCACACACCTATGAGTGAATGTTGGCTTGATGCTAACTGACACATGGAAATCACTTCAAGCACCTCGAGTCCATATTATTCCTTGTCATGATCAAGGAAGGACTACATCTGGGCCCATTTATCACAAGTGCACCTTTGTGATAAATGTATCCTATCTCCCTTGGTTTGCAACCCAATCTAGGAGAAGTTTTGCCCGATGTTGAAACATGAACACTCCCTCTTATCGAGGGAGGTATCTTTCCATAGTAGTACATAACTACTTCCCAGAGACACGCAGTCTCCGCTAGTGGTACAAAACCACCATAGTAGTAAAATATTTGTCACACATGGAGCTCCCATGTGGACTTCTAGAGGCTTCTCCCTCTAGGAACACTTAGGGTCAACTCCCCATAGTGTGAGACATCAAGGGTCAACTCCCTTGACATGTCCTCATTTTCTATGAACATGGGATGATGGGATATAAGTCCAAATGCACTTATTCCTTCTCAAATAAGTGTTCCACTTATCCCTTATTGGATAAGTGTCTTCACAGATCAACTCAACTCAATTCACAAAGGAGTACGATCTGGAGAAAGTTTGTCACACATGGCACTCCATGTGGACTTCTAGAGGCTACACCCTCTAGAAACACTAGGGTCAACTCCCATAGTGTATGATATAAAGGGTCAACTCCCTTGACATGTCCTCATGTCTCTCCACATGGGACGTTGGGTTATAAGCCCAACTGCACTTATTCCTTCTCGAATAAGTGTTCCACTTATCCCTTCTCGGATAAGTGTTCCACTTATCCCTTCTCGGATAAGTGTCATCACATATCAAATCAACTCAATCATAGAGGAGTACGGTCTGGAGAATGTCTCAGGAGGCTGAAAACATCAACACTCCCTCTTAGCGAGGGAGGCATTATCTGCCACGCTAAGCTTATCATGGAAGTACTTAAACTTCATCCTGGTTTGGTAAGAATATCAACAACCTGCTCATCTATAGGAAGGTATGGCACCCATAATTCCTTCCTCTGCACCATTTCTTGGATGAATTGGTACTTAATATCAAGGTGGTTTGATTTGTCATGAAATACTAGATTATCAGAGATCTTCACATAACTTTAGTTACCATAATAAATAATGGTGGAATCCATCACATGTTCAAATAAATATGCATGGAGCTTGTGAAGCCACACTACTTCACGGACTATTGTACTTAATGCAATGTACTCTGCTTTTGTTGTGCTCAAGGCCACATAAGCTTGTTTCCTACTACACCAGGAAACCATGGAAGATACCAAAGTGAAGCAACACCTGAAGGTGCTCTTTCTTTCCACTGCGCTCCCTACCCAATCAGAGTCAATATATTCCTACCATATCATATCAATACTAGAATTATATCTCAGACCATGTCTAATTGTGCCTTGCAAGTATCTCAACACATGCTTCATAGAAATCCAGTGTGTCTATATCAGTTGACTCATAAACTGGCTAATTTCACTCACTGCATAGCAAATATTTGGTTTGGTGTAGCCATTGGGCTTCAAGTTTAGCATCCCAAACTCATTCAATATCTCAACTATGTACTTCCCCTAACTCAAGAATATCTCATCAGTTCTCTACCAGACCTCTAGTCCCAATAAGTAGTGCATCATACCAAGGTCCTTCATCTCAAACTTAGAGGCCAATGCATACTTGCATTCAACAATACGACTCTCTGTATCGGTGAGGAATAAATCATCAATGTAGAAGACCAAAATCAGGGACTCACCATTAACAGTCTTGTAGTACAGGTTGTGATCGACAACACTTTTGATGAAGCCCAAAAGCTTGAGGTGGTTGCTTGATTCCATACAAGGCCATCTTCAACCTGCACACATGGGACTCCTTCTCA
>ML781116.1:476768-493475 GCA_009831015.1 Picea engelmannii | reverse complement strand
ACCAAAATCAGGGACTCACCATTAACAGTCTTGTAGTACAGGTTGTGATCGACAACACTTTTGATGAAGCCCAAAAGCTTGAGGTGGTTGCTTGATTCCATACAAGGCCATCTTCAACCTGCACACATGGGACTCCTTCTCATATATCACAAAACCATCGGGATGCTCGATGTATACTTCTTCCTTAATCTCTCCATTGAGAAAGGTTGTCTTTACATCCATCTGATGTAGTCTCCAACCCATGGATGTTGCAAGGGAAATAATCATCCAGATAGAAGTGTATCGAGAAGAAAGAGAAAATGTCTCCTCATAATCTATTCCCTCCACCTGAGAGAATCCTCTAGTAACAAATCTCGTTTTGTGCCTCTTGATACTCTCACCAACTATGTGTTTGATCTTGTAGATCCATTTAGAAGTTATTGTAGATCCATTTTGAAGTTACCATTCAATTGTGGTTGTCGTCTTTCACATAAGAATCATGGTATATTGGAGTTTATATGTCACTTTAAGCTATTTCTCTCAACCAATGAGACTTAATGACTTGGAATTTATGTCTATGAATCCTTCTCATACACATTAGGGAATTTATTTATAGAATCATGAATAGGAAATGTTAGAAATATTTATAGAAGGTGACCAATTGCAAGTCATCGTAGGTTATACTTTGAGTGTTTTCGATTGGTGAGAATAGAAAAGAGTGGCATCTTGCAAAATGTCTCCCTCGTTGAGAGGGAGTGTTGATGTTTGGACAACATCAGGAAGACATTCTCTAAAGATAATAATTAATAATATAATTATTAATTGATTATTAACTATAGTATATAATAAGTAAATAATAATAACAAATAGTTATTGATTATTCAAGGGACGTATCCTTTCATGGATGGTCACCTTATGTTCCCTATATATGGAACACTCATCATTGTAATAATACATCAATCATATATTATATGAACAACAACAACAGGTTGTTGGTCATGCAGATGTACGTAGGATTGGATATAGGGTTTTTATTGCATAGGTAGGGGGGTATCATGTCGATTGTGTCTTAGGTGTGGAACAAGGTTAGACATGTAACCTCTTATTCATATTGAATAAGACAACAAGAGATAAAAAATCTAAAGGAATGTTAGTTTTCTCGATTTGGGTTTCCAAGGTAAAATCTCTATGTACTGTGTGATTGCTTTGTCATTTGCATTCTTGATTAAATTATTTTTCTCTTATACTAGTTTTAGTGTGTAAGTGTATCTCATTTCTTGACAAGTGGTATCAGAGAAAAATTCAGCCATGACAAGTGGTATCAGATCATGTTAATAATTGATGTGTGTATCATATCTTGATTTAGAAATATTGAATCCGAGAGCTAAAACCTAGGTACAATAATAGTTTTAAATCATAAATATTGTTAAAGATCATGGTAACAAATGGCGATCAGTTCAGGAATAGTGACAAAAAAATTCAATCTTCAGAATTTTGAGATTTGGAAGCTTAAAATGGAATATCTTCTTGTAGATCGAGAATAATGGACATCCGTTTGTCCAGGTACCGAGTCGACAGGCATGTTGATGGAAGAATGGGAGAATCTCGAAAGAATAGAAAGAAGTAAAATTTGGATTTGTTTTGTATATTCGGTATTGTTGAATGTCTCATGTGAATATTCGACCAAGAAACCATGGGACAAGATGGGAATCCTATACCAATCTAACTCTCTAATCAATAAGTTGTTTCTCAGAAAGAAATTGTATTTTCTAAGAATGAGTGATGGAAAATCGGTGACTGAGCATTTAAATGTGTTTAATACCATTTTAAGCCAATTATTGTCTATGGATATTAAAATCACTGAGGAGGAGAAGTGTATCTACCTATTATGTTATTTTCATGACTCCCAGGATAGCTTAGTCGTGGCGATAGGGAGTAATACAACCACACTAGAAATAGAAGATGTGGTTTCTTCTCTGTTGTCAGAAGAAATGAGAAGAACAAACATGGAAGGATCGACCAAATATGATTTAGTGGTGAGAGGTTGAGAGGTAGAATGTCTAAGTCGAAGGGTAGATCAAAATCCTTGTTTCAGTCGACAAGAATATGTTGGAAATGTGATAAAGTTGGGCATTACAAAAATGACTATAATTCGAGGGATATGGAAGTTAGTACGGGATCCAACGAGAAGAAGTCGACTGAGAGAAATATAACCACATATAAGAGAGGTATGTGTACCTAGCATCGACCAATACACATTCAGATCAAGGTGTTTGGTTGATCGACTCAGGAGAATCCTATTCGATGACACCACATAGATAATGGTTTTGTGAGTATGAACGATGTGATGGAGGTGGTATTTTCTCGGGGGACGACTAGACAACAAAATGTTTTGGACGAGGAAGAGTTCTCCTGATAATGCAGGATGGGAGGAAAAGAACCCTTCCAGGTGTGCTACACATTTTGGGTTTGGAAAGAAACATGATATATGTCAATAAGATGAGTGATGTTGGAGGGCACACTCTGTTTCAGAAGGATTTGTGCAAGATGGTAATAGGTGCGATGGTATTAATTTAAGGAGTTCAAATTGGAACCCTATACAAGTTTTTAGGGAATGCCAACTCGTTTGGATGCAACAACATTGTTTCTCCTGAATTCAACTTGACTTCCATTCAAATCGACCCAAATCGGGATAAGTCAATTCAAATCGACTCAACAAGACATGATAAAATCAACCCGACCATGTTATTGCACAAGAGGATGGGACACATTGGAGAAAAAGGATTGTGATATATGAACAAAAAATGTATGGTTGAAAAGTTCCTTGAATGTGGTTTAGAAGTATTCTATTGTGAACATTTCATATATGGAAAAAAAATCGGGTGAGGTTTCCATCTGGAGCGACAAGGGAAAATGAGATTATAGAATTAATGCATAGTAATGTGTTTGGCCCAGTTATAGTGCCTTCACTTGGTGTATCCATGTATTATGTCACCTTCATAGATGATATTTCCATGCAGACATGGATATATTTCCTAAGGAAGAAATCAAGGGTTTTCAATAAATTTAAAGAGTTCAAAGCTCTTGTAGAAAACCAAATAGATAAGAAGATTAAGGTGTTGAGAACTAACCATGGTGGTGAATTATGTGGAAAATAATTTGATCAGTTCTATAATTAGTGTGGCATAGCACGCCAAAATACCACACCATATACTCCACATCAAAATGGATTTTCTGAGAGAATGAACATAACATTGATGGAAAAGACAAGGTTTATGCTCATTGGTGATGGGATCGAACAAGAATTATGGGCTGATGAAGTCGACACTACAAGATATATGGTGAATATGTCTCCTTCGTCGGTGCTAGTCGACATGAATCCACATGAGGTATGGTTAGGTAATAATCCTTCGATTTCACATCTCAAAGTATTTGGCTTCGATGAATTTGTGCATGTTCCCAAGGAAAAGAGGATCAATCTAGAAAAGAAGGCAGTGAAATGTAACTTCATTGGATATAAGGAAGAAATGAAAGGGTATAATCTCTGGGATCCTGCATCGACGAGGACAATGTGTTGATGTTTTGGTAGTTGCAGGAGGTATTAACATCCACGTGTAACCTATGACTTAGAATAGAATATTTTGGAAGAAAGTGAACCATTAAAAAGATGTGTGGAAACCCTAGAAGACAAGTTGGCCTAGCAGATTAAATAATATTAGAATATTATCTTCCATAAATAAATGAAAAAGATAAACATAAAATATAATTACGACAAAGTCAGGTCAGCCTAGCTAGAAAATTCATTGGACAAATTAATATAAATAGAGGGATTTTTAGCGCATTTTGATACCCACACAGAGTGCAAGTCTTATGGAGAGTTGCAGTTGCAGCTGCAACTATAGATGGAAGGAGGAATAAGGGAATATGGTCATATCTTGGTCTTGGTGTCTCTCTAGCACTATCAAGTGATTCTCTTTCTGAAACTCTTGGTGACATTCTTGGTAAGTATGGCACAAGGTTGAGAGAGTAGTGCAACTGCAACTACTGTTGTTGTGTATGGCACTTATTTTGTGGATATGGAGACTCTCTCTCTTGTGTGCTACCTTTTATAACCCTATATTTCATAGGATCACCTGGTGATTAGAATCTCTTCCTCTAGTTTTATTGTAAATAATATTTTATTCTGCAAATGGTTTACAAAAGAAAAGAAAAGAAAAAGAAAAAGAAAGAATAAAAAATATAAAAAATGAAAAGAGGGTATAAAAAAAAAGAGAAAATATAAAACCCCATGAAAATAAACTTGGTTTGACTCATATTGTATAATCATGATCAAACCTTTAAATTTATGTTGATAGGTTAGTGAATAAATTTGGATCTTGGCCAAATTAGATAGGTTAGTGAATAAATTTGGCCAAACAGTCTAACCTTGGCCAAATATATTAGGTTAGAGAAATTATTAATCCAATAGTCTAAGCTAGATTAATGTCTTATTTGATTAGGCTAGGAGTTAGGTTACTATTGTTCTTTTCAATAAAATTTGCAAAAGGATTGATTAAATACCTTTTATTTGAGTTAATTTGATGTGTTTACCTTAGGAAATGATAGATTGGTGAAAAAATAAAGAAGGGGGAGCTAGCGCTACCCACAACATGATTTTTATCCTAATTTATCTCGAGGACATGACCTTTTGTCATTATGTAACTAAAGGGTGCACAACTTCTAGCGGCTAATCAAGCCATGCTCAGATCAACAGACGATAGTGTTTTTTGTACCCCCTCGACCTTTCTTCCTTTAATGATGGGGGGGGGGTTCGGGAAAAATGGTTTTCTCAGCACGGGCCCCACACAACGTATCAACTTCACATTTTAATGGACCCTCCCTGCCCAACCAATTCNCCCCCCCCCCCCCCCCCTCCAGAAACCTGCCTAACTGCTCATCTAGTGCCACTTACATCACTCTGCCACTGTACCCCACTAACTCTCGTCACACGTCACACCCTTCATACCCGTTATCCAATCAATGCTATCCCTTGTGATTGTTAGTTGTCTAGTGACCACCCGTGCCATAACAGACACCTCCCGACACAGTTTAACCCCATTTCTTCACCATTTCCATACTATTCATCGATGAAGACATTGTTGACACTGCGTCGAATCTAGTTTTCAAGATAATCATCACCAAGACACATCGTCGACAAGCACCATTAATTTGGGTAATCGTAGTCATCATTTTTTCAGCTTCATATCTCTGTTAGCTATGGCGCCCAAAGCTAAACCCGTTGAAACTACCCAAAATCTGTTTCTTCATCCTCCCATTGACTTGGAGCGTGTTCCCTTGGTTGAAAAAGATTACAGAGTTATAGAGCCGAAGTGTGAATTCGATTTTTTCGAATTACACTTCTGTCTAAAAGACATTTTCTTGGATCAAAGTGATGAAATTGGACTCTGGGAGTCCAATTTACCCTTATACATGTTTCCCCAAACCTTTTATTTCCCTAAATTCTCCCTTAAGTGTCAAGCCCATTATCTCCCTAGCCAAAGGGCCAATTTATCCTCATCTGGTGAAACCTTGTTCACCATTACACCTGAATCAATAAATAGATGTTACAGATCCCCAAAATTGATTCTTCCGGATTCTCCATTGAAATCCTAAATTAGCTCTATCATAAAATCTCCTTCCCCCAAAGAGCCCAAATCTTCAAAATCTTTCTACCATAAGATGAACATTTTCCTAATAAAAACCCTCCCTATCCATATTCCATTTTATCAGTTAGGGCCAATCAAATCATTTCCACCCTCTACTACCTGCTAGGATATTTTTGTGATGAATGGTTAGATGAACCTATCTTGGGTTTTTTGTCTATTTGATCCACATAGGAGAAAGCGACAATCCAGTTTGATTTTATTCAGTTTCTGGCTGACAACATACATGAGTAGTATTTCAAATTCTCAACAGAAGGAATGTTCAGCTATTCCTGAGTGTTGGTGTACCTGTTCCTTTTCTTTCAGGCAAACTAATTCTCCTATGCTCTCCATAAATTAGATCAGGAAGGAAACCCTCAATCAATGACTTCTTGGACCTCACTAGTGAGGAAAAATTCCACTGAGTTCAGATTTACAGACTTCATTGATCGGTTTTATCATCCAATGGTGTGCATGCTCAACAACATAATGGAACCAAGAATCAATGAAGAGGTCCAGAGAATTCTTCACCTCTCTGACTTGGCCAAAACAAGGGACTGGTATCTTTACCATAACCATACTGAGATCAGAGTATATGGATGTGAATTGCCACCATATAAACTACCAAAATACCTCCCTGTCAGGATCTTTGCACTGGAATATATCACTTAGATGATAAAATATGGTGACATCCATTTTGTATCAACGAAGAAGAAAAAAAAATTGAGAATAAAAATCCAAATTGGTCCTTTCATATGAAACAATGGAGATGAAGGAGAAGAGGCCAACAACCTATTGAAACAAATGAACTTCAGTCTGAGATTCACATGGAATTATGACCCATTTGGTATAATATCATAACTCAAGTTCAAACAAAAGAACCCTCCTTATGCTCATGCACACAAGCATGAAGTAGAGAAGTATATGAATCAATCTGAGTGGCAAGAAAATACATTGTTGGAGACATAAGAACGACCTCCCCCTATCAACGTTTCACATGCCAACACTCCTCAGGTACAAACAGAAAAAAGAGGTTTCACCTTCAGTTACAGAGGTGTCAACTGAAGATTTTCAAGTTTATAGGAAGAGGGATAAAACTGGTCACACACCAAAAATTCTTAAAGAAGGAGAAACACAGTCCTTCATAGCCATATAGGGACCACATTCCTCAAAATTCTAAGGCAGCCAACACATAGTGTCCACATATTCATCCAAAAAACAAACAGACACTACTCTGTCAGTTGAGTCCTCTCATGAGCCAACAAGGTCAAACATATTTTACAAATACAAAAAATCAAGAAGAGGAATGAACTCATGAATAACAATACATATGCCCAGTTCTAGAAGCAGATCTCTATTGCCCAGCATAGGTTACTATCAACATTTGACACATAGAAGGGAAGAATGCAAATGGAATTATTACAAGCACAAGTACCTCACCCCAAGACAACAACTGACT
The DNA here is from genome assembly GCA_009831015.1 of Picea engelmannii. Lineage (NCBI taxonomy): Eukaryota > Viridiplantae > Streptophyta > Pinopsida > Pinales > Pinaceae > Picea > Picea engelmannii. Next base: position 486,356 of record ML781116.1, on the reverse strand, counting down.
AGAAGAAAACTTATTTTGAGTTTGATGTGAAGGAGGTCCATCCAACTGATCAAATGGACATTCATAGGCAAACATGGGAGATGATTTTATCCACCTTGACCAATACATCATTGATTGCTGAAAAATTGCAGGTGTCTCTTAATAATATCCAATCTCAAATGAACATGGAAAAGATATCCTCTTTGTCCAAAGACAATAAGATCAAATCCATAGAAGAGTTAGTGTTGAAGATTGGATATGACCCATTGAATGTCAAGGCAGTTGAAGAATTGTTGAAGAGGAAAATTTTTGATATAGCCTTCTTGAGAAAGAAAATGAAACTTCCAGCCATTGAGGATTCACAAGCAAATGAAACGGTTGAAAGTGAAGGCCACAAAGAGGAGATTCTAAAGCTGGTATTGGAGTAGAATGCACAGATAAAAGATATGGAGGCTGAGTTAGACAAATTGGTCAAAGATAAATAACAGAGTGTGTAGATGGATCTTATTCTAGTGGATGTAGTTTGTCTCATAGGAGTTATTACAACAATAACAACCACAACAACAAAGATTCCATTAGCTATCCCAATGGAATTTCCATATGCTTTTGAGAAGATGGTGAAGTCTATGGAATATATGTCCCTTCAAGGGGAGGAAATCAGAAAGTTGCAAGAAGAGGTAAAAATCCTCCAAGACCTAAAGTCCATGTTTTAGTCCAACTATCATGCAGAAATGCATAAATCTCAGAGACTTGGTCAACAACTATAGAAGCTGCAGAAGGAAACTATCATGGACAAAACATTATATGAGGCCAAGGAAAACATCTGGATGGATATCAACAAATCCATGGTAGAGATATGGCCATTCATACAAATTATCTTTGAACAACATGAACTGGTATAGAAGACCATAAAAGCAATTGAAAATATCAAGGAAGAGCTAGGAGAAAAACCTACATAGGCCACTGAGCTCATCAAGTTCCTCAACTCCAAGAACAAGCAGGAATTGGAAGCATTAGAGATTGAAGATAGAACAAAAACCATCCTTGAGTTCAAGAAGGTCTTGACCAAGAAATCCTTGATGCTGCAACTGGAGGAGAAATCTCAGGTAATGGACATTGGAGTGCAGAGAGTTTTCATCAAGATTGAATTACTTCACAAGAAGTGCCTCCCTAGACAAATGGTAATAAATGACAAGATCATTACTCTGTCAGACTACAAGCAAAATATCAATACAGTTGCAAAGGATGGTTCCAAATTTGCAGGTATACAGAGAAACATTACTAGCAAGGCTTTCTTGTAAATATTACAGTTGGACTTGAGCATCCAACATGAGATAAAACACATTTTCATCATAAAGCCCACTTTTTCCAAGTACATTGAGATGGACCAGATATACATAAAGTTACTCAAGGTTGCCATCCCTAGTAAAACGAGATGGCAAGATATGTGTTCTTTACTTGAGTTAAAGTGATGTGGAGTTTCGAGTCAACATGGAGCAGACAGTCAAGTCAAATATTATGATTCAACAACTGCTTCCACAAAATCAGCACCAAGGATCCGAATAGATCAACAACATTCCTATATTTTGTAAATTAAGATCTAGTTGGTTAAATTTTTTCTCCATAATATCCTGGTCATTTATGACAGGATCATATGTAAACTATTCTATAAATACTTCTTCCTTCGAAGTATTGAGGGTTTATTTTGCACCCAAGGAGCTATTTGTGTAATATTTTCAAAAGGATCGACCAGTAATAAAACAAGCCAATTTACGGGATTCTTGTGTTGAATTGTTGGTGATGTTTCTCTTTCTCAATTAAATGTTTTTATATTCTCTGTAATCACTTATGTTTTTCAGATTCTAATCATTAAAAGGAATTCAATAGAACATAATTTATCTTGCATACTCTGTCTCTTGTATTTTAATGGTCTATATGTTATTCATCTGAAATTAGGTAAGGAAATTCTTAACTGCTTCTTTGCTTGGTTGAATTTCTCTCCTTTTTTGTCCTATCCATCTCATTTAGTCTTAATAGATCCAATAGTTTTATTGTCTTTCCCTGTGAAGGAACCTCATAAAAAGTTGCATCTGATTCTGATCTTTAATACAAACCCCATAGCCCAATGGAATTTTAATGCATTTCTTTAGCCAAATTTTATAAACAAACAATCAAACTTAGACTATCTTAACTAGCCTAATATCTAAAAACCTAAACAAATCTAAATCATACAGAGAGATCCCTCTCTGAAACTGGCAGGGCTATATCCCAGTTTCAAAAGTGGTTTTGATAAGTTACCTCTGTCAATTTCTTCTACCCTTGACAACCTATGGGAATTACATAGTGCTAACAGAGTGGAGACCAAACCGGGGATTGAATGAATTTTCAAACTTTATGAATTGTCTTCCCTAGATATGAAAACTTTATTTAATATTCATAGGTTGTTACAATTTGTAAATATTTAATAGATTTCTTAAAAGTTTATGTTCTAGCTCCAAAAAGAATTCACACCATATCTCACCCTGATCTAAAACCTGTAAAAGTAGTAGATAATCGAGAAAAATTAATCAGAAAAAGAAACACAACAAAAAGTCACAAAATTAGTAGTACTATCCCTAGGGCCACTTGTCTTCCAGAGAAGTTTATCACAATCCAAGACATCCAGTTTGATCTCCCTTTTGAGCATAGCCTTTTGAGAACCAAAAATGATATCTTTGTAGATGAAACAATCTTAAATCAAGCTATCCTCCAAACCATAACCCTTTAAACACACTCCACTGAAGTATATCGATATCAGTAAATCCTTCAAGACTTTGAGAAAATACAAGATCTAGCTTCATATTTTGATAAATCCTTACACAAAGCTTACTTTTAGCAGTCTGTGGAACTTTCATCCCTTTCCATCTATGCAACTTCTATTAACCCTCAAGTAACCCATCATATATCCTCCATCCCCGCTTCTTCCACATCTTTAGTCACTTCTCCAACAGTCATACAGGTTGCCATCCAACCTCCTCCACCAATCATGGTAGCAAGATATGCTCCCCTAGTGTTAGTTTCTCCCTTACATAACATGCTTCAGAACTATCAAACTAGGATTCCTCAGTTTGATGGCATTTGAACCCTTAATGCACAACAACATGTGGATAAAATCAATGATTTCTTCGACTTACAGGAAGTTGATGAGGCTGATGTCCAAATGAGACTCTTTGCACAAAGTTTAACTGGTGATGTTAAGAAATGGTTCAAAGCATTACTTGTTGCTAGCATTGTTGATATTGTTGCCTTTCACCAATATTTTCTTAGTAGATGGGAGCTAAACAAAAACCCACTCCAAATTTTATCTGAGTATGAAAATATAAGAAGAAACCAAGGGGGAACTGTACAAGACTATTGCACTTGTTTTAATAATATCTATAATGAAATTCCTGCTAATATTAAACCTCCTCAAGGCTTGGCCTTGATCAAGTTCCCTGATGGATTTGATGCTGCTATGTCCTACCAACTGAGAGAAAGAAACCCTAAAAATATGGAATATATGAAGAAATGTGTTGTGAGTGTTGAAGAAAACCCGTTGGCTAGGAGAGCTATGCAAAGAACCAGAAAAGAGAGTCACAATCAAGGAAGAACCTTCCACTTCCATTGCAGATGCCAAAATAGATTCTTTGGTTATAAATATGGAGATAATGGTTGAGAGATTAGAAATAATTGACAGGAACCCACCTAGAGAGAACCAACCTACCCCTCAAATCCGAAATCCCAATGTAAGGAGAAATCCTCCCAGATCAGGTAAAGAGAGCCTAGAGAACAATGAGAACAGAGAGGCCTAGATCAACAGATTATGCCACCCTTTCAAGAAAACAATGTTGATGAGGGGGAAGAAACTATTGAGGGACTAGATGGCATTCACATAAATCTTATGGGATTTAATGACAATGATTCCATCTTTGTTACTCAAGAAGAACATGACCTTTTTATCCTTTCACATACTGAAGTAGATGAGGAAGAGTTAGAACAACAAGCCTTCAAAAATGCAATAATGGAAGTCCATATGCAATACAAGTTAAGAAGTAAAAATTCTAATGATAACCAAACTAAAAAATATTATGAAATTAAGAAACCCTCAGATACTCTTGCCAAGAAAGTTCCTAAAAAGAAAAACTCAGAGGCCCCTACAAAAATAAAACCTGACTCTACACCAAAGACAAATCAAACTAAGGTTTCCTCCACCAGTCAGTGTGATCCTACTATATAGAAGAATGTGGATAAGAAATCATACCTTCACAATCAAAACATAACTCCTACCACCTTCAGTCTGGAAAGTGAATTTGACAAACTGAAAATACCTATTCCTCTGTCAAAACTGATGAACAAGAATGCTTACCGATCACAAGTAATAAAATCCTTGAATATAGAACTAGGAGTAGGAAAAGAAACTGTGAACATTTTTTATGATCAACCATAACTGTTGTTTGGTCCTGAAGTTGAGGGAAAATATGAAGGTGGTTTTGTTCCTCCTTTTTAGATCAGTTTAAATATTCATGATAAGACATTACACAATGCCATGCTAGATTCCGTCGCTTCTCGCAACCTTATGCCTAAGGCTGTGATGGAGAAATTAGGGCTTGATATCACCAGGCCTTATAAGGACTTATACTCATTTGATTCAAGCAAAGCTAAATGCATAGGTCTGATCAAAGACTTGTGTATTACCTTGGCACAAATCCCAACCAAAATCATGGTAATGGATATTTTCGTCGCATATATTACTCCAAAGTATGGCATGTTGTTATCTTGATCATGGGGTGCCAAATTATAGGGTACCCTACAACTGGGCATGTCTTATATCATCATTCCTTTATTTTTTCAATAGAGAAGACTGTACATAGACGCATTGATGAAGTACATGGTCAATAGTCAAGAGAAACCACACAACTAATCTTTATACTATGTTCATTCTGATCTAGACTCTTTTACTTTATATAATTATGGTGACATGGATAATCAAATTGCACAATTGGAAGATGATACGTATAACCTGGAGGAAATTAAAGAAACCCCTAAGGAAGATAAAAAAGTGACAATACAAAATAATGAACCAATAGAACAACTATGGAGTTTAGATTTCGATGGTGCTATCAGTAAAGAAGGATCTCAAGCTGGGGTGGGGGTGCATAATCCAGAAGCAAGGTATTTAGAAATCCATTCTTATAAATTAAATTTCCAGTGCACCAACAATATAGTTGAGTATGAAGCATTAATGCTTGGCCTAAAATTGTTGAAAAATATTGGTGCCAAAAGAATTTTAGTAAGAGGTGATTATAAACTCATCTTTAAACAGATCAAAGGTGAGTATTCCACCAAACACCCAAGGCTGAGGGCCTATATAAATGTTGTTTAGGATTTTTTACAATGTTTTATTGAATATGATTTGCAGTTGATTTCTAGAGGCCAAAACATACTTGTTGATGGATTGGCTACTTCAACAACCACTTGTAAAATACCTTTCCATCCAAATTGCCAATACGTCGTGGAGGTGAAATGTAGACCTACTATCCCAAACAATATCAACTACTGTCAAGTGTTTGGTAATGATGAACAGATTAATGATTTCCTGCAATCCAAAAATGAATTTGAGTGTGCAAACATTGATGCAAATAGTGACAATGAAAGTGTAAATAAAATAGATTTAGCAGACATAAATGAAAAAGAAGAAAATTCATATTTTTTTCAATTAAAAGATAACATTCTGCCTAGAGGGTTAGTCCCATTGGAAGAACTGTTTGATTTCAATGATGTAGATGAAGAACCAAAAATTGAACCTATTGGAAAATATGTTGAGGAATGTAATATAGGAATAGATGAGGAACCAAAAATGATTAAATTATCCAAATCTTTACCTTCTGCCCAAAAACAAAAATATATTGAACTGTTCAAAGAATTTGTTGATGTTTTTGCATGGATATATGAAGACTTGAAATCTTATGATACAAATATTATACAACACAAAATCCCTATAAAATAATATCATAATCTTTTCAAACAAAAACTTAGGAGAATTAACCCCAAGTTGATGCCCCTAATTGAAGAGGAAATTAAGAAAATGTATGATGCTAAAATCATTGTCCCTTTAAGGTTCTGAAAATGGGTTTCCAATCTAGTTCCTACCAAAACAAAGAGTGGATAAATCATGATCTACATTGATTTCAGAAACCTCAATAAAGTCTCGCTTAAAGACAACTATCCTCTGCCCAAAATGGATCATATTTTACATAAGGTAGTTGGATCCAATAGAATCTCTTTGTTAGATGGATTTTCTGGCTACAACTAAGTCTTAGTCCACCCTGATGACCAAGAGAAAACAATGTTCACTACACCTTGTAGCACTTTCATGTATGTGAAAATTACTTTTGGTTTAATGAATGTCGGTGCCACATTTAAGAGAGAAACAAACATTCCTTTTGTGGATGAACTTGGAAGATTTATTGTCATATATCTAGATGACATAAATGTATATTCAAAAAATGATGAAGAACACTTACTCCACCTTAGAAAATGTTTTGAAAAATGAAGGAAGTTCAGAATCTCACTAAATCCCAAGAAAACGTTGTTTGGTTTAGAGGAGGGTAAACTATTAGGGCACATTATATCTAAATATGGAATAAAAATAGACCCTAACAGAATTGAAGCCATCCCGAAGATAGACCATACAAGAAACATAAAGGAATTGTAGTCTTTCATAGGGAAAATAAAATTTCTGAGAATATTTATCCCTAATTTGGAAGAACTACTCAGAAACATAACAAAAATTCTTAAAAGAGATACAAAAATAAAATGGAACACAGAAGCAAAGAAGTCCTTTGATCAAGTGAAACATGCCTTGACACAAGCCCCTGTACTAATCAGTCCTGATTATACCAAATATTTCCTCTTATTCTCTTTTTCCTCTGAGCATACCATTGCAGCAGTCCTCTTGCAGAAGAACAGTGAAGGCCATGAACAACCTTTAGCATTCTTCAGTAAATCATTAAGAGATGTTTCATTGAATTACAACATCATGGAGAAACAAGCTTTTTCTTTCGTGAAAGCAATTAAGGATTTTAGAGTATATATTCTCCACTCACATATTATTTCTTATGTCTCTAATGCTGTGGTGAAAGATATTCTAACCCGGGACAATCCAAAAGGTAGAAGATGTAAATGGATTATTGTGACCCTTGAGTATGATATTGAGATCAAACCAAGCAATCTTATCAAGGGTCAAGGATTAGCCAAACTGATGGTTGATTCAAACTTTCATGCTTTGGATATTAATTTTCTAGCTGCAGTTGATGAACAAGAAGAGAAGGCGACTCAAAAAGTCAAAGTGGTTTTCTTAAACTCTCCCTGGTATGCAGACCTTATTTATGTTTTACATCATCTACAATCTCCTCTTGTTTTGACAAAAACTAAAGCTAGATTTTTGAAACTTAAATCTTTGAAATATTGCATTTTGAATGGAAATCTGTATTGGAAAGATTCAAGAGGTATTCTTCTAAATGTTTTGTTGAAAGATGAAGCTGACAAATATTTGCAGGAGTTCCATGAAGGGGACTGTGGTGGACATTTGAATTGGAAGACTACTTCCAATAAAATTCTTAGAGTTGGTTTCTACTGGCCAACCTTGTTTGCAGATGTCCACAAGCAAGTGACCCCCTGTCACAAATGTTATATCTTTGAAGGAAAAAGAAAACATTTGCCTCTACCCTTGAATCCAATTTCAGTTGAATCTCCATTTCAACAATGGGGTTTGGCTTTTATTGGAAAGATTCACCCACCTTCATCAGGCCAACACAAGTGGATCCTCACAATCACTGATTATTTCACCAAGTGGATTGAAGTTGTACCTACCAAGCAAGCCACTGATGTTGTGATCATAAAATGTTTGGAAACTAACATTCTTTCTATATTTGGATGCCCCGAGAAAATTATCACTGACAATGCAATAGCATTCAAATAAAAAAAGATGATAGAATTTTGCAACAAGTATTAGATCAACTTGGGACACACTAATGCCTATTACCCTCAGGGAAATGGGTTAGCAGAGTCTTCAAATAAGATTTTGGTCAACATTATCAAGAAGATGCTGAAGGACAACAAAAAATCATGGAACAAAAAGTTGGTACCCGCACTTTGGGTAGACATGATTACTACAAAGAGGTCAATTGGTATGTCTCCATATCAGTTGGTCTATGGAATGCATGTTGTCTTTCCCACTTCTTTGGGTGTTCATGTTATGACGTTATTGAAGGAAGTACAGATAGAACCAATTAACATCCAAAGTAGAATCAATCAAACTATACAACTGCAACAATCCAGAGAAGAGGTTTATAACCAAACAAAGGTGATTCAAGAGAATATTAAGAAAATATATGACAAAAGGACCAAGGCTGATGAATTCAAATTAGGTGACAAAGTACTGAAATGGGGCTCAAGGAATGAAGAAAAGGGAAAACATGGAAAATTTGACAATCTATGGAAAGACCCATTCATAATCCAAGCCTATAGAGGAAGTAATGCATTTTTAATTAAGGACATGGATGGAGCAGGTCTACCAGGAGGACCTGTCAATGGCATAATGCTCAAGCATTATGTTTCACAAGAATGAAGATCTCTCTCACTCATATCATTGTAAATACCATTTGTTACTTTTATGTCGGGTGTGGGAGGTTTTTATCAAGTGGTTGAAGCCCAAAGAAAAGGCCCTAAGCCACTGATCAGGATCACCAGATTTACAGTTAGAATAAAGAAAATTAGGATGCAAAAAAAGCAGTGGAGAAGAAGATTCAAGGTAGCAGGTAGTTGGTTCTTGGCACCTCACAAGGAGAGCACCATCCCCAAGTGGAGCCATGGTTATAACCCTATATTTCATAGGATCACCTGATGATTAGAATCTCTTCCTCTAGTTGTATTGTAAATAATGTTTTATTCTGCAAATGATTTACAAAAGAAAAGAAAAGAAAAAGAAAAATAAAAAGAAAAAGAAAAAGAAAGAATAAAAAATATAAAAAATGAAAAGAGGGCATAAAAAAGAAGAAGAGAAGATACAAAACCCCATGAAAATAAACTTGGTTTGACTAATATTATATAATCATGATCAAACCTTTAAATTTATGTTGATAGGTTAGTGAATAAATTTGGCCAAACAGTCTAATAATAGCCAAATTGGATAGGTTAGTGAATAAATTTGGCTAAACAGTCTAACCTTGGCCAAATATATTAGGTTAGAGTAATTATTAATCCAAGAATCTAAGATGGATTAATTTTTTATTTGATTAGGCTAGGAGTTAGGTTAGTATTGTTCCTTTCAGTAAAATTTTCAAAAGGATTGATTAAATACCCTTTATTTGAGTTAATTTGATGTGTTTACCTTAGGAAATGACACCTTGGTGAAAAAATAAGGGGGAGCTAGCGCTACCCACAACATGATTTTTATCCTAAGTTTTATTAGGGATATGACCTTTTTTCATTATGTGACTAAAGGGTGCCACAGCTTCCAGCAGATGATCAAGCAATGCTCAAATCAATGACCGACAGTGTTTTTTGGGACCACCTGACCTTTCTTCCTTT
>ML781116.1:447227-476751 GCA_009831015.1 Picea engelmannii | reverse complement strand
GGGGGGTCTGGGAAAAGTGGTTTTCCTAGCTCGGACCCAACACAACGTGTCAGCTTCACATCTTACCGGACCCCCTCCCCGCTCAATTCCACTTACCACCTACAACCCCCTCCGAGAACCCGCCTAACCTCTCATCCAATACCACTCACATCACTTTTCCACCATACCCCACTAACTCCCATCACACTCACACCCCTCATACCCGTTGGCCAATAAATGTTATCCCTCGTGACCGTTATTCATCCAATCACCACCTGCGCCATAAAAGACACCTCCTGACACCGTTTAACCATGTTTATTCACCATTTCCATTCTATTCATTGATCCAAACATTATTGACACCGTGTTGAATCCATTTGTCAAGCTAATCATCACCAAGACACAACATCGACAGACGCCATTAATCTGGGTAACTACAATCATCATTTTTTCACCTTCAGATCTCTGTTAGCTATGACGTCCAAAACTAAACCCGCTAAAACTGTCGAAAATACATTTCTTGCTCCTCCCATCGACCTGGAGCGCATTCCCTTGACTAACAAATATTACATAGTTACAAAGCCGAAGTGTGAATTTGATTTGTTTGAATTACACTTCTGGCTAAAAGACATTTTCTTGGATCAAAGTGATTAAATTGGACTTCGGAAGTCCAATTTACCCTTACACATGTTTCCCCAGACCATTCATTTCCATGAATTCCCCTTGAAGATTCAATCCCATTATCTTCCCGGCCAAAGGGCCATCATATCCTCGTCTGGTGAAACCATGTTCACCATTACCCCTGAATCAATAAAATAGATGTTACAGATCCCCAAAATTGATTATGCCAGCCCTTTCTCCATTGAAATCCTAAATGACCTCTATCAGAAACTGTCCTTCCCCCAAAGAGCCCAAATCTTCGAAATCTTTCTACCATAAGATGCACATTTGTCTAAGAAAAAACCTCCCTATCCATCTTCCATTTTCTCATTTAGGGTCAATCAAATCATTTTGACCCTCTACTACTCCTAATATATTTTTGTGATGAATGGGTAGATGAACCTATCGTGTGTTTTATGTTCATTTTCTCCATAGAGGAGAAAGCTATAGTCCAGTTTGATTTTTGTCATTTTCTGGCTGACAACATACATGAACATTTCTTCAAATTCTCAACAAAAGGAATGTTAGGTATTCGTCAGTGTTGGTGTACCTGTTCCTTTTCTTTCAGGTGGACAAATTATCCTATGATCTCCAGAAATTAGATTAGGAAGGAAACCCTCAATCAATGACTTCTTGGACCTCACCAGTGAGGAAAAATTCCATTGAGTCCAGATTTAGAGACTTCATTGATTAGTTTTATCATCCAGTGGTGTGCATGCTTAGCAATAGAATGGAACAAAGAATCAATGAAGAGGTCCAGATAATTCTTCACTACTCTAACTTGGCCAACAAAGGGGATCGGTATCTTTACCAGAACCATAGTGAAATCATAGTATATGAATGTGAATTTCCACCATATAAACTACCAAGATACCTCACTATCAGGATCTTTTCATTGGAATATATCAAGCAGATGATAAAATCTGATGACATCCATTTTGTATTAGCGAAGAAGAAACAATAATTGAGAATAAAAATCCAAATTGGTTCTTTCATATGCAACAACATAGCTACAGGAGAAGAGGCTAACAACCTCTCAAAACATATGAACTTCAGTCTAAGCTTCACATGGAATTATGACCCATTTGGTATCATATCAGAACTCAGGGTCAAACAGAAGAACACTCCTTATGCTCATGCACACAAGCCTGAAGTAGAGAAGTATATGAATCAGACTGAGTTGCAAGAAAATACACTGTTGGAGACAAAAGAATGGCCTCCCCCTATCAACATTTCACATACCAACACTCCTCAGGTACAAACAAAAAAACGATCCAGGAAAGAGGTTTCACTTTCATTCAGAGAGGTTCCAACTGAAGATTTTCAAGTTTACAGGAAGAGGGCTAAGACTGGTCACACACCATACATTCTTAAAGAAGGAGAAACACAATCCACCATATTCATGGAGGGACCAAATTCCTCAACATTCTCAATCAGACAGCACATAGTGTGCACATCTTCATCCAAAAAAAAAAATAGACACTACTCTGTCAGTTGAGTCCTCTCATGAGCCAACAGGGTCAAACATCTTCGACAAATAAATACAAATCAAGCAGAGGAATGAAATTTTGAATAGCAATGCATGTGCCCAGTTCTGGAAGCATACTTATAATTCCCAACATAGGTTACTATCAACATTTGACATAGAGAAGGGAAGAATGCAAATGGAATTCTTACAAGCACAAATACCTCACCTCAAGACAACAACTGACTAGAAGAAAACTTATTTTGAGTTTGATGTGAAGGAGGTCCATCCAACTGATCAAATGGACATGCATAGGCAAACAAGAGAAATGATTTTCTCCACCTTGACCAATACATCATTGACTGCTGCAAAATTGCAGGTGTCTTTGAATAATATCCAATCTCAAATGAAACTGGAAAATATATCCTCTTTGGTGAAAGAAAATAAGATCAAATTCCTAGAAGAGTTAGTGTTGAAGATTGGATATGACCCATCGAATGTCAAGGTAGTTGAAGAATTGTTGAAGAATAAAACTATTAATATAGCCTCCTTGAGAAAGCAACTGAAACTTCTAGCCATTGAGGATACACAAGCAAAGGAAATGGCTGAAAGTGAAGGCCACAAAGAGGAGATGATAAAGTTGATAATGGAGCATAATGAACAGATAAAAGAGATGGAGGTTGAGTTAGACAAATTGGTCAAAGAGAAAGAATATAGTGTGCATATGGTTGTTATTCCACTGGATGTAGTTCCTCTCACAAGAGTTAGTACAACAACAACAACAACCACAATAACATATATTGCATTAGCTATCCCAGTGAAAGTTCCATATGCTTCTGAGAAGCTGGTGAAGTCTATGGAAGATATGTCCCTTCAAGGGGAGTAAATCAGAAAGTTGCAAGAATAGATAAAAATTATCCAAGACCTGAAGTCCATGTTTCAGTCCAACTATCATGCATAAATGCATAAATCTAAGAGACTAAGTCAACAACTACAGAAGTTGCAGAAGGAAACTGTCATGGACAAAACATTATCTGAGGCCAAGGAAAACATATGGATGGATATCAACAAATTCATGGTAGATATATGGCCATTCATACAAATTATCTTTGAACAACATGAATTGGTATAGAATTCGAGAGAAACAATTGAAAAAATCAAGGAAGATCTAGGAGAAAATCCTACAGAGACCACTGAGCTCATCAGGTTCCTCAACTCCAAGAACAAGCAGGAATTGGAAGAATTAGAGATTGAAGATAGACCATAAACCATCCTTGAGGTCAAGAAGGTCTTGACCAAGAAAGTATTGGTGTTCCAACTGCAGGAGAAATCTCAGGTAATGGACATTGGAGTGCAGATATTTTTCAGCAAGATTGAAGTACTTCACAAGAAGTGCCTCCTTGGAATGCTGGTAATAAATGACAAGCTCATTACTCTGTCAGACTACAAACAAAAGATCAATACAGTTGAAAAGGATGGTTCCAAATTTGCAGGTATATAGGGAAGCATTACTGGCAAGGCTCTCCTAGAAACATTACAGTTGGACATGAGCATCCAACATGAGATAAAACACATTTTCATCACAAAGCCCACTTTTTCCAGGTACACTGAGATGGACAAGATATACAGAAAGGTACTCAAGGTTTCTATCCCTAGTAAAAAGATATGGGAAGATTTGTGTTCTTTACTTGAGTAAAAGCAATGTGGAGTTTTGAGTCAGCATGGTGCAGACAATCAAGTCAAATATTATGAGTCAACAACTTCTTCCACAAAATCAACACCAAGGATCCAAATAGATCAACACCATTCCTATATTTTGTAAATGAAGATCTAGTTGGTTAGATTTTTTATCCATAATATCTTGGTCATTTATGATAGGATCAGATGTAAACTATTGTATAAATACTTCTTCCCTTGAAGTATTGAGGGTTGATTTTTCACCCAAGGAGCTATTTGTGTAATTTTTTCAAAAGGATCGACTAGTAATAAAACAAGCCAATTTACAGGATTCTTGTGTCAAATTGTTGGTGATGTTTCTCTTTCTCTATTAAATGTTTTTCTATTCTCTGTAATCACTTATGTTTTTCAGATTCTAATCATTAAAAGGAAGTCAATAGAATATAATTTATCTTGTATACTCTGTCTTTGGTATTTTATTGGTCTATATGTTATTCATCTAATATGAAGTAAGGAATTTCTTAACTACTTCTTTGCTTGGTTGACTTTCTCACATTTTTTGTCCTATCCATCTCATTTAATATTAATATATCCAACAGTTTTACTGTCTTCCCTTGCGAAGGAACCTCATAAAAAGATGCATCTGATTCTGATATTTAATACAGACCCCATAGCCCAATGGAATTTTAATTCATTTCTTCAACCAACTTTTATAAACAAACAAACAAACTCAAACTATATTAACTAGAAAAATATCTAAAAACCTAAACAAATCTAAATCATACAGAGAGATCCCTCTCTGAAACTGGTAGGGATAGATCCTAGTTTCAAAAGTGGTTTTGATAAGATACCTCTGTGAATTTCTTCTACCCTTGACAACCTCTAGGAATTACAGAGTGCTAACACTACCATTGGAGAAGGAGCGCTCTACTTTTCTTTAGTTGTTTGTCCAGTTAGCAGCTAAGGTTTATCTATTAGTTCTAGAGTAGGCTTTGGGGGTGGTATATGTGAATTTTGATGGTTGGGTGAAAATGGTGTGACATTGTCTATCTTTAAACGAGCATACAAAAATTTCAACATGGTGTCAGAGTTGGCTTCCTTCTTAATAGTCTAATCGTTGGAAGGAAGATCCTCAGTTTCCCCCATTTTAAAGCTCATTGAGCACTTACTAAACTCATTAAGAAGGTCTCCTAAGTAGGGTACATCTTGTTCTCAGATCAGATATGTGAATTTATGAAGTTGAGAAATTAGGGTTTCCTCGTAAAACCATAGGTCTATAGTGCCATTTGTAGTTGCAGTGCTAGTTCCTTCATGCCATTTCATTCATGCAAGTTTCTTTGTGTGAGTTCCAACACCGGTTGTAGTGTCAGTTGCAACACCATTTATAGTTCTAATTGCAACACCAGTTGCAGTTCCAGTTGTATTGCCAACACCAGTTGCAGTACCGATTGTAGTGAAAGTTTCTGTGAAGTGTTGGGACTAAGTTTTGGTTGTCCTAGTGCACCTTACCCGAGAACATCTCCAGCTACCTTTATATTACAACTTTTAGAACCTTTGAAGTTTTAAGGTTCATCATTGCTTGTCGTTGTTGCTATATGGTGCCACTACTTGTCGATGTTTTCAGAGGTATGTACTTATATATATTTAAATTGTATCGCTATTTTGAGTGTGATTGCAAGAGAAGGGATCTCTTACAATCATAGATCCAGAAGGATCTCAGAACCATCACATTCAGAGGAACAACACGCTCCAGGTTTGATTGTTTTCATATGCCTCTATTTTTTATGGGCTTATTGTAATCTTATGAACATCTAGTTGTATTTCAATCTATTGAAGTTATAGTAACCTCTATTCAAAGTTAAAGTTATAAGTCCACTCTAGTCAAAGTATTAGATTGATTAAGTTTGAGATTTTAGATTTTATTTTCATTATATTCTCTAACTTAGATTTATGTCAAGAAAGCATATTGTCTTAAGTACATGGGACATGTTGAAAATAATACTTGTCATATTGAGTGAAGGAGACTTGAAATAAAATCAACAACACTCGTTCTTAAAGATAAGACTCTAGGTTCCAGGTTTTCTTGATTAAATTAATAAGTTTCCAATTTGCACATATCAAGTTTGATAATTTCTACATTACTAGTTATGACAACGATCCTTAAACGGTTCTATTACTGTTAGATACAATGAATAATTGGCAGTATGTGAGTACTATTGATATAAAATCTTATTGTCCTTGGTCACAAGATGAACTAACATATACTTTAGGAGATACTTCTTGTTTTTCTTCCAGGAAGGTCACCTTGGTAATAATATGATGATTACCATGAGATTGCATTTTATTCTTGTCGACATAGATATGTTCTTATGAAAATGCTATTATACTTTTTTTCTTTTTTTCTTGTTCCGAGAAGGTTACCATGGAGGAATGATTGATCACAACACTAGAAGAGTGTTGTTCCTATTTCTTATTATTGTATTTTTATTTTGGTTCTTGGTTCAGACAGGTCACAAGAAATAGCTCTGAGAAGGAGCTATTGTGATTATTGTTCTTGTTCTTGTTTTTTTTATTATTATAAGAGTATTATTCTTGTGTATTGTTTTTACCTTCGTTGTCCTTTTTCCGGGAAAGTCATAGGTGATAACTCTGAGTAAATCTATAGTGATGGTTTCAGGAGACAACATATTAGATGGTCTCTAGTTTGCGACATGGAGTAGACTATCCAGATACGAAATTGTATCCACTCAATGAATCAGGTGGCTTTGTCAGCCACAAACTGAACATGGGAAGAATATGTCTTTGTGGTTGCAATAGGTAGTGCAACATCAATGGGACCCAAGGGTTGGAATCCTAGCCCCGCCTGAAAGGGGATATGGTTTGTGGAGCTATGGAGAGTCATGTTGTAGTTGTGTTGAACATAAGGAATACTCTCATCCCATGTACATGGATGTTAATATTTATACATGCATAGGATGTGCACAACCATCCAATTGATGAACTCTGTTTGTCCATCTGTTTGAGGGTGGAAGGTAGTCGATTTAGTGAGTTTGGTGTCCAATAGTGACCAGAGACTCAACCAAAATTCATAGAGGATCTTCTTGTCCCGATCGAAGATGATGGTCTGTGGTATACCAAAATGGACCCACACTCTTTTGAAGAAGATATTGGTAGTACATGTTTTTGATGCTCTTCTTATAGGCTGTGAGAATGGTCATCTTCAAAAACTGAGCAACCACTAGAAATACACAATCATTGCCTTTCTTGGTGGATGGAAGGAAATACATGTAATCAATCGAGATGGATTCTCAAGGCCTCTCGAGAGTAGGAAGAAGGTTGTATAATCCTTTATTCTTGATGGTTGGCTTGGAAATGGAACATGAAGTGCAAGATATTATATACTTGATGACGACCTGTTGAAGTTTTGGCCAATAAAAATGTTTATGTAGAACAACCACAGTTTTCTCCACACCAAAATGTCCTACCATTTGACTTGAGTGAGCCTCCCAAATCAGCTTTGCATGCTCGCTTGTAGAAACACAAAGATGGACCATATGGCATAACAATCCATCTTGAATGTGATAATCGGTGACATTCACACATGTACCCAAGAGATGATAGATGGTGGCGAAGTGAAGATCTCACTGATAAATTTTGGGCCACTTTGATGCCTCGTGCCCACAAGAATGGAGCACGATGATGAGTGCAGCCATGGGAGATCAAATGAGGTAGCCAACAACACAATTTTTGCTCCATGTATTATACTTGATGTTGATATGGAACTGCTACAAGTATGTGGACCACTTTTGATGGCAGTCATTCTGCAACTTCCCTTGTTTTTGTATGAAATGTAAAGGCTTGTGATCAGTGTGGATGATTATCTCCTTTCTCAGAATGTAATGTTTCCATTGATGGAAAGCTTGCAGAATGGAATACATTTCCTTGTAATAGGTGGGGTACTTCCAAACAATATTTGAGAGTGCCCCACTATGGTATGCTATTAGATGATCGTGTTGAATGAGAATTGTCCCTACATCATAGTTGGATGCACCAGTCACAATATCAAATGGTTGTTGCAGATCAGGTAAGGAGAGTACTGGAGCTGAGCACAAGAGATTCTTCAGATCATCAAATGCTCATTTTTGTGCCTTCCCCCATGTGAAATTTTCCCTTCCACCTCCCTTGATCACTTGGCTAAGGGTCCATGCAATATGGTAGAATCCCAACACAATCCATCGGTATAAGTTGGCAAGTCCCAATAAGCTATGAAGCTCAGTTAGTTTGGTCGAGGTTTTCCAATCACAGATGACTTGGATATTATCTGGATCCACATGTACCCCATGCTCATCGACAATGTATCCCAATTATTGGACCATGTTCATGCCAAAGAACATTTTTCCAAGTTGGCATATAGCTTGTGTTGTCGCAGAGTGCTCAAAACCTGTTGAATATGTTGCATATGCTCGTCCCAAGTTCCGTTGAAGATGAGGATGTCATCTAGATATACCACCACAAAAGAGTTGGTGAAGGGTCAAAATACATCATCCATCAATCTCATGAAAGTGGTTGGTGCATTTTTTAAGCTAAAGGGCATGGCCATCCATTCGAAGCGACCTTCTTTAGATTTGAAATTTATCTTCCATACATTAGTCGGTTCGGTTGGAACCTGGTGGTAGCCATACTTTAGTTCAATATTGCTGAATAAATTCCCCCCCCTTGAGTTGGTCAAGAAGGTCATCAATTTGGGGAATTGGATATCGATTCCTGACTGTGATTTTGTTTAATGGTTTGTAATCAATGCAGAGTCATCAGGTCCCATCTTTCTTCTGCACTAGTACAATTGGGCTTCCGCAAGGGGAGGAGTTGGGTCTAATGTTACCCTTTTGAAGCATCTATTGGATATGATGCTTGATTTCATCATTTTCCATCAGTGAGTGATGATATACTGGTCCATTAGGCAAAGGTGCACTGGGAGTTAGAAAAATTGGATGTTTGACTTGGCAGTGCATCGGTACCCTGGAGGATGAGGAGAAGATGTCTCTGTACTATTCCACGATATCATCCACTTTATTCTGGTGCAAAGAGAGGCTCCATGTAGAGGCCATAGATGTGGAAAAAACCTTATTCTTACCGTGAGAACAGATCACAAATAAGAAAAACTTCTTAGTATTTGAAATGACTTTATTGCATTTATTAGTAGAGATTAAATAAATAGCAATAGGAGGTGCTACCTCTAGTATCATGTACAATTTCCTACCCAAAGTAATAATAACACTGCAGTGTCTTGACTATACACATATGTCACTTCAAGGGGAGAAATATCACACAATACCTTGTCTTTGAAGGGCTTGATTTCGTAAGGCAGAAAAAACTATTGGTTGAAACGAAGATCTCTTCCTTGGTGAAGCCACTCGATGGTGTAGGGTTGTGGGTGTAGTGTCATCGACAGATCCATTCTCTTAATGACCTCTGCTAAGATAAAATTATTTTGACTACCTCCATCGACAATGAAATGAAGTGGAGCCCCCTTTACCCACATTTATGAGTGAAGGAGGCGTTCCCTTTCCTCTGGTTCTTCTAGTTTGCTTGGTCGAACTTTGTTCGTAGTGATAGTGGCACTAGATTCAACATCTATAATATGCTTCCCTCCTTCTGGATTTGATTCAGATTCAAAATCTACGTATGAATTGGAAGCTTTCATATCGACCACTAGTGATTTCTTGGAGCAACATTCTTCGGTGTTGTGCCAAGGTATTTTATGGTATCCACACCACTTTCCCATGTCCTTATTTGACTTCTCATTACCCTTATTTTGTTGCAGCTTGGAATAGTTTTCCCGAGAGTGTTCATTTTTTCTCTGTCCATTGTTTTATGGGTTGGGTCCACCTCTTCCCTACTTCAACTGTGAGGATTTTGAAGATCCAAATCTCACCTCTTCTACTTAAATTTTCTCTCAATCTTGATAACATATTTATAAGTTGCACCTAATGATGCTGTCTAGAAACTCCATTTTTGTTTGAATGTATCTATGCAGAAAACTATGGTATTTGAGCGCTAGATGTCATATAGAGTCTTTGATACACAATTTGGTGCACAAGGTATGGAAAATATTGGTGAAATATGGTATTGTCTGGTCCCTTTCCTGACCCAACATGGTCCATCTTGTGTACTAGTAATCGTAGCTTCCAACAAGGTAGTATTGTTCTTTAATGACATACCTGAAGGAATCCCATATAGGAGCGATCACAAATATTGAAAATTTCTCTATGGCCCTTTTCTCAGAGTAAGTATCCCACCAGTCCTCAACATGGGGGATGGCCTTAAGGAGTGGAAAAGTAATCTTTTCCATGTTGGAAAAATTGTGGACTAAAAATACCCTTTGAGAATATTCATCCATTTATCTACAACATCCACATCTATCAGTCCTTCAAATAATGGAATATAAAAATGTACTTGTACCTTGAAGGGGGTTGCATGTCCGCTTGAAGAAGATGTGCCGCATGTGGGAAGCCACTGAAGGATCTGTGCAAAGTTGTCCATCATTTTGTTCCTTTGTCGCACAACGACTTCCTTGAGAAAATTTTTAAAAGGATCTCTCGCTCCATCATATTTCTTCTCGTCCCTCATGGGTTGTTGTTGGGCTCAGCGCAACCGACATTGCAAAGGCTCGACTGATTCAAGTCCCAACTTCTTGTACCTAGATATTGTCAAGGATATGCACAAAGAAAAATAAATGAAGAGAAGATCGGTCTGATACCATTGATACAGATTTATGAGCAAAATAGAATGAGTAACATATTGAATACAATAACATAGAGATACAGAGAAAAACAACAGATATCTAGTGAACAATAAATTTTATTCAATAAATAAAATAGGTTGAAACTGTAAAACTGTAGAACTAAAAACAACTTTCTCGAATGGTGGTAGTTATTTGTGAGAAGAGATGTGGCTTCTACACACATCCTTCTAATAATAATGATTACAATGAGGCTCCAGATCCCTTTTTAACATTACTCATGAATGCCAAAACCCTAGACATCCAAAATCCTAACCCTAGGAGATGAAACGTCGAAAGTTATGTGGGCCTAATGGGTAAGTTGATACCTCAACTTATCGGGGTCGTAATGTTTCCATACGACCTCTATTTTAGGCACATGATAGCCCATTGGAAAGGTATTATCGATAACTACACATTATGTCATCAAAATATGATTCCATCTATAGTTTGACTATGGCAAGGAAAAAAAAACATTGTTTAGGGCCCCAAAACGACCCTATAAGCACATAAAGATGTACTGACAAAACAATTCCAAAATAAGCCAGTTGGATTAGGTGGGAGGCCACCGATATCCACTTGGAAGTTGTGTAGGGATTTAGA
This sequence comes from Picea engelmannii, assembly GCA_009831015.1. Taxonomy (NCBI): domain Eukaryota; kingdom Viridiplantae; phylum Streptophyta; class Pinopsida; order Pinales; family Pinaceae; genus Picea; species Picea engelmannii. Next base: position 465,589 of record ML781116.1, on the reverse strand, counting down.
CAACCTTGGAAGTGTAGAATCCACAATTACAAAGAATTATAGAAGAATGTGTTGAACTAAAAACTGGCAAGAGGAGCCAGTTGGAATAGGTGGGTGGCCACCAATATCCACCTGAATCATTCAACATGAAGGATATTAGTGTAGATAAATTCATTCTAGGGATGGAGATTAAGAGAGATTGAGCCATTAGAAAGATCTGGTTGAATCAGATGAATTATATTGAAATAAGCATGAAATGTTTCAACATGGAGGATTTCAAAATGGTGAAGGTGTCAATTCTTGTGGGAGCAAGGCTAACTACTAAACAATTTCCAAAGACAAAGGAATAAATAGAGTACATGACACATGTTCCCTATGCAAGTGATGTTGGTATTATGATGTATTTGATGGTATGCACTCGACTCGACATTTCCCATGAATTGGGAGTGTTGAGAAGGTACATGTCAACACCTGGAAAGGAGCATTGGACAACTGTCAAGAGAGTATTCAGGTATTTGTGTGTAACAAAGGAATATCCTATGTTCTACCAAGGAAGACCTAGAGGCGACACTGGTAAATTAAACGTACATGTATTTTCTGATGCCAACTGGGCTAGAGATATGGATCGATGAAGGTCAACCAATGAATATCTCTTCAATATGTTTGGTGGAGTAATAAGATGGATGCGTAAGTGACAAGAGGTTGTATCCTTGTCAACAATAGAAGCCGAATACATGGCGGCCACTCATGGAATAAAAGAAGCAACATGGTTGCAAAGGATGTGTCAAAGTGAAATATTTCTAGAAAATAACCATACTTATCATTAAAAGACTAAGCACATTGATGTACAATACCATTTTGTAAGAATTATGGTGGAAAGTAACAAGGTTATACTGGAGAAACTAGACACATTGGAAAACAAAACAAACTCGTTGACCAAGTCTGTGAGTGTTGTGAAGTTCTCTTGGTGCAGAGAGGCAATGGGAATTGTATCCCTTGGTCTGTGAACGAAATTTTAGGAATCTCCTGGTTTCAACAAAGAAGACACCAGGTGGAATAATTTTGGGTTGTTATATTCTTTGTATTCAAAGTCTAGTCGAGATGGATCGACTGACAATCGAAGTTGAAGTGGATTGACAACAGATCGAGGGTCGAGGTAGATCAACAACAATTTGAAGTTCAAGGTGATTCGACTAAGTAAATCTAAATTCGAAGGTCGAGGTGGTTAGACATGGTAAAGGCATCGACAAAAAGTAGAAGAGTTAAATTGAAAAGAGGTCGACAGTCAGGCGTGTGGAGACCGACTGAATATCGAATGAAGGTCGACTAGTAGTTGAAGCATAATCTGACTTGGAGTCAACTGTAACAGAATCTTGATATTCACGATATTTGTAGCCAATGATATGCATATATCTGTAACCATTTTTGGGCACTATGTCTTTATGGTTTTTCCTATTGTAAATCCTATAAAGAGGCATGTTGTAAGGCTGTAAAGGATAATCAATGAATCATAGGATAGCTAGTATTTAGAGAAATATTTAGATGTAGGTTGTTGGTCATGTACATCTAAGCCAGATTGGCTACAAGGTTGTTCTTGCGTAGGCATGGGGTATGATGTCGATTGTGTATTAGGTGTGGACCAAGGTTAGAAATGTAGGATTTTATTCATATTGAATGAGACAACAAGAGAGAAGAACACTCAAGGAATGTTGGTTTCCTGGTTTGGGTTCCCAGGGTAAAATATCTGTGTACTGTGTGATTTCTTTGTCATTTTCATTATTTATTAAATTCTTCTTCTCTTATGCTAGGTTTAGTGTGGAAGTGTATCTCATTTCCTAACAGGAGGTGGATTCTCTAGTAACTAGGTGGGAGGAATTTAAAACCCTCATCAAGTCCCAATTCTACCCTATCAGGTATGTAGAGGACCAATGGATCCATTGGAACTACTTATGGTAGAGGTTGGGACAAAGTGTATAGGAGTACACCACTGAGTTCACAAATATGTCCATCATGCTAGGTATCTCTCCCAAGAACCCAAATGCACTCAATTATCTGGGGGTTTACAAAGTCATACACACTAGTGAGTGACTATCTTCAATCCAAGGACAATGTATGAGGCATGTGTACAAGAATTGAACATGGAAAACAAAGTCCAAAAGAAAGGGTAGCCAAGCATTTCCAAGAAAAAATATCCCTTGGAATCTTCCAAGGAAGGGAAGCAGCAGTGGAAAGGGGTGGAAAGATAAGAAGACAACTACTACTACAAATCAGTGCAAAGATCCCAACAACCATTGCAATCATTGAAACATTGATGGCCACACTAAGGAAAAGTATTGAAAACTACATCCAGATATGAACATGAAGAACTGCAAGAAGGATGGAAAGAAAAAGAACCTTCTAGCCATAGATTCGAGCAATTGGGTTGAAATTATCTCTGACGTGGATGAAAATATTTTATGCACATCGGTGAATAAATATATGAATATACATATCCTTCACCACCATGAAGAGAAGGATATGCCCAAGCACTTCCAAATAAAGATTCAGGTTAAAAATACCAAGATAGATTCTCTATTTGATTCTAGTTCATATGATACTATCATAGCATTGGATCTGGTCAACAAGATTCGATTGGAGGTTCACGGTTAGCCTAGCCCCTATGTATTGGGTTGGGTAAACAAGGATCTCGATATTAAGGTAACAAATCAATGCAAGATTAAATTTGTTGTAAGTGTTGATTTTGTAGATGAAGTAGAATTAGATGTAGTACCACTGGATGTATGTAGAGTAGTGTTTGGAATCCCCTACATGTATATGAGGGATGTTATCTTTATGTGGAGACCCAACCAATACCATCTCATCAAGGACAATAAATGCTTCATCGTCAACATGCACAAAGGAAAATAAAAAGTTTCATTGGTAAGTGTCAAGCTAAGAAATTGATCAGTTCTATAAAGAAATATGTTTTACTTTTCCGAAGGGAAAACAATTATGGTGAAGAGTCATTAAAAATGAATAAATCCATAGAAGAGTGTACTAAGTTGTAGAAAAATGAATTGAAGGAGTTTCTAAATGCATACATGGGAGTGTTTCAGGAGCCTAAATGGATACCACCTAAGAATGAAGTGGAGCATGAAATCCAATTATTGTCAGAATCCCCCTTGCCAAATATTAGGTTGTATAAATAGTATGTTCTGGAAGAAAAAAAAATAAAGAAGTAGTTGCAACAGTTATTGGAGCAGGGTGCGATTCAACCAATTACTTCACCTTGTGGGTCACCCATCATGATTGTTCCAAAGAAGAATGGCACTTAGAGAATGTGTATCGATTACAGGGAATTGAATAAGATTACACTAAATAATTAGTACCCTCTACCCAGGATCGATGATATGTTGGACTAGCTATAGTATGCCAAGTACTTCACTAATATGGATTTGAAATCAGGATATCACCATGTACGATTCAAACATGGGGCCTTCAACTTGTTGACCAATATCTTATCATGTTCATTCATAAAGGGGGTTTTTAAATTTTAAAAATAAAGTCAATATATTGTAGGTATTAGGAAAGATGTGGGGTCTCAAGGAATTTATAGGCATTGGCGAGTATAAAAATGGGCATGTAGTAAAAATAGGGGTTTGTTTTATTGAAAATATGTATTGGGAGGGAGGTTCAACAAAATGATTTTGGGAGATATTTATCAATATATAGTGAAATTAAGGGTATTATTTAATAACCCATGATCTATGTCACAGGTTCATTGAGTGAATACCTCATGGATTCGAAGAAGAATATACCTAGAATATTTCCTTCAATACAAGAAAATATTTGTATGAGTGGTTGGTTATGCCATTCGGTTTATCTAATGCACCAACTACATTTATGAGACTAATGAATGATGTTATATGCCCTTATCTAGATTAATGTGTTATTGTATATTTGGATGATATATTGGTTTATATGTATACCCGAGAGAAGAACATATCACATCTTATGCAGGTGTTAGATACCCTAAAGAAGTACCAACTACTAGCCAATCTCAAAAAATGTGAGTTTTCTCAAGATAGATCCTACCAAGATGGAGGTCATCATGAAATGGCCAGTTCCTACAAATTGCACAAAATTTAGGACAATTTTTGGGAAAACACATTACTTACGGAAGTCCATAGCTTCATCTTCAATAGTAGTTGCACCACTTCACACAACAACAGTGGGTAGTAAGAGTTTCTAGTGGGGGAAGAATCAACATAATGACTTTGATGAGATAAAAAGAAAGAACAATCAAGCACCAATTCTCGTGTTATCAAACTTATAGAATCCCTTCAAAGCGGAGACATATGCAAGTGGGTATTCCATGGGAGTGGTCCCAATGCAGGGAGGAAGACATCTATTATCATTCTGAAGTATTTCATGGGGAATTCCTCAACTACCCTACATATGAAAAGGAGATCTATGTCTTGGCACAAGCTATAAAAAAGTGCAAGCACTATTTGATGGGAAAGGAGACCATCATCCACACAGATCACAAGCAACTCTAGTATTTGCATGTCTAGACTTGATAAGTTACATCAAACTAGGAACTACAAATGGACGGATTTCTTAAGTAGTTTCATTTGGTCATAAATTATAAGGGTAGAGAAAACAAGTTTCCATACATTCTTTCATGGCGTCCCACATCCAAAATTGCATCTTTGGGAAATCTGAGGCACATGGAGCCTTTTATCCATGATGCATACATAGAATATGAGGACTTCAAGGAGGTGTTTCAGTAGATAAAAGGAAAACTTCATATAGAATAAGGTGACAACATGATTGACTATCATTTCCAAAATGGTCTACTCTACAATCTTGACAAGATTTGTGTTCCTAAAGGTGAACAATTGTAGCTTAACAAAGTGGCTCACACCTCCAAGGTTGCAAGATATTTTGGTGTTGGGAAGACAATTTCCAACTTACAGAGGTATGTGTATTGGCCCATAATGAAAGAAGATGTAGCACAGTATATTAGAGGATGTATACCTTATTGTACTAACAATCCCAGTAACAGGAAGCAATATCTATACCATCCCTTAACGGTTCCTGCTAGACCTTGGGAAATCATTTCCATGAATTTTGTTGGTGGTTTACCAACCATGTCGAAGGGACATGACTATTTATTTGTGGTAGTTGGAAGGTTAAGTAAAATATGCATTCTCATGTCTTGTAAAAATACCATCAAGGGATAGGAAGCAACAAACTTGTTCTTTGAACATGTCTTGGTGCACGTTGGGATAACAAGGAACATCATCTCAAATATGGAGACCATATTTATAATTTCCTTCTGTAAAATATTCTAGGATAAGATGGACACTAAGATCAATAGGTACACAACATTCTATCTAGGAACATATGGGCAGAAAAAAGTAGTGAACGAGACTTTGGTGCAAATTTTGAAGGTTACAATCAGACGCATATGAAGACCTGGTATGGAAATTTGATCTATATACAACACTCTTATAAAAGAGTAGTCCACACTTCTAATGGTAAGTCACCTTTTGAAACTTTCTTTGGATATTTTCCACTTTCACCCTTAGATGTTGGATATGGACAAAAAGGATGAGTGAAGGAGGAAATAACATGGGATGCATTAAAGAAGAAAAATATGTTGAGAAGATTAGGCATATTCATTTGCAAGTACAAGAAACATTGAAGAAGTCACAGGAAAAGTACCAGTCTAGACATGACTAGCACAAAATAGAGAGAACATTTAGAGTGAGAGATAGAGTATGGTATTTATTGGATCATTATATTATTTTTCATCTATATTGATTCTTTCAGAGTGGAAAAAATTGGAGGAATAATCTTGCAAGGTCATTTTAATGGCAGGTCCCAGTTTGGAAAATTGGGGTGTGGAACCTTGTGGATCTATTTGAGGCAATAAACAATTTTTTTTTGGGTAGTGTCTAAAACTTATGCAACCACCCTTGAAAGTTTTCTACACTCTAATACTTTTCCAATAGTGTATACCATGTATCAATCAACACTCGTATGAAAACGTTATTCCTCCCACAAGTTGAACTATCATGTTGACCACCATGGTATGAGAGGATCCCATATCATACCCCTTACTCGTGTATATGGGGATATCCATGTGAGGACTTTAAAGAATATTTTAGAAGTTCCAAAACCTTTTCACAATTGAAGGTTGAGGAACTAAAAACCCTAACCCTAGACAATTATCGAGCTATGTTAAATATTAGACCAATAGGAGGAGAATGGGTTCCATTCTATGTTATTGTATTTTTTTCCATAATTGAGTAGAACAACTCGGAGTAGGAAATTATAGAGAAGAAATAGAGGGTTAATATTCTATATCATCACAACAAGACATAGGTCTCAGGTAACTCGATAGAGATTGCATTCTCCTTTGTACTTTCATCTTTTTCATACCATAGAAAAGAGAGGAGAGTAGCCTCACCTTCTAGCTAGGTTTAGTCTTGTAAGGGTTTGCTAGAGAAAATATTTGTGTTATTTTTTGGATATGGTGTTTCATCGGATTTTACTATTCTCTGTTTTCCTCATTTAATCTATTTCATGCATATGCAAAAAAAATAGTAACTAAATATTCCTGAATTTAAAGGAATTTAACTGTCATAGTGTAGATTTCAGTTTTATTTATCGGATCTATTGTGACAAACTATTCGAGTGGAATTTCCACGATAGTTGACAGATCAATGAATCTTGTAATGTACCCAAGGACGATAATATGGGGTACCTAGGGAGGTACCCAAGGGGATAATGAATTCAATGTGGCCATAATTATGGAATATTCCCAATTGGTAGCTTATGGGTATTAAATAGGCCTGCAAGATAGTTAAATGGAAATAATGTAATAATAAGGGCTAGTTAGCATAGACCCCTAAGAATACTTATGAGAAAGTATAAACACACGAGTATCATTGTATCAAATATATGTTGGATGTTGGATGTATTTTTTTGTAGAAAGCATGGCTTGTAGAGTGATTCCTTCCATAAAGAATATTTGATGGCATTACCCTACCTTAAGGTTTCTTCTCTAAATTATTATGTTTTTTATGGAATGAATGTTTTGATATTTTCTGAAGAGAAGGGTTTAATTCTCAAGCTCAAGTGTTTGTCCTTATCTTTTAAATATCAAAGTTGAATACAAATACTTTAATTTTAGAATGGACATATTCATGGAATTCTTGTGTAAAAATTATACCCAAGACCTTTACCTATTACAACTTAGGCTTTGAAGATACACCCATTAAGTTTCCCAATCAATGATTAGAATAGTATAACAAATACATAACAAAATAACAAACAATATAAAATGATGAATGAAATTTCATAATAATTACAAAGTATACATGCCATGTAAACTTATTATGGTAGTTGAATTAATGTCCATATCTTTAGTTCCCTTTCCTTTACCAACTCATTATGTGCCAATGAGTTTCCACCCAACCATAGGTAGGAAACAATTCTTTCCCCACGACTACCAAGTTTTGTGGGATCATGACCAAGTTTTATGGGATCATGACCAAGAGAAAATGAAACATGTATAGGTTCATTAAGTGTAGGATATACACCATCAATGGTAACTAACCATTTACTATCCTCATTAATCTTCTCGATCTCTAACAAAGATATCAAAATCAAACTTAGATCTAGATTTCTACAAACTATTTTATAATTACTTTAGGCTTCCTTTACTATATCAGGCATACCATGATTGATTTTTTTGATTCATTCTTTTGGAATAATTTTAGTAGAATTTCAATAGTATTTATAAAATCCCCCTAAAACACATGGGTACCTTCAATATTTATAGGTGTTATGAACTTGACACCTCATCCTCATCAAAATTCTAATTTCGTATTTTCATAATTCCCCAATATAACCTACCTAGATTAAACCCCTCGCATTTTCATTTAATTATATTTTCTTAAATAAGGGATTTATTGTAACACCTCTATTTGGAACCATAGGGAAAGACATATGTAATGAGACAAATTACACATCTAGATTAAGATGAATTTTCTTTAAAAAAAGAGTTTTTTCTTCAAAAGGATATGAAGGTTGCACATTTTCCTAAGAAATAATCAATCATATGCAACTTTCCCATGGATCAATCATGACTTGTTGCAGGTTTTCGATATAAAATCCATAGTCACCCCTTAAATCTTCAAAAAATATAAATTCGTGATGAAAGTTGAAAATATCTGAGATGGAAATATCCAAAATCTCACTTGGAGTTGTGCATGGCTTATATGTGCAGAGCATGCATTCCATGCAACCATTTATTCTCGCCACAAGAATTTATAAGTAACAGAACCAATTCTAAGAGAATAGATTCATTACAAGCATCCTTATGATGGATAATTTTAGTGAGGATTCATGGTTGTGAGTTTACCATTGTTGAGATCTGGCCATCAATTTTCATGGTATGATCATAGCTTAGGTGAGATCTCATTCAACCGTCCATTTTCCCATATCACTATGATATAGTTCCTATATTGTACTAGTTGACATAGGTAGACTTGTGACTGAGGGGGAGGACTTAGGGTCTTGGATCTAGGAATACAATAGTGAATATTAAAGTATCATTCTTGTTGTAACTCTCTTTAAATAAATATAGATCTATCTTCTTCCCCTCGAAAAAATATCTCGTGTTTTCTGATCTTTCAAGCATATTTATTGAAGTTTTATGGTGTTTTTGTTTACTTGGTAGATTAGATTAGGACTTTGATTATGAAAGTTATGTTATTCTTTTTATGAGGAATAAGGAAGGCGTTTCTTGTTGGTTGTTTGTGCAAGTTATTTGGTGAAGCATTGGAGCAATAGAAAAATCAAGTGTAGCTTATTGGATACTTTGGACAATCACATGGAATCCCGTTCTCCTCTTCTTTCCTTCTCATATACTTTAAAATGCACGTTAGTATTAGGAAATAAAAGATAAGATATATATCTCTCTATCTATCATTTTCCTTCTCATATACTTTAAAATGCACGTTAGTATTAGAAAATAAAAGATAAGATATATATCCCTCTATATATCATTGAGCCTCACCCACCCAGTAAATGTTTGATTGATAAGCCTTGCCCACCCAGTGAGGGTTTAATTGATAAACCTCTAGGATTTTTCCCTAAATAGAATTGGAAACTCCATTGGGGAATTTCTATCCTTATTTCTTGTGTGGTATTACTTTCTTCTTTCCATCCTAAGAAGTTGTTTTATACTCTGTAGTGTGCACACTTTAATCTTGGATGCATACAAACTTGATTGATTTATGGGTGGTTATTTTTACTTTTCATATTTTTTTCCCTTGTGCTCATAACTATTCTTGCAAATAGTTATGGTTGACCATGAGTTTCCTTTATAAAAGGAATGACAACATACCCTACTTACTTGTTGTTTCACAAAAACCAATGATCATCCCTATTTGGCCACTTGTTGTTGTATAGATAAGTGCAACCACATATTGTAGGTGAAAATTTTGAGAGTTTCCTCATCCTAAACATGTTTGATTGAGTTTTCAATTTCTTGGAAAAGTTGATTTTCTATTCTTTACTGGCCTATGCATCTTAATTTTTTCACTTTATCTCATTTGAATATAAAAAGTATTCAATTGAATCACATTGCATTTTTAAATATCATTTTTAGGCGTTTTTTTTTATTTTTAGTGGAGTTGCATTTTGGAGTTTGTTTGTTTTACAGATATGAATATTCATGAATAATATGTTTGGTAGTTTTATGTTGGTGATTTTTCTGCATTATTGAAAATTTTGAAAAAGGGAACCTCTTAATATATCACAATTTGCGTAGTATTCATCAGAAGAAAAAGGGGAAATTTTATGTTGCATTTTTATCGTTTGCCTTTATAAGTTTAGTAAATTGAGAGAGTCAAAAACACCATTGAAGTTCTTTCTATGCCTTTGAATAATGAATAGACACTAAAAAAATGTAATATTAAAAAAAACTAAAGGTTTTCTTTATAGAAAACATATTTAGTCTATGTTCTAGGGCCTTGGTGTAGGGTTCGAGATTAAATTTTCCAAGGCCACATAACCAAACTAGGAAATGAATAAAGAAAGATAAATCCATCAGTATCAAGGAGCATTTAGTAGGAAATCACATCTAACAAATGTGTCAAACGCTATGGTCAAGTTAAGAAAGTGGAGAAGATATCCCTTGTTCTCTTGTTTGGTGGGATATTATGTGTATGTGGGTTTTGTATTAAAGTGGAAATTCCTCAAGGTGACACCATATTTATTTGGAGCTTATACCTAAGGACTTTGACCTATATTCCCTACCCAGGCACATAGACTTGAATCATGATTGTTCCCATGACTGTTGATTGTGAAATGGTATAATTAGAGGTTTTTCCTAGGGTATCACATAGGTGACTACAAGTGAGAAGTACTTGTGATACTTGAGACAAACACATAATACCCATTTCATCTCCCTTGGAAGGTGCTCATCTTCACAGGCATACTTTAACTTTGGGTGATTGTCTCTCAAGCCTTTGTTAATCATTCATGGGTCCTCATCATCCTATATTGGTTTTTAGAAGGCCATTTTGATCATCAATTTATTCCTTGTTGGATATTTTAGATTTTTATGGTGTGCTCTATCTTCACTTATGTTTAGTTGTAATTAAGTTTATTTTTCTTTCATTTGAAACTCATCTTTCACAGAGCCCAACTAACCTACTCACCACACTCATAGAATACTAGGGTTTCTTCCTAAGATAGAGGAATCGTTGATCATATGGCAGAAGTTATCCATAAATGATGACACACATACACTTTGAGATTGAATTCATTGAGAAAAATCTTCCACTTGTGTTAATCCCCCTTTGGTAGATCCTTCAAACCCTTTGATTATAAAGGTGGGTGAACCCCCTTTGCATGATCCTTTTTCCTTTTTGAGTAGTTCACATGTAATGTCAGGCATTAGTGGGTCATATAGTATGGTAATACCTACTCCCACTACCCCAAAAGTGTTAGGAGTCACCATTGGCACCTCCATACCACCTATTAGTGGGATAGCCACTCCAATTTCTATGCCTCAGATATTGTGTGCCCCTATTTGGGGAAGTTAGTTGGTCATTACATATATTATTCCCTTGAGTATGCCTATATTTAGCATTGGGGATTCACCTTGTTGACCAATATCTTATTACGTTCATTCATAAATGGGGTTTTTAAATGGTGAACAATAAAGTCAATATATTGTATGTATTGGGATGGGGGGGTTGTGGGGTATTTGGGGGTTTATAGGTATTGTGGGGTATATAGTAAAAATAGGGGTTATTTTATTGGAAAGATGTATTGGGAGGGGGTTCAACAAAATGATTTTTGGAGGTATTTATCCATATCTAGTGAAATTATGAGTTTTCTTTAATATCCCATGAACGAATGTGTTATGTCACAGGTTCACTGAGTCAGGATCCCATGATCTTTATCATGTACACTATGTCTAAAAATTTACCTATTTCTATATTGTCTTTTGGTGGGGGGGTGCAATACTTGGTTTCCACATATGTAGAAGGATCCCACCTATTTCTGGTATACCCATAGGTAGCTCGACAATTCGTAATGTAGGTTTTCCTTTTGGTTGGAAATTTCCTCATAGTGTTGGACCTAAATAGAATTCTACTAATGAACCTAGGGTTAGAGGGGTTGGGGAATCTATGAATTCTATCAAGATGCAAGTGCCACAATTTATCCACCATTTTATGTTTTCCAACACTCAATTTTCTTTCTTGTCTACCTTGAACTTACCAAATTTATCTCGATTGAAAAATGACCCCAGTCAACATCACCCATAATGTTAGGGTCCTAACCTACACATAGGTAGAACAATATATTCAGATGTAATAAAGGTCAATATTAATAAGGCCTTGCAATAAAATAGAATAAGTCGAATGTAAGAAGACCTAATAGAAACTTCCGCTTCTAGAAGGAACTTCCTCTAAATGCTTCTTTTGATAGACATATTTAGTATAAATAGGAGTCGAGGGTATGAGAAACCTATCTTGGATATTATTGTAATAGAGCTCTGCTCAACTAGAGGCTGCCCCCTCGAAGAGGCCCATGAACATTGCTCTCAGAATCAAAGTGTTATTTCTATTGTTATTCTTATCTCATTTCAATGTTATTGTGGTGATTGTTCTGGTTATATTGTTGTTATTCTTATATCATTTCAATGTTATTGTGGTGATTGTTCTGGTTATATTGCTGTTATTCTTCCATTTCTAGCATTTTATTTCTTTTCTACATACTTTTTATATTTGGTATATTACAAGTGGTATCAGAGAACTTTCCTCGGCATAAATTGTGGGTTAAAGTTTTTTAGGGTAGAGACGTGACGTATTTAAGCCACATAGATCTTTCGTTACACACATAAACCCGCGGTTGAGGGATTCATACACACAGGAAATACAAGTGGTACATAAGTGAACATCTCTTGGTCACCCTTGTAACCCCTATTGGTACCCCTTCGAGTGGTAGTGCATCAGACAACACCTATGTACAAATCGGCCTAGATTTCCTGAAGCCCTCTTTATATAAACCGATCGGTCGTCTGACTGTTACAGTGCCACCGATAACAACACTCAGGAAGATACTCTCTAGTACCTGGGTAGTCGGGTAGTACGACTAAGGGAACGATCCAGCCTCCTTAGTTAGTGCCCTGATATATTTGGTCGAGTACTACTATTGGACCCTGCATGTATATCAGAGAGCTATAGCACAGGGCAAACCCTTGTCTGTAGAACTCTTGAATACCTAACCCTGGGGGACAAAAACATAAACAAATTAAAACAAACAAGATTTGTTGCCTCAGAACTATGTTCATGTTTCCAAATCACTATAAATTTCTTCCTGGTTAAGAATTTGGGCATTTCATCACTGCAATATTCTTCAGACTGGAGTATAACTCTGCAGGTGTAAAAAAAAAAAAAAAAAAAAAAACGTTCTGGAAATTTTTTCACCATTATTTGAGACCTATTCCATTAGATTCATCTCTTCACCCTTATCACATTCATAAATATCATTTTGTGGAAATAATTTTGACCCCACCCGCCCCATTTTGGTTCCCTCATACTCATGGCCCATACCCGTAGCCAAGACTTGGAAGCTCGCTTCAATACCTTGCAATCTAATCTCATCAAAACCCAACAAGAAGTGAAACAACTCAGTGCCAATGTTGCTGCCATCAATACAACCATGCAGTCCTCAATGGAGGAAATCAAACAAGACCTGAAAACCCATCTTGAATCTCTCCTTTTGACACTCTGCACCAAGATGCATATCCCTATAGATAACCCTTTATCTGACCCACCTCCACATACTGAAGCTTAAAATTCCTCTTATTCCCATAACTTTCAGTACCATCACTTTCAACGTGACCCACCTTCAGAATGCACAAAAGCATGAAGTAGAGAAGTATATGAATCAGACTGAGTGGAAAGAAAATACATTGTTGGAGACAGAAGAACAACCTCCCCCTGTCAACATTTCACATGCCAACACTCCTTAGGTACAAACATAAAAAAGAGCTAGGAAAGAGGTTTCATCTTCAGTTACAGAGGTGTCAGCTGAAGATTTTCAAGTTTACAGAAAGAGGGATAAAACTGGTCACACACCAGAAATGCTTAAAGAAGGAAAAAAACAGTCCTCCATAGCCATAGAGGGACCACATTCCTCAAAATTCTAAGGCAGCCAACACATAGTGTCCACATATTCATCCAAAAAACAAACAGACACTACTCTGTCAGCTGAGTCCTCTCATGAGCCAACAAGGTCAAACATATTTGACAAATACAAACAAATCAAGAAGAGGAATGAACTCATGAATAACAATACATATGCCTAGTTCTCGAAGCAGACCTCTCCTGCCCAACATAGGTTACTATTAACATTTGACACATAGAAGGGAATAATGCAAATGGAATTATTACAAGCACAAGTACCTCACCCCAAGACAAAAACTGACTAGAAGAAAACTTATTTTGAGTTTGATGTGAAGGAGGTCCATCCAACTAATCAAATGGGCATGCATAGGCAAACAAGGGAGATGATTTTTTCCACCTTGACCAATATGTCATTGACTGCTGCAAAATTATAGGTGTCTCTTAATAATATCCAATATCAACTGAAACTGGAAAAAATATCCTCTTTGTCCAAAAACAATAAGATCAAATCCCTATAAGAGTTAGTGTTGAAGATTGGATATGACCCATCGAATGTCAAGGCAGCTGGAGAATTGTTGAAGATTTTTTTTTTTATATAGCCTCCTTGAGAAAGCAAATGAAACTTCCAGCCACTAAGGATTCACAAGCAAATGAAATGGTTGAAAGTGAAGGCCACAAATAGGACATGCTAAAGCTGATAATGGAGCAGAATGCACAGATAAAAGAGATGGAGGTTGAGTTAGACAAATTGGTCAAAGAGAAATAACATAGTGTGTAGATGGATCTTATTCTACTGGATGTAGTTCGTCTCATAGGAGTTAGTATAACAAAAACAACCACAACAACAAAGATTGCATCATTTATCCCAATAAAATTTCCAGATGCTTTTGAGAAGCTGGTGAAGTCTATGGAATATATGGCCCTTCAAGGGGAGGAAATCAGAAAGTTGCAAGAAGAGGTAAAAATCCTCCAAGACCTAAAGTCCATGTTTCAGTCCAACTATCATGCAAAAATCCATAATTCTTAAAGACTTAGTCAACAACTACAGAAGCTATAGAAGGAAACTATCATGGCCAACACATTATCTAAGGCGAAGGAAAACATCTGGATGGATATAAACAAATCCATGGTAGAGATATGGACATTCATACAAATTATATTTGAACAACATGAACTGGTATAGAAGGCCATAAAAGCAATTGAAAATATCAAGGAAGAGCTAGGAGAAAAACCTACAGAGGCCACCAAGCTCATCAAGTTCCTCAACTCCAAGAATAAGTATAAATTGGAAGCATTAGAGATTGAAGATAGAACAAAAACCATCCTTGATTTCAAGAAGGTCTTGACCAAGAAATGACTAATGCTGGAACTGGAGGAGAAAGCTCAGGTAATGGACATTGGAGTGCAGACATTTTTTCAGCAAGATTGACGTACTTCACAAGAAGGGCCTCCCTGGACTGCTGGTAATAAATGACAAGCTCATTAATCTGTCAGACTACAAGCAAAATATCAATACAATTGCAAATGATGGTTCCAAATTTACAGGTATACAGGGAAGCATTACTAGCAAGGATTTTCTATAAATATTATAGTTGGACCTGAGCATCCAACATGAGATAAAACACATTTTCATCATAAATCCCACTTTTTCCAAGTACATTGAGATGGACAAGATATACAAAAAGTTACTCAAGGTTGCCATCCCTAGTAAAAAAAGATGGCAAGATTTGTGTTCTTTACTTGAGTTAAAATGATGTGGAGTTTCGAGTTAGAATCGAGCATATAGTCAAGTCAAAGATTATTATTCAACAACTGCTTCCACAAAATCATCACCAAGGATCCGAATAGATCAACAACATTCCTATATTTTGTAAATTAAGATCTAGTTGGTTAAAATTTTTCTCCATAATATCCTGGTCATTTATGAAAGGATCAGATGTAAACTATTCTATAAATACTTCTTCCTTCGAAGTATTGAGGTTTTATTTTTGCACCCAAGGAGCTATTTGTGTAATAATTTCAAAAGGATTGACCAGTAATAAAACATGCCAATTTACAGGATTCTTGTGTCGAATTGTTGGTGATGTTTCTCTTTCTCTGTTAAATATTTTTCTATTCTCTGTAATCACTTGTTTTTCAGATTCTAATCATTAAAAGGAAGTCAATAGAACATAATTTATCTTGCATACTCTGTCTCTTGTCTTTTAATGGTCTATATGTTATTCATCTGATATTAAGTAAGGGAATTCTTAACTGCTTCTTTGCTTGGTTGAATTTCTCACCTTTTTTTCCCTATCCATCTCATTTAATCTTAATAGATCCAACATTTTTACTGTCGTTCCCTGTGAAGGAACCTCATAAAAAGTTTCATCTGATTCTGATATTTAATACAGACCCCATATCCCAATGGAAGTTTAATGCATTTCTTTAGCCAACTTTTATAAACAAACAAACAAACTCAGACTATCTTAACTAGCCTAATATCTAAAAACCTAAACAAATCTAAATCATATAGAGAGATCCCTCTCTGAAACTGGCAGGGCTATATCCTAGTTTCAAAAGTTGTTTTGATAAGTTACCTCTATCAATTTCTTCTACCCTTGAAAACCTCTGGGAATTACATAGTGCTAACATAGTGGTGACCAAACCGGGGACTGAATGAATTTTTGAACTTTATGAATTGTCTTCCCTAGATAAGAAAACTTTATTTATGAAACATCAAAGATATAACTTTCAAGAGATAAATGTTCAGAGGTTGTTAAAATTTGTAAATATTTAATAGATTTCTTAAAAGTTCAAGTTTTGGCTCCAAAAAGAATTCACACCATATCTCACCCTGATCTAAAACCTGTAAAAGTAGTAGATAATCGAGAAAAATTAATCAGAAAAAGAAACACAACAAAAAGTCACAAAATTAGTAGTACTATCCCTAGGGCCACTTGTCTTCCAGAGAAGTTTATAACAATCCAAGACATCCAGTTTGATCTCCCTTTTGAGCATAGCCTTTTGATAACCAAATCTAATATCTTTGTAGATGAAACAAACTTAGATCAAGCTATCCTCCAATGCAGAACCCTTTAAACACACTCCACTGAAGTATATCTATATCAGTAAATCCTTTAAGACTTTGAGAAAATACAAGATCTAGCTTCAGATTTTGATAAATCCTTACACAAAGCTTACTTTCAGCAGTCTGTGGAACTTTCATCCCTTTCCATCTCTGCAGCTTCTATTAACCCTCAAGTAACCCATCCTATATCTTCCATCCCTGCTTCTTCCACATCTTTAGTCAATTCTCAAACAATCATACAGGTTTCCATCCAACCTCCTCCACCAATCATGGCAACAAGATACGCTCCCCTGGTGTTAGTTGCTCCCTTACATAACATGCTTCAGGACTATCAAACTAGGATTCCTTAGTTTGATGGCATTGGAACCCTTAATGCACAACAACATGTGGATAAAATGAATGATTTCTTCAACTTACAGGAAGTTGATGAGGCAGATGTCCAAATGAGACTCTTTGCACAAAGTTTAACTGGTGATGTTAAAAAATGGTTCAAAGCATTACCTACTGCTAGCATTGTTGATATTTTTGTCTTTCACCAATATTTTCTTAGTAGATGGGAGCTAAACAAAAACCCACTCCAAATTTTATCTAAGTATGAAAATATCAGAAGAAACCAAGGGGAAACTATACAAGACTATTCCACTTGTTTTAATAATATCTATAATGAAATTACTGCTAATATTAAACCTCCTCAAGGCTTGGCCTTGATCAAGTTCCCTGATGGATTTGACGCTGATATGTCCTACCAACTGAGAGAAAGAAACCCTTCAAATATGGAAGATATGAAGAAATGTGTTGTGAGTGTTTAAGAAAACCTGTTGGCTAGGAGAGCTAGGCAAAGAACCAGAAAAGAGAGTCACAATCAAGGAAGAACCTTCCACTTCCACTACAGATGCCAAAATAGATTCTTTGGTTATAAATATGGAGATAATGGTGGAGAGATGAGAAATCATTGACATGAACCCACCTAGACAGAACCAACCTACCCCTCAAATCCAAAATCCCAATTTAATGAGAAATTCTCCCCAGATCATGCAAAGAGAGCCTAGAGAACAGTGAGAACAAAGAGGCCCAGATCAGCAGATTAAGTCACCCTTTCAGGAAAACTATGTTGATTAGGGGGAAGAAACTATTGAGGGACTATATGACATTCACATAAATCTTATGCGATTTAATGACAATGATTCCATCTTTCTTACTCAAGAAGAACATGACATTTTTATCCTTTCACAGACCGAAGTAGATGAGGAAGATTTATAACAAGAAGCCTTTGAAAATGAAATAATAGAAGTCCATAGGCAATACAAGTTAAGAAGTAAAAATTATAATGATAACCAAAATAAAAAAGCTTATGAAATTAAGAAACCCTTAGATACTCTTGCCAATAAAGTTCCTAAAAATAAAAACTCAGAGGCCCCTACAAAAAGAACACCTGACTCTACACCAAAGACAAATCAAACTAAGGTTTCTGTTGGAAGATTGGTTGTTGTCATTGATGTCAACCCTAGTCATGGGTTTTGGACCGCAAGATTGATGAAGGTATTTGGACATGAAGGAAAATGCACATGCATATACAACACCCATGGATGGATAGTATACATCATGTTGTT